>VXBI01001486.1:624894-750427 GCA_013397375.1 Toxostoma redivivum | reverse complement strand
GGGCGGCCGCAGGGCCCGGCCCCCACCGGCCCCGAGCCCCGCACCGCCCCCGGGCCGCATCACCCCCGGGAGTGCGCCTGGAGAGCCGTCCCCGAGATTTCGGGGGGAGAGAGGGAGGGAGGGAGTCTGCAGTCCGTGTAAATGTGTCCAGGAGGGTGGTGCCAGGCTCTGTCCAGGGACAGGACAAGGAGCAGTGCCCATAAACTACAACACAAGTTCTACCTCAGCACGAGGAAGAACTCCTTTCCATGAGGGTGGCAGAGCCCTGGGAGGGTGTGGATTCTCCCTCTCTGGAGACATCCCAAACACACCTGTGTGAGGACAAGGTGTGTCACCCTTGTGACACTTTCCTGTGTCACCTGCTCCAGGTGACCCTGCCTTGGGCTGGGTGATCTCCAGAGGCCCCTTCCAACCCCAGCCATCCACTGATTCTGTGGATGGCCATGCCTGCGACCCCCTGCATTGTGCAGCCTGGGCTCACAAGGAGCCCAGTGAAACCCAAAAAGCTCCATGAAGCACCAAGGCTTCATTTGCATCAATATTATGGCACTCAATAAACAAACCTTTTATTTCTCAGGATGGATAAATTTGGTCTGGGAAGGGAGGAAATGCTGGTGTTTCCAGGTGAGTGGCACAGGGCAGGTACCCCATGGGTACACACATGCACTCGCTGTGTCCTTACAGGATCCAGGTACAGCCGGGTGCCAGCCCCCCTTTGGGCTCCATTTCCCTTCCTAAAGGAAACCTCCTCAGCAAAGGAGCAGGAAGGACACTGCTGACCCATTCTAATGGCTGGTGTGCTACAAATCGTGTAAAATCACTGTTTATTGGCTCGGCTGCAGAAGCACTGAGAAATCAGAATCAGATTTAAGACCCGTGTTCAAAGCCTCTAGATAGGCCGTACCCTACTCCAAATAGTTTCCTCCGAGAGTCACCATGTTAAAATATTAAACAGTCAATTAATTTTGTGCAATGCTTTAATCAGAAATACCAGTAAATATTTCTGCAGGGCTCAAGTAAAAGAACTGCTGTTGGTTCTCTGTAGGCAGGCAGGAGAAAAGCAGACAGTGTTTATGTTTATTTTAAAATTGCAAGAAGTTGTTTACATTGTTTAAAAACTTTAACACTGACTTCTGAACTAGTGGTGGCATCCCTCTGGGGAGTTGGGAACAGATGATCTTTAATGTCCTTTCCTTCTGAAACCATTCTATAATCCTATGGTGTAGTGAACATCCTGAATTTAGTAACAGGATTTTAGGGATAGCCCATATATTTAAACCTTAAATCTTCTGTTGTGCTGCTTTGTTTCCTGGATATGTTCCCTTCCTCTATGTGCCATCAACACTCGCCCTGTAAAAATTAAATTCAGCAACCACAAAACCTCTCCACCACCACTTTTATAGAAAATAATTGGTTTGGAATTAGCTATGGAACGATTCCTGAGAAACTTGGTACGTTTTCATCTCAATTTATCTGCAGCTTGGGGAACAAAAATGGTGAGACAGTCTTTCTAAAATCCCTTGAAAAATACAGTGGTGTTTGATAAAATGCAGCTTATTAAACTCCTTTAAAATGATGAAAAATAGAAAGTAATATTTCAAGGGCTCTAATTTGACTAACAATGGGCTCACAGGTGCGTTTTCTGTAGTTTTCATCAAAAAACTCATAGAATCGTTCTTGAAGGAGACATGAGATGTGTATTTAAGTTGTCAAAGAAACCAGTTTGCAGACTTGCGGCCCCAAAAAGAGATTTATTGATCACAGTAATGTTCTTTACAATACAGAAGAGGAGGCTGAACGCACAGGTTAACAAAGCTGCTGCTATTTGCAGCAGAGGAGTGACAAGCTCCAGAAAGAATCTCATGTTATGTATTTCCCTCCCTGGTAATGCCTCTCAAGGAGCCAAACCCCAAGGAAAAAAAATATGGCAGGATGAAATAAACCAAATATTCTTCTCCTGCCACCAGATCCAAATGCTTCCTCCTTCATTAATGACAGACTTAAATTAACAGGGGCTGGCAGATTGGTCTGGTGGTTTGAACAGTAGCCTGGGACATGAAAGGAGTCTTTCCATGAGGGAATTAATCATCAAAGTGAGACTCTGTGCTGCAGCTCCTCTGTAGGAGCTCATTAAACTGATTAGCCCAGCTCACCATTAGTGATTTACCCCGGTGTGGTTCTATGGCAGGGAAAGCATCTGGGCCAGGGCTGGGTGTGGGTATTTCCTGCCACATCTGGGAACATCTGCACTGCTCCCTCATGCCCAGGAACCCAGCTGTAGGATCACACAAATGTTCCAAGACCTTTCCCTTTTCCAGCAGCTCGTAGGTTCTCAGACTTTTGGCAGATCGTGCAGATAAGAGAAGTCTCTTCTCAGAATTTCTAGGCAAGGACTTGGGAGCTGGTGTGTGACCAAAGCTTGAACAGCTTTGGTCACACAGTTTAGAGCAATGGCTGCTGAATTTCCATTTCTCTGGCTTTTTATGGACTCTAGAAAACACTGAGGAAGCCAAAGGGGCAAACCCACCCCACTCCACCTTTTCCCAGGACAGCTTTATTCATTTCAGGATGCCATTATTTAGATAATGTTTTAAAGGATGTAGCTCTAAGCCAGACCTTGGGGTCACCTATAAAGTCAGTGGCCTTTCAAGAAGGAGTGAAAAGAATGTGGAAAAGAGCCCATTTTCACGAGGAAATTTTGTATTTGCAATTCCCCATCCCATCGAGTAATTTGGCCCTGACACTGCTCCAGATTAAATCATGGGGCTGCATTGCATCAGCCAAAAAGGGACCTGGATCGAATCTGTCCCCTTGTCCCCAAAGAGTCCAACTTGAGCTTGGCAAGATGTATGGGGAGCCCAGTGTTGAAAAGCCTGGAGTTAATCTTGTGCTTGACCATCCTCCCTTTGGGAACTTCTTGCTATCATTCATCCTGAATCTTTGAGAAGTTCAATCCTCATAAGAGATTTATTAAACTTCAGCTTCAAGAGTGGCCACAGGAAAACCCTGCTGGTCCTTTCATTTTGTTGGAAAAGTGTATCAGCAGTTTCCTTAGGAGCTCTGGGGCTTTGTCCCCTCAGTTTCATTGAAAAAATGTGTCTGACCATTCCAAAAACCCTGCTAAATCCAGGATATGTGGCATTTACTGCTTCATGTCTCTACAAGGCTCCTTATTCTGCCACCAAGGAAAGTTTGACGTGATTTATTCTTGTGAAATCTGAGTTGTTTCCACCAAAATATGTATGTCCTTCTTTTCCTATTGATGCCATTGGATTTGCAGGGGGAATATTGCTCTGAAAAGCAAGTTCTTGGTTTAGATTCCTGCTCTTTCCCAGGTTTTCAGCTCAATGAACACCCAAAATGACAAAAACAATGCTCATTTTACAGAAATATTGTAAAGACACACTAAACATTGGGAGCACAAGGGTGTAATTAAAGATCTGCTAAATCAGGAGGTTCCATGTGAAATGGTGATGGAGAAAGGATTACAGTGTGTAAACCTTAGGAAAAAATGTTAATATGGAAAATTCCATGGGGCACGTTTCCTGCATCTAAAAACCCAGCCAGAATTAGTGGTCTTAGAAGATTTACAAATTTTCTGTCTTCTTTGAACTTGGTTTTGCCATATTAATTAAAATTACTCGTTAATCCTCACCAGTGCATAATCAAAGCTCCCATAAACTGAATCTGTAAATATGTCCTTTGTGCTGGTATGGAAAAAACAGCTGGTGCTTATGGGAGAAAAATGGAAAAGAGCCTGGCTGGGTAGATATTTTAAGGATTTGTTCCACTTTTTTACTTATTGGGATATTTTTAAAGAAAATCAGGGATGTTGTTTCTTTTCATTTTTATTGCCTTTGATAATTTTTCATACACTAAGCAGGGAAAATTATGAACTCGAGGAACATATAAAAATGCAATATAGCAAAAGTTTTAAAAAAGAGGGAGATAATGATTGTATATTTATTTTTCACCCAGTAGTATTCCTAGCATAGAGAGTGTTATAGCACAAAGAAAAAGTCAATTTTTTTTAAACAAAAATGGAAACAAAACCAGGCATGAGGAAGCAAAGAACCAGAGAGAGAACCAGCATTAAAAAAAAATCTATGTAGCCCCTCCTTTTGTCATTTATCTTCCCCCTACAAGCCTAAATTCAATTGGTGAGATGATTCACCTAAAGGTGATGCCCAAGGAATTCTTATTTCCCATGGGGTTTTTTTAGAAAAGCAGTGAAGAAATTGTTGAGCTGGAATCTTCAAAGCATTTATTAGTTTAGGCAGCACTTTGCTTTTCTTTGACTTGTATTTCTCTAGAGGTTAAGATAGTTTTTCTGGTTTTGCTGAGGTCTCCCAACATCAATCATTGCTCTGCTTCTTCTTTTCTACCTGTGGGTCCACACTTTATTCCATCTCCACCAAACCTCATGCCTATCCCTTGTTACCAGATTCTTATCTTTTCTCTTGTACTGTACCCCTGACTGGGCTGAAAGAGCCTGAAAAGTGGGGGTTTTTTCCCCTATAAAATAGGATAAATATAGTGGTTGTCCTGAGTCCTTGGAAATAAAAACAACCATCACCCAGCAGTTCCTTCAAGTGTTTTTCCTTGCTTCTGTTACCTTGTTTGGATTGAGTCAAGCTCATTTTTCTCCCCACTCATATCAAGCCAAAGTAAGGGAAAGAAATTATACAATAAAATACAAGGTAGGTTTAGTTCCAAAGGAAACAGCTCCATAAAAGCAGAGATGAAGACAAAAACTTTGGAATCAATTTTACTAATAAAATAAAGTACAAAACACCTGATGGTCCTCAATAGCTCCACATTCCTGTGAAGAAGAAAGGTGAGCATCTGAATGATTCCAAGGAAATCCTTTCAGCAGTGGTAAGCCACAAGCACTTCCTGAAAGGAAAGCATGGAATTATTAAACAATATTAACCCCACTGTGAGCCCTTTGGGTCTTGCTGAAAACATGCTCCTCACATGACCTCCAAAAAGTACAAGATCAGCTAAAAATGCCAGGTCTGGCAGTGCCAGGTTCCAGCAAGAGGGAAATCCATGAGACAATTCCCATCCCTGCTTGGCTGATCCATCCATCAGTTTACAGGTGGGGTTTCAGGAAAAGGCAAAGAATCTCTGGAGAATGCTGATCAGGGGGAAGGAGCAACTGGCTTTTTTAGATTAAATATCCCACTTTGTTCAGTCCCATAGCATCACTTTTATTTTGCAACAAGACTTTGTAAGTTTAAATCTTATCACAGACTGCTATCATTCATTACAGAATTATGCTGTTAAGAAATATGTTTACAAAGTAATCTTCCATCTTTGTCTTTGAGATAACAATAAAATTGAAGTGTCAATGGTTTGATGCCAAATATTTCCCCCTTTATTGCAACCTTGTTTTCTTTCATCTACAGAGGAATTTGTTTAAATGCAAATTATTTCTTTCGTGAAAGAAGACAGCTTTTGTATGAATCGCTATTTGTTTAAATAATTTCCTTAAATGAAGTTTTACTCGTGGTAGCACTACATTATTGTTTCCAACCTGTTTTACTTCCTCTCCATTTCATCTTGTTTAATCTCAGCCCAGATAAAATGGAATGATGTGACATTAAAGGGAAGCATGTGTAAGAAGAGGGGAAGGTTATTTCCCAATCCCTGGTGATGTAATTTGTACTTTTGGGTGCCTCATGGATGCTTCTTCAGGAACAATCATATCCAGGAAATGCCTTTAATCTCCTTTGAGGTGAGATAAAATGCCCAGTGTGCTTCAGAGGTAGCCACTGTCACCCAGCTGTCCCCATGAGGCAGAGCTCTGGGGTGAGGCACTTAGAGCAGCATTTGGGGCACAAATTGAGTTGTCTCCTTTTGGATGCAAGATAAGAGCACAGGAACTCAGGACAAATCTCTTCCATCATATAAAAACTCCTGGCTGACTTTTTGGTGGGTGTTTTGTGTTAGAGCACAGGAGTAACTCCCCCACAGAGTGATCTTCACAGCTGGAATTCCAGCAGTCACAATTTGAGATGATAGAAATGCTGCGTTTATCATGTTTTAATGCACCAAGGATGAGCTGTGGGATTGGAGTTTCCTGACAGTATCAAAGTGTTGCTGACCAGGGAATTTCCAGTTATGAAACCTTAATTAACATTACTCCTTAGCGTTCATCACTATCAATAACTGACTTTGATCTCTGTGTTTTCCAATGAAAAAAATGCATTTCCTAAATTTCATTATAAAATAATAATAATGTACTTTACACTCACATGCACATTTTGCTTCATTTTTCCCCCAGACTGACATACTATTCCATTCTCTTGTCTTTCTGAGGTTTTTCTTCTCCCAACCCTCTAGTCCCTTCCAGGACCCCCTCCTAGCCCCCTTGGGCTACCTCAGTCCTGGCTGTGACCCTGCTCCATGGGGAACACCCACTCCTGGCTCCCTGGAAGCAGCTGCTTCCACTGTGCTTTAACACATCCCATTACAAAAAAAAAAAAAAAAAAAAAAAAAAAAATTTTTGGGAAANAAAAAAAAAAAAAAGCTTTTTGGTATAATATGGGGGAAAAATAGCTGTAAGCAGTGTATTTCAGTAAAGCTCCCAGAGCAAAAGCAGCAGTGACCTGTCATGCTATGGAGCTGATGGATTTGCTCAGCAGCCCTAAATCACTGTGTTTATCTCGGATTCCCAGCTAATGAAAGGGTGCAGGGTGCTGCAAGCCACGAAGCTTAAGCTCCATTAACTAATCAATTTCTGACTCTGGGAATTAAAAAAGCAGGGAGCAAAGCTGTGGTCCCTTGAACAGTTTCAGGGGAGCGGTGCTCAGAGCAGCATTTCAACAGCAGCAGGAAAATTGGGAGACAAAGGAGATGCCAGATATCACTTTGTTTGCTGAGGGAACAGAGGGCAGTGAAACAGGGCAAGGAACATCAAGGATGTGCTTTGGAAGTGTGAAACGTGGAAAGAAATAAATTTATAATTCTCAATGGGATGTGGGAGGTCCAGCCCAGCAAGGAGCACATGTCTGATGCTTTGCAGCAGGAAAGGATCTCTGTCTCTTGTAGGGCTTCAAAAAGGGAGAGAAAGGTGCCTTGGTGCCATTCCCCAAACCTGGGTGTGTCCCTGAGCTGCTCAGGGTGATGCAGGCACCTGGGTGATTCTCAGGTGTGTCAGGGAGGCTGCAAAAGCAGCAGCAGCCCCTTCCCAGCAACTGTGCCCTTCAGCAGGATTAGGGAGATTTGAAAGCATCTAAAGCCTGGGAGGATTGAAGAAAAGCAAATAGCCCAACTTCATGGCAGAGTCTATTGCCAGGGATTCACTTAATCGGGATCTGTGTCAGCTGCCTTGATGGGCCCCCCTGTAAGTCCTTTGTGTTAGGTAAACATTTGCAAATGAACATCTTGTATTTTGGGAAAGGAAGAAAACCAGAAAAAGGAATACCTTACCAGCAGTACTGGTGTCTGAACTCTACAGAAACATTTAGACCTTTCAAACTAAATGTCAAGTTGTTCCTATTGAGTCAAATTCTTGCAAATTTAAGCTAATTAACATAACCACTTTCCAAGTCAGAGCAGGCCCTTATGCTGTGCTTAAGTGGTTTAATACATGAATTCTTTCTGATTGCCACAGCCCCACATTTGTGACTGTAGGAAGAGAAGGAAAAGTTCTGAGTCCAAAGGGTTTTTTTTATTCCAGGCAACAAAATTCTTCATGCACATAAATGTAACTTTGCTACTCTCATTTTTAATACAGAATGATATTATTTTCCTGAGCCAACTAAGAAATGTGATTCAGCTGAAATTTCTGGGACACAGAAGGGACACAACTGACTGGAAAGGAATATTCAAATAATCATGATTGGCTTTTTATCACAAGAGTGATCCAACATAAAGGGTGATGAACTGAGTTCCAGGAAATGGGAGTTTAATTCTGTGTTGTTTTGTAATGTCAATCTCTCCTTGTCACATCCATGTGAAAGCTCACCTTGATTTTGTATCACTTTCTAGGTGCTGCACTGGCAAAGCAGTGTTTGGAAATTGAGATTCAAATCAAGTCATATTTTAGAGCTATTAACTTGGTACAGCTAAAATTGTACAAAGGGGAATGCTTATATTCAGCATAAAAAATTTATTTGCCTGGGGGAGATTTTAGTGTCCAAGACATATGTTTGTGATAAATAGTAGAATTTGAAAATGCTCTTTTCAATATACAGGGTCATAGTCTACAAGCAGAGACCCAAAACTGGAAAGATAGGAAAATGTGAGTCACATTTCCTGAAAAGCTTTGATTCTGGTGGCAATTTAACAGCAAAATAATTAACTTTTGTATTGTAGTCTGAATATTAGAATTCCAACCAGGATGATGTTCTACCAGAAAAGTTAATCAGAAATTTATTAACAAACAGTGTACATTTTTTTTTGCAATAAATTAATATTTTAGAAAATAATCTCTTTTTATGTCATATTTTTCACAGCTAATGGTACATATTTTTGCTTAAGTGTGAAAACATGCCACTTATTATTTTAGGGGAAAATGCTTTCAACAAAGTTTTCAGCCTAAGCTATTTTTAATCCTAACATTTTCTGTGAATAAGTAGAAATAAGAAAATGAATTGTGCTGTGAAAAGCCACTAAAACAGTTTTTCCCCCAGGAGATTATAAATATCTGTATATATGGGCAGAACGTTCAATTAACATGAGAAATGTCCTGCTAAGTTTCATGATGATGTACTGGGAGAGAGCAGCAATACAGCAAAACTGGTGAGCTATACAAAAGGAGTAAGAACTTTCTTAGCAAGATACATGATTGCAGAAATTAGACATTTGTTAAAAAGATGTGATGCAGAAATGCAGCAAATGTGGCACTTCATCAGGAAAATGGGCAGGCAGCATTAAACATAAGTGATGGTGTGGGGTTTAGTTTAGAATGCAAAATGAATTTATAAATAATAGATGGAGATAATATGGATAGTTTTAGATAGATGAATGGAACCAATTTTTTTTCTAACTCTTTCAAATTAATTTAAGACCGCTGCACAGTTATGCCCCTTCCCCAAAGAGTTAAGAAAATGTTAAATGGGCAGCTCACATGATGGAAAGTTATTATCCTGAGATGAGCCTTGGAGGAATTATGGGGAAGAAGCAGATAATATTGGAATATATGACTTAGATTTTTATTTAAACATTATAACTTGAAATAGTCACTAAAACCCTCAAGCTCTTCCAGGCAGAAGACCCAAGGCATTGTCTGCAGGGACCAGGACATAAGGGGCAAGTTCTTAACAGGTTTCTCACCTGTCTCACCTTTTCCCAGCCCTGGCTCACAGCAGCAACACCTGCAGAGAGGCTTTGTGGCCAAAATTTGCTGCTGCTGCACTGAACAGAAAAATAAACCCAATGCAGCTCAAACTGCAGGAGAGGTTTTCCTTGGGAGAAAACTGAGTCCTGGAGCTGGTGGGCTGGATTCAACTGGGATATGAGCAGAAGCTTGAGGAACAAAACTGGTGACACGCAGTGACCTTGGGAATTGCTGGTGGACATGGAGGAGACTCCAAAGGCAAGGCTTGGTGATGTATTTCCTCTGTTTCCCCCCCTAATCCTGCCCAGCTAGCTCTTATAATGAGGGAGGGAAACTGAGTTACAGCATTAGGAACTTAATAAAACAAGGAGGCCTCTCACCTGATTTTCTCTGGACGTGTTCCAAGTTTGTTCATGAAGGTGTCCAGTGTGAGAAGGGCTGAACAAAAGGACTGCAGGGTTATTTAACCCTTTGGGTCAAGGGGAGGGTTTGGCATTTGGCCAAATAGGAAAAGGTTTAGGGTTTAGGAATAAGCCAGTAGGAAAGAAGTGGTTTCACATAACAGCGATACAACACCTTGGTCCTGGTCATGTCTGTGTTAAAAGTCTTGGCTCCTTGTTTTAGAATGAGATATTTTGTTATGTGCATTTCTAATCAAACTCACAGGCAAAACTTAGCCCAGCTAAGGGAAGAACTAAAAATGCAGGTTTTTCTAACTCTGAAGAGGCTGAAAAAGAGAAGACAGACTCCTCATGGAGACCTGCAGAAGAAAGGAGCTGCTGGAAGGCTTGAAGGACACATGTCCTGAGGAAACGCTCAGTGGGTCAGATATATCAGAAATCAGAGAGTATTTCAAGAACTGCTGTTGTAATAGCTATTGAAAATCCCTAAATCAAGGGATCCATCCCTGGATTTTTATGGCAGGGCTGTGGTTGGTGCTTGGTGGCTGCAGAGCATCCTGTCCTTCCCTCCCAGGGGACAGGAGGACCGAGAGCCGTCGGAAGGAAGGAGCGCCGGGAGCAGGAGCTGCAGATGGCTGAGGGTTCTGACAGCCCTTCCTATAAACAAGGTTTCTGGATGGCAGGCCTTTATTTTGGAGCTGAGCTGGTGCAATTTGTGACTACAAGAAAGCGAGAGAGAAATGAAAGCTGGCTCTGAAGCACAGCTACAGAGCTTCCCAGCTCTTGGCAATTAGTTTACGCCTTCCTCGGCTTGATCAGAGCGCACCTTGTCACCATCTAACATGGTTTCAGGTTGTCCAAAAGGAAAACATTGTGTTGTTTGCTTGCCAAGCTCTTTCAAAATAAAGCTACTGTTGCGTGTGAGAGAGGGCAGAGCTGTTTGGAATGGAAAGAGCAGGGGAAGAGCCCTGAGAAATTAATTACGGGAGGAGAGCTGGTTGCTGATGCAAAGCTCCTGGTGAAGAGCAAAGGGCATGCTGCTGGGATGCAGAGGAAAACACGACAGGACACATCACCATCATCTCCTCAGTCTCTAAACAGCAAATCAAGTTAATTTGGAGAGACAGGCTGAAGGGAAGAGACCTTTTTATTCTGCATCCTTCTTTTGGATCAGTGTTTAACTCATGCCAGTGTGTGGCTACAGAAAGGATCAAAAATGTCCAGCTCTGCATTCAGACCTGAGGTTTCATCCCTCACAGAGGTATCAAGGGCAGGATAGGGAGCTTCACATACTAAATTCTCTGAAGTGCCCATGGTGGAGGCTGTAGCAGATGTTTTCATGTCACGTTGGTCTGGCAGGTGTTCGTGGCTCACACTTTCAAGCTTTCAGATTCTTGTATCTCTATTTCTGCTCACAATATTAAAGCAACACACACTGGGAATATCTCTGTAGTCACAGGCAGTCCTCCAAGCAAATATTGAGTCTAACTAAACATGGAGAATGAAGAGGGCTACTGGAGTATAAAGCAGGAGCATAATCTCTGAGGTTTTAACCAAGGCATTAGAAAGACCTAATAATAGCAGGGCTTTGCAGAGATGCTAAGATAAAGAAAAAGCCATCTTGAGAATGCCTTGAAGAAAAGCTTTTGCTGTCACCAGTCAGTTAGCAACATGAAAGACAAGCTTGGACCGAAAATCACAGTGGAAAATGAAGATGGCATGATAATAATTGTCACAATTTTATAAATCTGACATTCCCCGTGCCAGCACATCCTGGGTCACCCCATCAGATATCTCTGCAAGGCAAAATGACTCTTTTGATATTGCAGCCCATGCTCAAACATTTCTGTAGGCACATTTTGCTGTGGGGTGGTGGAGAAGGAGATAATGATGGAACACAAAAGAATAAAGTGGTTTTTCTCAGTGGAATAGTTCTCCACAGCACTGCCCAGAGTGCACCCAGGTTCTCCTGGACACGTGAACATGAGCTTGTCCCTCCTCTCCCACAGCTCTGAGAGTCTCTCAATGGCAAAACAAACCCATTTCCAACATTGCTGGATATTTTCATCACACCAGAAATGTCACCCAGAATATACAGCCCAAGTTTCCCAGAATCACTGAATATGCAGTGTTGAATGAATTAGGAAAATCAACAGGCACTTGTGCTTCAAAGCCACCTTTTCAGCTAGCAAATAATGAATTACAAGGGAATCTGGTATCAATACTTTGGAAGTTTTATTACTGTTGTCAAGTTTTCCATTATTACTGTTTTTTTTCCAAAGTGATATCATTTACCTAATGTAGTGAGAAGCAGATGCTTTATTGCTTAAAAGTTATTATGTGGTTCTTGCAGAGGAAGTACATTGAACATTTATTCCATTTTTATCAAAGAAATATTTTCCATTTATTTGCTAGAGGAAGGGGAAAGGCAAATGCCAATCATATAGTATATAAATGAATATGGATATATTGACAGGAAATTAAACATGTTGTAGTAATAAATATTCTGATATTTTATTTTCTTCAAAGAAAAGGAACTGGAGTTGGCAGCACTCAAATGTTTAAATTCCTACAATTTTAGGGCCAAAAAGGACAGTTCTGAAAATTTAGTCTGATCTCCATAATACTACAAAATAAAGGCCATTGATCCATGTGTAATAAATTTGGCATCACACATGATTTCTGTTGAGCTGGAACTTATTTTGGGAGAGATTGCCCAGCTTTGCCCTCAGAAATTCTCATGCTGACCCCGTGACTGTCAGTACTGTAAGCTCCGTGCCATGGAAAACTGAATTAAGGGAATGAATCCATTCTGAGCATAGAATTGCCTGCACAGAGCTACAGGATCCCTCTGAAGCTGCATGTGAGGCTCAAAGAAACTTATTGCAAGATATTTCCTTGTTTCTCCATCATTTAGTTACACTCTGTAGTCAGTTCTGAACTGAGCAGAACTTTATGGCTTGCCAAACTGGTGATGGCAAACTGAAGAGATCAGTGAAGCAGATGAGGATTCTGTTTCCCTTATATAAAAATATTTCAGTGTTCTCTGCTCATTTGCAGTCTGAGTCAAAGAACACAAAGTTCATCTCCTATGAGAAAAAAAATTACCCCAGTTGTAACTTCATAGTGTCTTCACTGAAATCAGTGGATTTCTCTTGGAGAAGAATTTTTTTTTGTTAATTTTTCTACATCATATCTTTGACATTAATACACTGAAGTTGCATTTAAAACTCTGGATAGGACTGCAAAAAGTGATCATTTTTCCAAGAGATGTGCAATCTAGAGAATCTGTTTTATAGAAAAGCTACTCTTGATGTCAAGGAAGTGTAACAACAGTCAAAGGGCAGCTTCTGAAAAAAAAGATGATGTTATGATAAAAGTGATGCAAGACAAGAGGAAGTTTGCAGTGCCACTGTCCATGATGTACATATTCTGTGGCTAAATAGAGGATTTCAGTCCCAAGAGAGGACTTTTGTGAACACTAAAATACACTGAGAAGAAAGCAGTGCACAAAACCATCTCAGCCATGTCAAGATATATTTTCCAGCAAGTGATAATGAAATAATTTCTCTACATTCCTGAGAAACCAAGTATTTCTTGCATTTTTGTAATGTTAGCCCTGATTTCCAAACCATTTTTAAGGGTGTTTTAATACCCAAATAATGTAAAGTATCATAAATTATGACTAACACACATTAATAAAACAGTTTTATCATCTAATGAAGCATGAAAAAATATAAATTTCTAATGAAGCTCCATGTAAAAACGGAGATATTAATACCTGTGACAGAAGAGCAAAGACTACAGTGAGTTTCTGTAGAAAAAAATCCTTAAGGTTGATACAACAGCAAACGCCAGCAGTGAAAATTAAATGCAATGAATGAATGAATGAATTGGGGTTTATTAAAAGGGAGGCTGCTGTGCTGCTGGAGCTGCCGCGGGTGCAGTGCCAGCAGATGGCACTCCAGAATGTGGAACACCATCCTCATCATCCTCAGCATCCTCAGCATCCCCACCATCCCCACCATCCCCACCATCCTCATCATCCCCACCATCCCCACCATCCTCACCATCCTCACCATCCCAGGCTCCAGGGACAGATCTGCTGCCTCCTGGGGTCACAGCTGACAGAATTCCANCATCCTCAGCATCCCCACCATCCTCACCATCCTCAGCATCCCCACCATCCCCGCCATCCTAAGCATCCTCAGCATCCCCCCTATCCCCACCATCCTCATCATCCCCATCTACCTCAGCATCCTCAGCATCTTCAGCATCCTCACCATCCTCACCATCCCCACCATCCCCACCATCCTCAGCATCCCCACCATCCTCATCATCCCCACCATCCCCACCATCCTCACCATCCTCACCATCCCAGGCTCCAGGGACAGATCTGCTGCCTCCTGGGGTCACAGCTGACAGAATTCCACCAAGGACACTTGGGGCTGGTGAAAGTACCTGGGCACCAGCTTGGGCTGTGATGGAGAATCACAGGATTGTGGAATGGTTTGGGTGGGAAGGGAGCTTAAAACCCATCCAGTGCCACCCCTGCCATGGGCAGGGACACCTTCTGCTGTCACAGAGTGCCCCAAACCCTGTCCAACCTGGCCTTGGACACTGCCAGGGATCCAGGGGCAGCCACAGCTTCTGGACATGACAATGCAATTCCAACCCAAGAGATGGCTCAGTTTGTTGGAGCACGGTGCTGAGAACACCACGGGTGTGGGTTCAGTCCCTGAATGGGCCATTCACTTAAGAGTTGGACTTGTTCCTTGTCCCTTCCAACTCAGAATATCCTGTGATCTGGTGGATCATGTAGGACCTACCCACTGATGCTCTCTGGGAGCTGGGAATGATCCCAACCCTTTCCTTACAGCCCTGTCCAGCTCAAAGCACAGGACCTTGCCCCAGCTCTCCTGAGCTGGGCTGTGCTGGGAGAACAGAGCCCAGCCCCTCAGGTTGTAAAGCCAGGGTTAAGTGAGGCCAAGTTTTATCCTTAAATAGGAGAATCTGTCAATCCCTATCCCAAAGCTAAGCTGGGTTTTGTTCCTCCCAGCACATTTTTTGCTTCATCAGAGGCACTTTTCTTGCCATCTCTCAACAAGTGTCTCAAGGGTTGGAGGCAACATCAGACAGAACCTGGCTCAGAACAGAACTGATCAAAACAAACAATTTAGCTCCATTCTGTTCTTTAAGGATATGTTATTTTCCACAAAAAAACCAGCTGTATAATACTGGAATGTTTCGGGATAAAAAGCTTCAATGATAACTGAGAGTTCAACAGTCATTTCCTTGGAGATTTTGCTTACATTTCCATTAATAATATAAATTATAGATGTCCTAAGTTATAACATTACATACCACTTTTCCAAGGCATTCATGACTTATTTAATCTGGAACTGCATGCTCTTGTTTTTCCATAATGGACGTCAAATGCCATGTCAAGACTTTATTAAACTAACCCACTCCTAAAGGACTTATTTCACAACATGCAAGTTATTTCTTCATCAAAGAAGATGAGAATAATTGTTACCAAATGAAAACTGCGAGAAATACATGATTGTTTTAAGTGTTAGAGTGACTATGGTACCAGATTTGAGCATAATCCTTAATTGGAAAGTTATCACTGGCCATGAAATACACAAGAACATTTAACTGCCTCCCACAGTGACCATGAAAATACAGAGACTGATGGTTTAATTAGCAATCCCAGAGATACCAGGCAGTGCTCAAAAGCTACAGCACTCTCAGCATTATTGCTGGGAAGGAGGAGGGACTCCAAACCTTTCCACCAGTCTGTTCAGCCTTAGGCCCTTGCTGTCAAAGGCAGCAGGGATGATTATGGGCTGGAATTACCAGATTATTTTATAGAGGCCTTTGACAACAACGTTGTGCCTCAGTGAAAGCTCTGCTTCCTTTCTCCCTTTCAAATGCCTCACTTTGCTCCGATGCTTATGCAGACTTCAGTCAGAAAGTATTTCTCATTTACATGACCTAGATAGAATAATAGTGAGAAAGATGTTCCTTGATCTTTTTTCTCTTGATTTGCTACATTCAGCCTGGAAGAAAAACACAGTCATGGGAATGCATTGTTGCTTTTATGTTGGCATTAGGAAGCAGTGCTAGGTAGGTTGGGGGATAGATCTAGGCAGAAGCCTTGCAATAAACAGGCAGAAAAACACATGGCACAGCTTTAGGGATTACACAGTTTTGCCTGTTTTTAAAAAAATTTCCTTGTTTAGTGACTTTACACACTTGATCCCACTGCAGTGGCCCATGGCTGACAGGAAAGGAGAGGGAGGAGGTTTAGAGTTGTGTCAGGAGTGAGGATGAAGCTCAGTATTCCATGATTACTCATTCCAGAGTCCTTACCTCAGCATGCAGAGTGGACAACCTGTATCAAAAAGTGCTCTGAACTGACTTGAACCACGGTTCCAGAAATAGTCTGGACTCCATTTGGCCTTTTTAGCGCTCAGCTGGATCCATCACTGAGTCCGCAGGCTCCTTTCCTGATCTTGCCATGTTCCTGTGCTGTTCCCGTGGGTGTGAGGAATAAATCTTTCTGGAAACAACAAAAGAAGAAGCAGGGGAAATCCCCAGGTAGAACCATCCATGGGCTGGCATGTGAACATACCCATGGGAGTAGTTGAAGGAACATTTCCCTGGGGTTGGAATGATTCGTGACAAACCAGAGCCATGTGCACTGATCTTTGCAAAGGAGAATGCACCTGAATAAATCATCAGGAAGGAGAGAAACGGAGCTTTTTTAACAGCTTTGAATATTTTATTCCAAGAAGTAGAACAAAAAAGTAGATGGTTGTCCTGAAGGTTGTAAAATCCCAGAATACAGGCAAACTGTGACTAGTGGTGCTAAGGGAAATCACAGGAGTTTATCTAACAGCCAGGGTCTTCCAGCCAAATTACAATTACTGCCTGAGCCTGCACCATGAATAACAGTGGGAATAAATGAAAATGCAAACCATCTTTGGGAGGAGGAGCCTCAGTAACAGGACATGAAAGATTTAGAAGGTTCTCATTGTGAAAATGGAAGTCTTGATTCCAAAATAATAGTTTGAGGTTTCTTTTGTCATCCAAGGACAACTTAAATGGGTGGAATTGTGCCCATTGACATTGATGAGCTTTGAATTCAGGCTTCATCCTCTTCCAAAAATATGCCAAAATATATTTTAAAAAAGTGCCCAGTCAAGCTTGGGTAGGAAATGTGAGACAAAGGAGCATTGACAGAATGTCTGTCAGATGACAGGAATTAGGGAAATAGCCCAAACAATCATGAATGAAGTGGGGTTTTTTTGTGCAAATGTGTCAAAATACCAAGTTTGTACGCAACATATCTTATCTCAAATTCTTCCATGCTGATATTGAACTTAAAAAAAAAAAAGAATTTGAAGAATTTGTGTCCCCAAACAACTTGTACAGTTTCCAATAGTTAATAGAAATATTTATTCTCAATTCTAGCCCACTATTGTCTAAAAAGAGACATATTGAGCCTTTGAGAGCTTTGTCATTATTATGTCCATTGTAAACAGCTATTAAGACAGAACTAAAGCTACTGAAAGTGGTCTCCCAAAACTCAGAGAGGAAGCTGACATGCTGTTCAGCCTTCTTGAAGGAGAATTGATGTGAATCCTTTTGTAAAGAAGATCTGTGCTCTGAGCACTCCAAATACATCATAGAATACTAATCACACTATTTCCCAAAGCTAAAGAAAAATAAAAAAGAATAGAGTGCATCACTGAGCTGAGAATGGCACATCTCTTTGGAGACGCTTTAGTGGGGGAAAGATGCCTGTCTGCATCCTTAACTATATCAAAAGAGCCCTGAAAGGGTAGAGAATAAACTACCAGAGAGTGGGTTTACATTGGATTTTAGGCAGGCATTCCTCCCTGTGAGGGTGGTGAGACTCTGGCACAGGGTGCCCAGAGCAGCTGTGGCTGCCCCTGGATCCCTGGCAGTGTCCAAGGCTGGGTTGGATGGGGTTTGGAGCAAGTGGAAGGTCCCTGCCCATGGCAGGGGGTGAAATGGAATGGGCTTTAAGGTCCCTTCCAACCCAAACTAGGCTGGGATTCTGTGATAAATATTCCATGGGTATTTCCTGTTCCCCAATACAAGAGAGGGAGGACAGATCTCAGCCTGGGGACTTCAACCTGGGAACATCACCATCCTCTTCCCCTGGTGTGCTGGGGAAACTTGGAGCAGCAGAGGAGAAAAAGGCACAGAGGAAAGATCACTGAAGAGAAAGGTGGAACTGCTTTGTTCTGCCTTTTTTTCTGGACTCTGAGTTTCTTCCCTTAGCACAAAATAGTGGAGCTGCAGATCTCAGGCAAAAGGTTGGAGCCAGCAGCACCTTCTTAGCCACAGGATGCAGAATTTGTGCTGCATGAGGTGCAGAGTCACAAATGGGTCCAAAAAGTGCTGTTTGGCATGTCTCATTGAAATGGTTCACCTTCATCTCTCAGAAGGGCAGTAAACTTCAGGATTAGGAATACTTAAAACATTTTTTTTCCTTCATAACAAAAGGGAGACATTGACTAATGATCCCAGTACTGAGAGTCAAAATACTTGCTGCTCTTGTCTATCCTAAAGTGCTGTAGTAGTACAAATTGACTCCTCGATGCTGTCATTCTTTCTTTACAAAATAAGCAGCTCATAGGAGGAAATATCCTGGCTCTGAATGTGGCCAGAAAAAAAAAAAAAAAGAGTTTTCTCCCAGTAGTTTTTTTTTCTTGGGTAAGACTTTTCATACTGTGTTTGACATTCTGAATTACATGATTACACAGTACGAGACTCCAGCAACATTTTGCATTGTAAAGATGGAGATGCTCAGCATTTTGCCAGATGCCAGGCGATACCCTGACGTTTCTATCTTCACTTTGAGCCGAGTGACAGTCAGCATATTCACAATGAAGCCGAGACAATCTGCTATCAAGTTACAGTAGTGACATTTTGCCTGATGAAGATGCCAGGGCTGGCTGGAACGAGGCAGCTCCGCCGAGCGCGGCGTGCGGAGCAGCTCCGGGTGTAATTCCATGTTTTATCCGTGCCGGTGGCTCGGCGGGCACAGGCTTTGGTAAGTAAGTCTGTACTGCACCATTTCCTGGCTCGGAGCTCGGGGTGTTGCAGGCTGTGTGCAGTGGGGGAGGTGCCAGAGCTGATCAAGCAGTGTAATTTTATACATTACTGAATCAGTGCGGGAGGAACCTGGAGGGACAAAGCATCATCTTCTCTTTGAACTGCACTGTAAAACCCGACAGCTCTCGTAGCCCAGCCATGCTCTGATACAATTTTTCTCTCCTTTTCCCCCCGATTTTGGTGCGAATGATAAAGTGATCTGATGATGGCTCTCGTTATGGAACCTATTAGCAAGTGGACGCCCAAGCAAGTAGTGGATTGGATGAAAGGTAGGATCGTTTATTGCCGTGTATTGTCTGTACCTGGGATCCTGGCGATTTGCATCCGTGCATTCTTTGTTTTGGGCAGAGTTTACCCAGTTGCGATCATCCCTGCGCTGCTTTGCCCGGTAGTTGTAGAGGCAGGGCTGAGCAGAGGCTGCCGGAGCTGGGCTGTGCTGTGGGAATTGCTGCCGGCAGCGGAGCGGGGATCAGCTGCATTTGTTGGACAATGCAGACAGAAAGTGTTTGTGTCGCACGGCTCCATTGTGCCTCGCACACGGTAACCTCGGGATGTTTGGCTGCTTTAAATTTGCCCTGGTTAGGTCTGGTTTGCTCATATCAGGTGATGTGATGCAGTGGCTGTGCAGCGCTTGTCTGTAGTTTTGGGTACCACAAGGAGCACCGGGAGCTGGACTGAGCATCCTGCTCCTCCAGGGACGTGTCCTGCTCTATCCAGGCTCCTTCAGGGACGTGTCCTGCCCTGTCCGGGCTCCTTCAGGGACATCCCCTGCCCTGTCCAGGCTGCCCAGCCGTGGGAAGGCGCAGGGCTGAGCGCGGCTCCCGGGGAAACTCGCCGGGATAACTTGACAGGAATGATGATTTCCCTGCACATTCGCAGTTTCACAACACAGCCGTCAGCTGTGACATGTTTTGCCTGACAATGCTCGGCTGTGCTGCAAACAGACCGGGATGGATGGGAGGGCGAGGGATTGTTCTGATGATAAGTGGTTTAAATTTCTCCGGAGTGGGGGGAGGATGTATTCCCACGGTGGGATGCATTAGTGTTGTTATACGGTGCTTCTGATGAGCTGACTGTCTTTGAGACAAATAATTCCTGCCACGGGGGACCTCTGTTATATAAGGAGAAGAGGTGCAAATTTGGGGTGTAGGTTACTCACGGAAATGATTCCTGTAATGTGACGACTGAACTTACGGGAGGGTTGAATTGGATGCCCACTCGAATGCCCCTAAAGCTTTCAAAGTATTCTCAGTAATGAGGGAATGGTTCTGATCTCGTTCTGCTGAGCCACATCTCCACACTTCGCTGGAATTGGGCTGGTTCGGTGCTCATCAGACACGTTGCCATTATCAGCTAATTATTCTTTTACAAGCACAGGTCTTGTGAAGCAAACGGTGTCTAGGGGAACGTATGTACTTTGTGTCTCAGGTGTTTGGGAACTCGGGCTAGTTGGGAGGGCTTAAACAGGTCATTGGGATGGATCCTAAACCTTTAGATACAGGATTGATTCCCAGGCTCCAATGTCATTAGGTGATATCAAATCCTAATGTATGTGCAGAGGAGTTTTCTGATCCACACCTTCATTCTTAGTACATAAAAGAGTTAAAAAGTGGACAGATCACTCTGCTATTTTAACTCCTTACTTGAATTATAATGTAAATTAAGTGCCAAAGTGTGTGGAATACTTGTTGCTAAATTTAAAAAATACTTCCTGCTGCGTTTTTATCCTCTCTGATACAAACTAATTACATCTTGGGGAACAGTAATCCATGATGTGCAGTGGAGGAAGGTCATACAAGCAGCAGGTTTTTAAATGTCTGGAGTTGCCTGACAATTTGATTTCCATAGCAGATTGCACAGTGCATCATCCACAGGGATATCTGGAGTAGGCAGCATTGCCAGTGCTGTGCCTCTGTGTTCAGGCATAAATAAAGATAATGCAATGAACACTGAAGTATTCACAACGTTGATCTTTTCCTTGGTAGCATGAGCTGCACATCCACAAACAGGAAAGTTGCAGATTTGTCCATTTTCCCCACTTTAATATTACAAGCCTCCTTTTTATCCCAGCTTTTACCTTTGCAGATGCATTCTTCAGTTGCAGCCAAAAAAAGACCTAACCCCCACAAATGGCAGACTGGGGTCAGTTTTAAACTACCTGTAACTGCCTTACTTTGCAAAAATTGCCCAACTGTGGCCACTGTTTGCCTGTAATTTCCATGTGTTGTGTAGCTCAGCTCTGTTGGCTACAGTCACTCTGCTAAATCCCTGTGCCAGGGAGGTCAAAGATCTGCACAGGCAGTGATTTGCAGTGATAAGGTAGTTTTTATGTAGTTCTTCTATTCTGAAAGGTCACTTCTTTCACAGCATTAAAAGGTAAATTAAAGGCACTTTCAAAAAATTACCACTTTAGGAATGAGCATATATCTTGACTGTAGATAGCAACATGTTAATAAACAATGGAACAAATATTGCCACTGTAATATACCTTTGGGGGGCTTAAAAATATGTAGACAATTCATTTTATTTGTGGAGATTGTAAATGATAATATATTTCCCTGGGAAAGGATAGCAACATGCTTTTAAAACTTGCATTTATCATATCCCTTGAAGCCATTAGAACTTATTTCTAAAATCTGCTAGCACAGCCCAGGCTTTGAAACTAACCAGCAGTGAGTACCAGAAGCATCAAATAACTGTAGAGAAGATGGAAGGAAGCCATGAGAATGATGTTAATGGTTTGAGACCCAGGTCCCCAGAATGTGTCCTGGTTACAGCTCCAATGAGAGCAGCAGCTGCAGCCTGAGCCCCCCCAAGAGGAGACACCCTTCTGTTCTTTTCCTTTAGGAAATGTTACTTGCCAAAAAAGTAAAAATTGGTTGGCTTTAAGGAACATTGTAATGACAAGTTGGCATCTTGTATTTATCCACAGTTCCTTTCTCAGGAATGCACTCAACTGGAATTCAATTAGGGAACTGCATCTGATGGTGTGGACAACCTGAAAAGGCCATGCAAGTCTGGAGAAATTGATTCCCGAGGCTCTCAGAGGTTCTAGAAGTTAAAACTCTGGATACTTCTGTGTTAAAGAAACTGTCTTTATACAAAAATGTTTTGTAAAGTTTAGCAGATACAGCAGAAGGCACTGTGGTTAAAAGGGAAGGTTTCAAAGGAGCTGACAACATGAATTGGGAAGGTATTTGTAGCAACAGTTTTTAGTCAGTATTCATTTTTTCCCCCAAAATTTTAAACATCTCCAAATGGTTTTCAGGTGTTTCCCCTGGTATACAGCCATTTCTTACATAACTTACCTGTTTTCCTGGGGACCCAAAAGGTACTTCAGGAAAAACCTTTGCCTTGCTCAGATTCCATGATGGCCCCATTGGAAAACAAACATTACCCATAAAAGTCCCCAGTGCCTTCAGGGTCAGAGTGGTTTCTAACTGGTCAGCTTTCCCTGGCTCAGGTTTAACATATTAATGTGAATAAATGGCAAACTGCCCTCCAAGAGGTGCATCTGGAATGCTTCACCCGGAGATTTTTGTTGCTTTTTGGAGCAGGAGCTCCCTGTGAAACTCAGGGACACTTTACAGGTTATCAGTGAATACTCCAAACCCAAACCCCTCTATTTTAACATGCAGGGGAGTCCTGTACAGAATCTGGGGGTTTGGGGGTGCAGAGGGGAGCCAGGATGCCTTTCTGAATTAACAAAAGGGTGAGAGTTTGTGTTTCCATTGGAGGCAAAGTCTGAAGGGAATTCTCTGTACTTTTACAACCAGGAGCATTGGAGATGTTGTACTTCCTAAGGGGAGCAGTTTACAAGTAGGTCATTTAAAATGTGAACTCATTTACAGGGAAGTGACACTGCTGTCCAAATAAATACTCACTTTTCAAAGCAGTCCAAGGAAATGAAATTAAACACAATGCAATGAAATACAGCTGCGACTTTCAGAGAATGCAGTGCTATTGAACAGCTGAAAATTAAAATGGGAAACCAGCTATTCCTTAAGTAGCTGTAATAACTCCACACAGAGTCTGTGATTCAAAGTCCTGGGGACTGACAGGTTTGTCTGCCAAAACAGCCTGCAGTGGAGGTTTCTCTCCTAATAAATGGTCTGCTGTAGATACTCATTTCACAACTGCGAGCCATTTTTCCCCTTTAAATCCAGAATTTCTGCACCCTCAACAGGAGACGTAGACATAAAAAAAAAAAAAAAATTAATTCAGTTGGTAAACTGATTAACTGTGCTGCACTGATCCTGTGCAGAATAATTATATGTTTAGCTGAAGGGTTTTCCTTAGCATGTAATTCCCTGATTTCAGGCTGGCTCATAAAAGAGAAAGGCAGGGAGGGAGGGAGTGGAGAGCAGGGAATGATGACGTGAGAGGACTTGTTAACATTCACAGCACGCCGGGCTCCGGCAAACCCCTCTCCCTCTTCCTTTGCTTCCCATTAGATCACTACCTGTGCTGGAGCAATGTGTCACAGCCGGGGACCTCCTCTCTTTGCAGGACATCATATTTATCGGGTCTCAGAAGGTGCTGGAAGCACAGCTCAGTGTTATGACCCGCTGCAAAAGCCCTGTAGGTGCTGGGCTGGTGATGCTTGGCTTCCCTGATCCCCCTCCCTGACCTCGGGATCCCAGAACGCAGGGACACAATTCCACCAGATGCAATTTGAAACTGGAGTAGACAACCCAGGTCATCCCTTATTTAGAAAAAATGTAGGTTTTATAGCATCTTTTCAGCTCTTTCTGAAGACAAATAGGTTTTGTAGAGATCTGAGCCACAAATGCAGAATTAGTGTTCAATTTCCAAGCTGCTCTAAAGTAAAGGTTTCACCCTTTTCCTTCTGCTCTCAATTGTACAGCTGAAACAAACAATTTGCTGTTGTGGCTCCCCCTTGGATTCCTGTGCTCCACTGGCACCACATTTCCAGTTGCCTCTAGGAAGTCACTGAATCAGAATTGGCTGCAATTCCTCCCCAATTTCTCTCACAGGTTTTGGACTTTAATGCTCCTCAGTAATGAATTGTGTGAACAGCTCTTGAGTGCTGTAAACTGTTTGCTTTTAAAGGGTCAGCAGAGCCCACCTCCGAGTTGACAGCTTTGCAGTGTCAGTGCTAAAGGTCAGATTTCAAGGAACAGGTTCCCAATATTTAGCATAGTTAAGTGCTGGAATAAGCTGTCCAGGCAGGTTGGGCCATGCCCTTTGTAGGAGGAATACAACTGAGAAGAGCTCCAGCATCCCTCTGGAATTGTTTCTGTGCCCAGTCTGTCCCCAGCAGAGTGACCTAATGTCTTCTCAAGGCTTCTACCAACTCAGACAAGACCTTGGGATGGTTTCTTGCATGGGAATCACCCTCATCTTTGAAATGTGAAAAGTCCCAAAGAGATCTTATCTCTGGCTTCCTCCTGGACATTTCACAGTTTATATTTCCTGGAATAACCATGGGAGATGATGTCCAAATGTCCAAAGCTCAGAGCTCTCCCTGCTGTGTTTCACAAGGAGAGCAGCAGAGTTGCTAATCATCCGGGCTGCAGCCTCAGGAGCAAACACAGACCTGCTCCACTTCCACCAGCATTCCCAAAATATTCCCATTCCTCCCTGCCCCAGAGGAATGAAACAGAGCTCAAGGGACTGGCAGGATTACCAGGAGCCAGTGCCCTCGAGGCTTTGACTGTTACCACTTTTAATCCAGCTTGTGCACCACTGGCAGCCTGGAGGGACAACAAAACACTTTGCTGAGCCCATGGCTCCAGTTTGTGCCCTCCCAGGAACTGCAGCCATGGCTGGGGTCATGGCCAGCTGGGCCTCAGCTAAATATGGTACAAAGACCTCCCTAAATCGAGTCTATCTCTAATTCTCTGTGGAAATTATTTTGGCTGAGGTGTTTCTGCATCCCTATCACTATTACCTCATCTTCACTAACTCTACTTTGAGGACCAATTAGAAACTGGTCTGTATATCTCTATATATCTTCCAAGAACCGACTGGATTAGCACCATTTCCATAAAAGGTTTCAGCAACATTTAGCAGTTTAATGGTCTGTATTTATTATCAGGTTATTTAGGACTGTATTCTGAAATTTCCCTATCTATAAAGCAGATATGTTCAGACCTTTTTAAGAAATGTAATTCTGCTCCCAGAGAAAAGTCTGAGCTCAATGAAAGTCTCTCAAGTCACATTTATCAAGCGTAACTAATCTTTCAGGTCATTATGTATAGAAATTTACTTTATTGTCTTGCAGCTTAATATCAGCAGTCAGACAATGTGTCACGCATTGCTGTGCCTTGTAACCTTTACCATGTGTTAAAATTATGCAAAACCCCAACTTTCTCCCAGTCCTGACCATCCCAGGAGGGCAGAGTGGCAATGCAAATTCAGGAGAGCTCAACCTTCTCCAGCTCTCCATTAATTCACAGTGCTTCATCTTATGAAGCAAAATTCAGGAGAAATTGGCTCCTGTGGATGACACTTTCAGACCACATTAAATGAGGTGCTGTATGTCAGGAAACTGCAAAGACACTGGATCCTAATCAGCAATGAGATGCTTTCATGGTTTCTTCCCCGACTTTCTTGCCCCACTCATTCCAGTTTCTAAATTTTTCCATCAGCCCATGTGCCATAACACTGAGAACACTGTGTGTAACACTTTTACCAGTTGGTAAAATGTGCATTTCCTAGGAAAGGAGCAGAACATCTCAGTGCTACAGGATTCCTGGCTGCCTAGGTGGGAAGGCAGTTTGAGAAACATTGAATTGTGCAGAAAAATATATTATAAATATCATTTCAGTGCATGGAAAACACTGCCTAGGTGGGAGAGTCTCAGACAAATCCCTGCTCCACATCCTGTCTCAGAACCCATGGGAAGGCAGCTCCTTGTTTGCTGGGCCTATCCTCAAGGAAGGATTCTAAATGCTCACTGTGCTTGAGTAAAGAAATATTCCTGCCTAAGAAATCTCCTGACCTCTCATTCTGATGGGTTCCATGCTTTGAGTTTCTGTTTGCAATGAAGGAATAAAAGAAAAGCAAAAAGTAAACTGTGACTTGTCCTTTAGCAAAATTGTTTTAGCACCTACAAAGCTTTCAAAGCTAAAAAAGGCAGAGCTTATCCTTTGAGTGCCTTTCTTTCAGAGCTGCTGTCCTGCCACGCTGACAGAAATGGAGGCTGTGGCTCTGCTGCTGAAATTAGTGACACTCTTTATATTAAATGAAGCATTTTACTGAATTAACCACTGTAGTATCAAATACTGCTGAGCAATAATCTACATTCATCCTCTCCACCCAGAGTGATTTTGTAGATAACTTCTAAATGCTGCTCTGCATTACTAATTTAAATTGCTACTTTGGCAGTTTCGGGTTTTTTAGTAAACATGACTTTCTCTTCCCTGATGCCATTGCAGTGAGGGCAGGAGCTGGAAGGGAAGGTTCAGGAGTTACTCTTAAAGGATTCAGAGAGAGGAAAAAATTATGAGGTTGTATTTGTGAAGGGCTCTAGTGATGAATCAAAATGAAATTATTTATGATTAACTAACACTCAAACAGCTTCCAAAACATATCCTTGCTGACCCTCTGCAGAGAAGTGCTCAGGAGGATTCAAGGCCAATGCAATGTTTGGGTTTTCCTACTCAAATTCTCCACCAACTGCTTTCCAGCAAAGATGAATTATAAAAAGACTGTGGAGCATTTTTAGTTCGAACGTAGGTGGCATGTTTGAAACAAAAACATAGCAGCCAGTAATTTCACAAAATACATTCAGCTTTATTCCCTACAAATATATCCATCTTTTTCATTCTAAGCATCAAACAAAGCCTAGAAAAAACTGTAGGGTTTTCAGGTAAGAAATTGTGTTTTTTCTAAGTGTGCTGAAACTACAACAGCTCTAGACAGGATTCCTTTGGCACATCTGCTTCTTTTAGGTGGCAAACTCTGGGTGCAGGCAGACAGCTCAGACCTGCCAATGATCACCTGAATTAAAGCATGTTTTACTTCTCTCTCTCTCCACCAGGTCCACCCATTCCCTTTTTGTGTCTCTCCTGTTTATTCACATTTCTCACATTCTCACATTCACATTTTTCTCGCCTTTTTCATAAAGAGATGGACAATAAACATTAGATTGTGAAGGAATTTGTTCATTTAACATCAAAATTTTATAGCTCTGAGTATCTTGGAGAGGACTGCAGTGAAGTGCATCCAAAATCCCGAGGGAGGTGAAAATCACCAGCCTCAAGGAGCCAAGCACAGCTCCTGGAGCTTGCAGGGGCAGCTGGAAGAAGGCAAATGTTGCTATTTCACTGATTCTCTGTTAAAATCTCCTGTGAGCAGCCTGGGTGCTCCTCAGTTCTCCTTCAGACTATGAAATGCTGCCTCCCTGGGAGACACAGGGAAGGTTCAACAGTGAAACTATCAATGGAATAATTTCCAGTGGACAGGGATGCAGAGTTTGCCCAGAGATGGGTGAAGCATCCCTGGAAGTGCCCAAGGCCAGGCTGGACAGGGTTTGGAGCAGCCTGGGGTAGGGGAATGGGGTAGGGGGGGATTGGATGGGGTTTAGGGTCCCTTCCAGCCCAGACCAGTGTGGGATTCCATGATCTCACACTGCACAGGAATGTGCTGCAGTGGGCACATTCCTAAATCCAGGAAAGTCCTCTGCAGGCATCTGGTACTGATCACTCAGCACCAGCAATGAGCTCCATAAAAACGCCCTCAATTACACAACACTAAGGAGAGGCTTTAATTGCCCATTGTCAAGAGATTTCAATTGTTCACTGCCAAGCCACACGGAGAAATTCCCCTAGTTATACAAATAAAACACAACTTTGTAGTTCACAGAGGGAAAAAAAAAACACTTAAAGCAGAGAAAAAAACACCTTGAAATTTGCATTTGTATCATGTAGTTAGAGGGAACAGGTAGAGTAATGTAAGAGAAGTTCAGAACTAACAGAGTTTAAAATATTCACTAGCTGAAGAAAAAGAAATGGATCCACTGAAGACAGTAGCTCATCAATGCTGTTCTGGCAGAAATAAACTCTGGAGAATGAAGCTACATCAAAAAAATGTAACAAATAATTATCTGAATAGCAAGAAAGATAAATTAAAATAATAAACAGAAAATTTCCACATAGTATAGAAAAAGAAAGATAAACTTAACGGATAAGTTTAAAAAATTAAAGTTTTATCAGAAAAATGGAGGAAAACCCTTCTCAAGGTTTTCATAAGTGGGTTTAAAAACATTGGGAAATGTGCTAAGGAAGCCATCACCTGCTGAAAGGTACAGTGGGACATCATATGAACTATTTCTTGTTTTTCTGAAAATTCTCTGGCCAAATTATCAACGCCTTTTGTGGCAGCAGCAGCAGCAGCAATCATTATTTGCATATCAGCAATGAGGCAATACTTTAACTAGAAACCAAATTGCTCAAATGATCCTTCAATGAAAGTGTTTTAATTCAATCTGTGAATCATCCCAAGAGCCATCAATATCACACAGCGTGTGGAAAGGAGTTTTCTATTCTCCATTTACTGTGGATGGCTCTTTGTGTGTCCCCCACCACATTTTATTTAACTAAGGTAGTTCTGTAGTTTCTTCATTAAGAAGGTCTCCTCTGGCATAAAAAATCAGAGTTTCTCCTTAAAATCATTTCAATATTTCTATTTTCTTTTATGATCAACTTTTACAATAAAAGGACACTGGCAGATGAGGAATCCTGGCTTTTGGAATGAGTTAATTCCACATTTGCCATTTTATCAAAGGGGTTTAAATATCCCATTATGAGTTTGATAATTCTCCAGTTTCCATGTCAGGACATCCAGGCAGGAATTCCAAGTGAACCAAAGCTGTCCAGTTCTTCTGTGCAATGTCAGCCTGCTGGGACTCACCCAAGTGCTCTTTGCTTTCCTTTCACCCTCCAATGTCATACTTGATTTGAATTGCTGAAATTCTCATCAAATTATTCTTTCAAATCTCATTAATATCCCATCTTTCCAGGGGAAAATGATAGACAATATTTCAATTTTTTTTTTTGTCTGCAAACTGCAGGCTGTCACATAAAAGGACAAAATTAAACCTTATAGCACAATGTTGAAGCCATCCTGGAACAGTCTCTGCTTGTTCTCATCATGAAATAACCAACAGTGGTGGAAGAGCAGAAAAATATAATATAACCCTAAAATATAATATAACCCTAGTGGGCTTCCATGCCTGATAACATAATTATTATCAATTTGGAGCAATTCAAAATATCCCAGAATAATTTATATTTGGCTATCAGACCATCACTACTTCTTCTGGAGCAACTGTCTCTCTACTCCACTGTTACCATCCCCAAAAACATGGTAATGAAGCCCCATGACTAAGCATTCCCAAAATGATAACAGAATTTGCATAATTGAGATTTGGTGCAGAGAAAACCCACAAATTTCTCAGAAGAAAAAGAAAAAAGGCACCATGTATTGGATTATGTTAAAATATTGGCCAAATACAGTTTGAAAAGGAACTGTGAATCTTTGGAGAGTTAAACATAATCAAAGTTTCTAAAAAACATCCAGTCCAAGAATAATAGAGAAGTTTGAAGGTAAGATTATTTCATATTATTTTGGTCTGAAGGGCATTTTACAACTTTCTGTAGTCAAGGGTTTTTGGCAAATAATCTTGATTTGCATATCTAGATGATCAGTTATGCTCTGAGATAAATTCACATGATGCCTCCAAAACACTGAAAATTGTGTATTTGAAAATAACTTATGTTGTCTTCCTTAATCCCTGCAATAATTTTAGGGATGGGGCATTAACTGAGATTTTTTTCCTGAAGAATTAGGAATCCCATAGTATTTACTGTTGGTATTTACTGTGATCTGTGTTGTTTTCATCCCAATGACTGTTAATACCCCTCTCACCATAAAACACAACAAAAAGGATTTTTTTGGTTTTAAATTTTCTGCAATATGTAGAAACAAAGCTGGCTGAGGTTAAGCTCATTTTAGTCAACCTCACACACAGGTAAACCTGGCCCAAAAGTCAGTCTGGTGAGAGAGAGACAGCTCTGAAAATAAATCCACTCTGGCAGTGCAGGATCCTTGGTACAGAAGTGTCAGTACCTCCTGCAGGCTGGCTGCACTGATTAAGGTAATAAAACTGATCAAGCAGTTTAATTAGGAAATATTCTTGAGGGACACTTTAGATCACAGTGCAGTCATGCACTGGGATAGTCTCTGGTTTTTTATTTTAAAATTTATAGTGATCTTCCAAGGGTTGTCTTGATAGAACCAATTTTAACTAGCAAAAAAGCAGAGTTTGTTAAAGCAGGGTTTGTTAAAGCAGAGTTTAGTAAAGCAGGGTTTGCTAAAGCAGAGTTTAGTAAAGCAGGGTTTGTTAAATCAGGATTTGTTAAAGCAGAGTTTGCTAAAGCAGGGTTTGTTAAAGCCAGCCTCATTTCCAACCTCCATTATCTTCCATTTTGCCTCTTTGCAATTCCTGTTTCCCACTCCTGTATTTTTACTTGTTGGTTTGGCTCTAAAAATCAATAAATGCTTATAGATGAGGAGGATACCATCAGGAGTTGAAACAAAACCTCCCTAGAAATCCCAGAAGTTGAAAAAAGATGTGGTAGTCTGGGACTGCTATGGACAAATGCTGCAATGACTGCTGATAAAAGGCACAGAGGCAAATATCCAACTGAAATTATTAATTAATCATGAGTATTTAGTGCCAGGATTGGGGGAATGGCTTTAAGCTGAAGGAAGGGAGATTCATATGGGATATTGGGATGGAATTCCTGGCTGGGAGGGTGGGCAGGCCCTGGCACAGGGTGCCCAGAGAAGCTGTGGCTGCCCCTGGATCCCTGGAAGTGTCCAAGGCCAGGCTGGGCATTGGGGTTTGGAGTAACCTGGGACAGTGGAAGGTGAAATGGGATGAGCTTTAAGGTCCCTTCAACCCAAGTAATTTTGGGGTTCTGTAATTCTATGAAAGTGAAAGGCACTGTTTGGAAATTTGAAATGGATATGCTGATGGAAAGGTAAATATGGGATTTAAGTTCAGAAAGTGATCATTTTTTAAAACCTGTATTAAACCAAGCCATCACGGTGGTATTTCCATTTTTACTCTGATCAAAGTATGTGGTATTGTGATCCAAACAGATTCCAGCAGACTGGGGTGATGGAAAGCAGTCAAAATGCTTTGGAAAACAAAATTAAAAGCTGTGGCTTCCTCCCCTCCTGCAGAGCCTGGGGGAGGATTGCCCTGCCTGTCCTCACTGCATCGAGCAGTGCACTCCTGTTCTAATGGACACATCCCAGTCTGTGCTGCATTTCAGGAGAGGGTGACATTGTCTGTGTGCAGCTTTTGCCAGCCAGTTCAGAGCTGCTGAGAGGCACTGGGTAAAGGCAGGATCATGATCAGCATCCTGCTGCTGGGAGCTGCTGCTCCTTATCAGATCAGGTAACCTGGCACAAGGCAATATTGACTGCCAAAGAGTAATGACAACCTTATCTACATTGTGCACTCTTAACTCTTTTTTAGCTCTGGCATGTAGCAAAACTCCAGTCTTTCATTGTTCAGGGAGTTTTTGGATTGCTAAAGGGGCAGAAAGAGTTCTTAGGGGCTGAAGTGCAGATGCACATAAAGGTTCTGAGTTTTACAAGTATTTCAAAAGTCTTTTGCAGGTATTTCACAAGTATAAGAGTAACAATTCCTAATAATGACAGGAAGACACAGCAAAATGCAGAAAAATTGCAATTAATACATTTAGCATCTGTAAAACAGGAATGTTTCATTTTGGGTGCTTGCACTTCAGAATTCCATTGGTTCCACAATGCAGGGGATGTGCTCCAGGAAAGATCTGGCTAGCAATGGCTTAGCCAGGGAAATCACATCTTCCAAAGTGAAGTGTTTTTGTGCACACACAGAGCCCATTAATCAAGGGCAGAAATTGAAGCGTGTTATTCATCATATTTGCTGTGTTTGGATTTGAAGTGATGAGAATGATAATAATGATCCTGAGAATTATTATTAAGTAATATGAAGTAGTTTGTCTGAAGGAATAAATATGATTTGGCCTGTGAAGGTTCAGACATCTGGTACAAGCATATGGGTTGGAAATCATTAGATAATTGTTGCAAAAACACAAGGAAAAAGTCTTTTCTGTGTACTTCCCTCTGGAATGGACCCTTCCTGTCCCTGTTAAACCTCCCAGCTCTCTAAAACTGTGCAATGCCTGTCAGGGTACTGAGTTTGCTTCTTTGGGACATGCTCAAAGTAGCAAACAGCTTTCAAAACTCATTTTCACAAAATGTTTTACGCAGCACTGATTTTTTGAGTGGTAAATTATCTTCTCTTCTAAATGTGTCTGTGCTGTGGATTCACATGGCACTGCAGTGCCAAGACTTCACATGGATTTGCTCAGTAGAAAGTTCTGGTCAGAGAATCCTGGCATGGTTTGGGTTGGAAGGGACCTCAAAGCCCATCCAGTGCCATCCCTACCAAGGGCAGGAACACCTTCCATTACCCCAGGGTGCTCCAAGCCCTGTCCAGCCTGGTGCTGAACAAGGAATGGAGAGTCCACAACTTCTCTGGACAATCTGTGCCATGGCCTCACCACCTCTACAGTCAAAGATTTCTCCCTCATTTCTCCTCCAAGCTGGTGTAAGGTTTGGTGCTCAGGTGAACCCTGAGGGATGGCAGCAAGGAAGGGCCAGCAGGAAGCTCCGTGGTCCTGGGGAGAACCAGACAAGGTGTTAATTGTGATAATTGTGGCTTGGAACTCCCCAGATAACCTGAGAGAGTCACTCCCTTTCCTCTGCTAGGGGGTCAGAGAGAGCCAGTGTGGGAATGGACACTTTGTCACCAAAGCAAGGAGTGTCCTGATCCAGGCAAACACATCCCTGGGGATTCTCCATCCAAGGACTGAGCTGAGCCACCCCCAGGGTGTGTCCTGGTCCATAACACATCCCTGGGGATTCTCCATCCAAGGACTGGGCTGAGCCATTCCCAGGGTGTGTCCTGGTCCATAACACATCCCTGGGGATTCTCCATCCAAGGACTGGGCTGAGCCATTCCCAGGGTGTGTCCTGGTCCATAACACATCCCTGGGGATTCTCCATCCAAGGACTGGGCTGAGCCATTCCCAGGGTGTGTCCTGGTCCATAACACATCCCTGGGGATTCTCCATCCAAGGACTGGGCTGAGCCATTCCCAGGGTGTGTCCTGGTCCATAACACATCCCTGGGGATTCTCCATCCAAGGACTGGGCTGAGCCATTCCCAGGGTGTGTCCTGGTCCATAACACATCCCTGGGGATTCTCCATCCAAGGACTGGGCTGAGCCATTCCCAGGGTGTGTCCTGGTCCATAACACATCCCTGGGGATTCTCCATCCAAGGACTGGGCTGAGCCATTCCCAGGGTGTGTCCTGGTCCATAACACATCCCTGGGGATTCTCCATCCAAGGACTGGGCTGAGCCATTCCCAGGGTGTGTCCTGGTCCATAACACATCCCTGGGGATTCTCCATCCAAGGACTGGGCTGAGCCATTCCCAGGGTGTGTCCTGGTCCATAACACATCCCTGGGGATTCTCCATCCAGGGACTGAGCTCAGCCATTCCCAGGGTGTGTCCTGATCCAGGCAAACACATCCCTGGGAATTCTCTATCCATGGACTGAGCTGAGCCATCCCCAGGCCATGGAGAACATTCCTGGCTAAAGCCAAACCAGATCCCTAATCCATACCCAAGCCTTAACCAGGAATCATTTACAGATCTCTTCACTTGGTGAACCAAAGCCTCTGGGAAAATACAACATTAATTCTCTGTTCCTTGCTTTGTGTATTTTGATTTCCTCTCTGATTCTGTTAAGCTGAAACATCTTCACAATTTATCCAACAAATATGACTTGCTGCAATCTTTCTTTATGCTAAGAATTTAAGGAAAAGGCCTTGGGCTGCACAGCATTATTAACATTGAGAGCACCTGCTGTTTCCCAGGTAGCTGTCAGCTCAGCATAAGGAAAAAAGCTAATTATTTTAAGCAGGTCAGTCAGGAAGAAAACTGAAATTCTATGTGGCAGTTGGAAATCTGTGCCCATTGACTTTAGCTGAAATTCGCTGCTGCAGATGTGGCTGATGAAGAATCTGCTGGTAAAAATACACAGTGCAAATATTTAACAGTGTCATCTTAGCAGGCTTGAAATTAAAGTATTGCATGCAAATTAGGTCCTTGATTTGCATTAGGATGAGGCTGAGAAAGATGGTGAGAAAAACAAGAAGATGAAAAGAGGAAAAAGAAAAGAAAAGAAAAGAAAAGAAAAGAAAAGAAAAGAAAAGAAAAGAAAAGACCATCTTTCTTGATACAGCAACATTTTGCTGTGATTAAAGTGGATCATAATTATAGAAAACTTCTCAGAGAGTGGGTAAGTCATCCTAAGTAATTAAACCGTGATATATTCTGTATTTTTATAAAATATTTATAAATTTTAAAAGGCTGAAATTACACTTGGGAGTGTCAAATCCCTTGGAATTCAAAAGCATTTAAATACTTCAGTGTATTTACTTATGTTGGAGAAACACTGCTAGATTAAAAACTCAATAAATTCAACAAAAACATTAATATTCTGTATCATGTGGTACCAGAAAAAGTTTTAATAGAGTGAAACATTTTACTACTCAGACTACTTTTCCCAGCATTGTGTGCTCAGCTTTGATACTTAAATTTATTTTGAGGGATGCAACAAGTTAGAAAATTTTCCTTTCCAAGTGTTACAATGGAATTTTTGTTGGGATGTCCCATCCCTGGAAGTGTCCAAGGCAGGCTGGAGTGACCTGGGACAGTGGAAGGTGTCCCTGCCATGGCACTGGGTGGGCTTTTGATCCAAAATATTCTGGGATTCTGGATTTATTTAGGAAAAACAATGATGGACAGGGATATGATCCCACAAACTGCTTATGAAACTAAACTGATTCAGAAACAAAAGCAAATGTCTCATAAAATATCAAGGAAAATCCACTTTCATTTTTTGTTATCAGATAATTCAAACCACTTTGTTGACCCATGGGTGACATCAGCAGCCCCTGCACTTCATGGGCCACTCAAATCCCTGGGAGCACTGCCAGGATATTGGGATTATTCTGTGAATTTTCGTGTCCATGACCAAACAAATCAACAGTGTTTGGTGGAACTGAAGAGCCCAATGGCAAAGGCACTTTTTGATCTTTTTGAACAAAAGTTTGTGAGCTTGCTGAGCCCAGCCCTGCCCTGGCTCTGTGAACCCAAAAAAGCTTTTGCAGNATACAGTATGTATACAATATATATATTTTATGTATGCAATATATAAATATATACAATATATATATATTTTATAATATATAAACATATATTTTTGTTATTTAAATATACATTACCTGTATGTTCCTCATAGAAAGAACAAACTTGGTTTTTCCCTACAAAGGAAAAAGCATGACTGGAGTTTTTCAAATTGTCTCCATTCTAGATATCTTAGGAGCTCCAGCCTCAAAAGAGATGCAGGTNATACTTCAGTGTATTTACTTATGTTGGAGAAACACTGCTAGATTAAAAACTCAATAAATTCAACAAAAACATTAATATTCTGTATCATGTGGTACCAGAAAAAGTTTTAATAGAGTGAAACATTTTACTACTCAGACTACTTTTCCCAGCATTGTGTGCTCAGCTTTGATACTTAAATTTATTTTGAGGGATGCAACAAGTTAGAAAATTTTCCTTTCCAAGTGTTACAATGGAATTTTTGTTGGGATGTCCCATCCCTGGAAGTGTCCAAGGCAGGCTGGAGTGACCTGGGACAGTGGAAGGTGTCCCTGCCATGGCACTGGGTGGGCTTTTGATCCAAAATATTCTGGGATTCTGGATTTATTTAGGAAAAACAATGATGGACAGGGATATGATCCCACAAACTGCTTATGAAACTAAACTGATTCAGAAACAAAAGCAAATGTCTCATAAAATATCAAGGAAAATCCACTTTCATTTTTTGTTATCAGATAATTCAAACCACTTTGTTGACCCATGGGTGACATCAGCAGCCCCTGCACTTCATGGGCCACTCAAATCCCTGGGAGCACTGCCAGGATATTGGGATTATTCTGTGAATTTTCGTGTCCATGACCAAACAAATCAACAGTGTTTGGTGGAACTGAAGAGCCCAATGGCAAAGGCACTTTTTGATCTTTTTGAACAAAAGTTTGTGAGCTTGCTGAGCCCAGCCCTGCCCTGGCTCTGTGAACCCAAAAAAGCTTTTGCAGTGATCGTTTGTCTGCTCCTGTGAACCTCCAGACACCCATGGGCTCAGCTTGGCTCTAATCCCAAAACTGATTGAAGCAGAAATTCCTTGACTCCAGCAAACTTCCTTTAACAGGGTTTTCACAGCTTTAGTAATATTTTAACGGCATTAATTCACATTTTCACTACTTCAAGAGCTAAGCTTGTATCTTTATAGACTACATGGTTTAAGATACAAGCTTAAAAGTTAAAGTTATAAACTATAACTGTATAGTTTAAGATATATAGTCTATACAAAGACTATATATCTTAAAATATATAGTCATAGTTTATAACTANAAAAAAAAGGAAAAGAGATAAGCCAATTCAGTTAATAAAAAATGATGGTCTCGGTGCTTTTCATCTTTTCATGGAATCAGCCTCTCCCGAGCAGCATTTACATAACACAGGATGTGCCCAGCATCCTGCGGGATGGGCGTGCCCCGATGTTATCCCAAAAATGTGTTATCCCAAAACGTGGGAACGAGAGAGGAGGAGGAGCAGCCTGAGGAAGAGATCAAACAAGACAGATGGACAATTCTGGAACACTGGGTCGGAGCAGCCAACTCTACTGGAAGGATGCAGCTGGGTCTTTGCAAGAGACTGCACAGAAAATCTGGAATGTTGATCATTCTCAAAAGCTGGAGTGGCAAAGATCAAACAAACATCAAAACAAACCCCAAAACCCTTTCTCAAGTACATTAAGCCAATAAATTTAAGCACCACAAAAGGAAATTACAGGAAAACAAAGAATCTTCTGCCACAGAACTCCCTGGAAAAGCTCTGGCTGTCATCAGCTCTGTCAAAACTCTTTAGTGTTCCTTTTGATAGCCCTTTTTGGGAGGAAAGAATGAATTTTAGGCAGAAAATTATTCCAGCAGAGCAGTGCATGTCCTCAGTCAAACTTCTCTTTCTACATTGAGAATCTGACACTGTGACAAATCCCAGGCTGGAATCCTGAAACCTGCACAGGTCATTAATTACAGACTCTGACACATTTTGCTTGGGTGCCACCTGGGGATCACAGCAGCAGCTGAAGCTCCTGGGCCATGAATTTGGGAGAGTGGGAGGGCTCTGTGCCCCTTGGAAGGGGCTCAGGAGGTAAAACAGAGCCAGGGGAACTCGTTTTCAGGGCCAGGAGAGCAGGTGATTTTCCTATTTCCTATTTGCAGTGAACAATATATGTGATCACCACTGAGAGTGCAAACAATGCTCTCTTTGTGCATTAATTCTAGGTGTGGAACTCCCAGAATTAAAGCCATGGGTGATGTCCAAAAGCAGAATTATTTCAGGGGTGAGTTGCTTCATATTGCCAAGAACTTTGCCAATTGTCCCATTCTCCTCTTTCCCATGCATGGGAGAACTATCTCTTCATAACCAGCCCTAGACACAGAAATATTTGGTTTTGCCATTTAACAGAGTAAAAATGCTATGCTCAATTTCTTTTCAGTCCTGCACTGCACAGATCTTGGAGACACAAAATCCCACTCGGTGTTAGACATTAACAGAACATGTAAAATTTGCTGGTTTCTCTCCTGGTACTCCCTGCATTATAGATTTTTATTAGCTCATTAATCTAGAGAACACACTGCTTTTGTGTCTTGGTTCAAAACACACTACCCAGCCTGTCTCTTTTTCACTTGAAAAGTGCATATAATATATTTTTTCCTTTTTCTGTAATAAATATATCAGAAAAGATTGCCACTTCACAAAGAGTACAGCTGTCTGCACTGCCAAGAGTTGATGCTTCTGAGTTCAAAGAAAACTCCAGGCAATCCCCTGTGTTTCTTCATACACTTTATGATACCTCTAATCACAGAATAGATTTTATAGCAATTTCCATCACCTCTCTCGTTCTTGATTCTATTTTTTCCTGGCTGATGTAATCTCACAGGCTTCATTTGTAGGGGAAAAGAAAGAGCAAGAAATTATTCTGACACACTTTTTTTCCAGGTTTCTACCATTTTTCAGCCCTTCTACTAATGGTTGTTACAAAATTAAAAATTAGAATGTGGAGCACTAAGCACGGTCTGAGCTACACAATTTTCACTTCAGTTTTTTGAATTTCTAACCAACAGCTCCATTTTAAGTGTTAAATTAGGAGAAAATGGAAGTAAGTAATTAAGGGGGAGGAAAAAAAAATTGAATAAAATGGTAACACTTGATTCCAGAAGACTATTTGTTTATTTTACATAGAGTTTCAAGGGCTCGTTCCTCAGTACATTTTGTCTCAGAAGAGGGAGTGCTTCAAACACAGGAAGCAGCATCCCAGAATACTCCCTAAACACAGGCTGATGGGCATGTCCTCTTCCTAAAATGCCTGGTCTTGCTCATCCTGAGTTCAGAGCTGAATTCAGAGTTCAGCTGAAGCTGAACCAGCTCCTGCAATGCCCAGCTCTCGGGGTGCTCAGAAATGCACCAAAATCCAGCCCAGGTGGATTTCCCGCGATCAAGGCACGGAGCTGGAGCGAGAGCAGGACCTCCCAAAACCCCGGGGATGCCCTGAGAGGCAAAGACATGGATTATAAATGATGGATGATAAATGGGCCCTGCACTCTGCAGAAGGGATAAGTGTCAGGAAAGGGGGAGCAGGAGCTCCAGGGAAAAGCATGGATCGATCTGAGAGCAAAGGAGCTTTTAGGGGTGAGGATGCAGGAAGAAAACTCAGGGATCACGAGGAGGAGCAACTGCTGCACAAAATAACTTGTCTGTGCTGAGAATCAGGGAAAAGTGGATTTCAAATCCCACAGAACAAGTCCCAGGAACAGGGCTGGTTCCCTTGGATGCTTGTAGGTGTCCCTTTTAAAAGATGAGAACTCCAGGGAAACACAAATGACAGAATGTATGGGCTTTCAGGATTTTTTGTCTTTTTCCCAACTGGCCACATAATCTTTCCATTCCAGAAGGAAACAAACCTCAGGTTTAGAAGTAACCTTCAGCAGAGTTATAATCCTGTTGTTAGCTTTTCTGGGAAAGCAGTGTTGTTTACTTCAGATACATCTGGTGCACTGCTGTGGCCAGTGGCTCCCACTGAGTGTCTGCAACATCTTCACTGGGGTGTTAATTCTTGAATTAATTTGGCTCAATTAGGAATATCTACAATTCACATTGAATTTCACAAGTATGACTTGGCCAGTTTTCAGAATATAGGCTGGGCCTTTTTGCATGAGGAATTGCCTCTCCCACCAACAGGACTTCACTCCAAAGAAGTACCTGTGATTTAACACAATCCTTTGACATTTGGGTCATCTGCCTGAAAAATGAGGACTGGTTTTGCCTACCACTGAAATTCCCAGTCATCACATTACCAGTTTGGCAGATCTGATCATTTTTACTGAGTTAATTTCCATCTCAAAAGAAGTCCTTTTTTCCCTGACTTTTTAAGCTCGTTCTGGCTGCTGGCAAGAATTCAGTAATGCTTCAGATATTAATGTTTATTTTTAAAATAAGTCTGTCCTTTAGGAAAAAAAAAATTAAAGGTACATGGGGCTTCTTAAACATTGTAGGTCTAAATGTTAAGTATGACAGTGGAGAGACCTCTTTAGTTTTACACAGTTTAAATTTGAATTTGTTCAAATGGGTTTTGACCGGTTAATTTGTCTTGACAGCTCTCAGGGTCACATTTAGTTTATCCCCATAGGTGCCTTGTTCTGTAGAAGAATAAAATGCATTTGTCTCATCCAGTTGCCTTTGATTTCCGTGTTTCTGTGAGTAACTTTGAAATCATAAGAATTTTGAGAATTGGATTAAATAAAATGTAAAATAGAATAAATAAAATGCCTGTATTTCCTTAAAGTCTTGCCTGAAAGATCCTCTGATGGACAAAAAGACCACTGAGAGTATCAATTGTTGGAAACTTCTGATTGCAGCCATAAAGGAGGAATATTTCTTCCTTTAGTTGGTAACCAGTCTCAAACATTTTCATAGAAGTATTTACATTATGGTTATGGAATGTCTCTGTGTGGGAGGAGGCTCAATTTGGCTCAAATGATGATATTCCATCATTGGGGGACATCAAGTTACTCTAAAGGAGGAAAATCAGGAAGCACATGAAGCAATAGCTCATTTTGTGTGGGCAGGAAGAATTAGCATTAGAGACTATTGCTCTCTAAAAATACATTGAATCCTAAACTAAACTCTGAGGGCACAGAAAATCTTGGAAAATGAGGTGCATGAAGAGAGTGTCTTTAATGTCACAGCTGTTTGTAAAATGAAAGCAAATCATGAGTAGAGTTTCCTGGGCCCAGACACCTCGAGAAGCTTGTGACAGCAGAAAATGGGTGACTAGAACACACTGGGGCCACACAGGAGCTTTGTGAAAATACATCCATAAATTGATTAACTCCAAACCAAACCAAGCAGAAGCTGAGTTACCATTCCAAATGGCAGGGGGTTTTTCCTGCCATTCAGGCTTTGCTGCAGCCTCTGCTGCTGCTGTCAGCTGTGTTCTCCCACACACAAAGGAGCATCGTTCCCTGGGACAGCAAACTGCACATCAGCACATGCTATGCAAATCACAGCCACTCAAAACCCTCTCCCTCTATAGAGGAATATTCAGCGAGTCATCTCTCTTAATAACAGGAGTCTACAGCTGCCAAGAGGTCTGCTATTGTACGAGATTCAAAGAGTTCAGTGTCTGCAAAGAAGGAGCTCATGGGTTTGCACGTGAGTGGCAGTGACAGTGGGAAACACAGTCAGGCTATGGCATAAATTGGAATTCTATGACAAAAAAAGGTTTATCTCACAGGCCTTCCAACAGTTTTCTTTAAAACATTTCTGCTCCTGGAACCCAGGCAGGTGTTTCCACCTGTAGATAAGAAAATATGTAAATGGGGTTTAGCTGCACAAGTCCCTTGAAACTTAGTGGAGTTCAGGGTCTTGCTCACACAGCAAATGTGAACTTCAGCTCAGGTCCCCTGGCCTGAATCCCACACAAAGTGAACACCTTTGCCTTTGGAGCTGGAAGCAAAAGTCAGTGCACTTAGGGAAGGACATTCAGTTCACATCAAGATCACCACAGCAAGCAAACCATCAGCCCGTGAGTTTTCAGGGAAAAAAAGACACAACAGAGGAGAGAGGTATCTGGCATCTTTCCAGAAAAATGAAGGTGGTAAACCCAGTTACATCTGCCCAGAAATAGGAGAGTATGAAATAATTATTTAGAATAATTAAGGAGAAGCAGATGCATAATGAATGACTGTCAAAGGTTGGAATCTCAACCAGTGTCTCAGCAATCAATAAAACACTGAAGGAGAAGCACAGAAAAAGCAAGATTAGGTCATGGGGGTGAGATCTTGGCTGTGCACCTGGGGGATTCTAACAGGATCATGTTTGCAGCTTGAAAAGAACAGACAGAAGGTTATGCAGTGAAAGCCTAAATTTGTACTGCTGCATTAAATTCTCAGCCTAGAACTGGGAAAAGAATGATTTACCTGATACTGAGGGCAGTCAGAGACAACTGTGTTTAATAAAAACCAGAATAGCAGCTGACAATATCTGCTTTCATCGATTGGCAACTTCTATCAGACAGAATTTACTGAAACAACTTCCCAGCCTTTCACAGGAGCAGCTTTCCCAACCCAAACTCTCAGGAATGAACCAAAGAACTGAAGCTGACTCAAAATTCTCTGGATATATTCTATTTCCTACAGGAACACTGATTGACACAAAGCCTTTAAAATGGGAGGCAGGGTGTTAAAAACCACATCAGTGTTTTGGGGATCCACATGCCATGTAAACACCTGCTGGTTTACAGCAGCTGAAGGGCACTCAGGGATTTTGAGATCTTTTCCAACCTCAATGATTCTGTGACTACAGTTTTGACAAGCAGCTGCAAATCTTCATGAACTGCCCCTGTGGCCAGAATTTTTCAATTCTGAAAATTAAAATTCTCTGGATCAGTTTAGACACTCTAACTGGTAGGGGTTGAACCAGGAGTTTTTTGACAGTCTAGTTAAGGAAAAGCCACCACCTAGAAATGTGGTGGGGGAAGGATGGATGACCTCTGAAAGAGGATAAAGAAACTTGATGGGAACATGATAAATCCTCCTGTTGGTGCCTCTCAATGTGCCACTGAAACACCCTGAATTCCACATTCAGCTCTGGGCTCAGATCCTAATGCATTTAGGTGATCTTGGAATTTGTTTTGTTCTTCTAAGAAATCTTCAGGCTTGAGGGCTCTTCAAAAGCTTCATCCTAACATTGGGAATCACTAGCATTTAACAAATCCAAGGAAAAGAAAGTCTGTACTGTGATTTTGGCAGCATTTCTGCACCAGGCTGAAGTGAACTGATGGGTGGTACTCACCTATCAAACATTAAATTCCCATAAATCTGTCCATACAATCCACCCAGAGTGTGGCAAGTGTTAACATTGCATAAATCCTGATTTCAGAGACTCATTTGTTTATTTGGTGTTTTCTTTCCTCTCCAACATAGTTCTGTTTTGATTCTCTCAGGCTTTGGAAAGGATCTGTCCCTGTGCAAATAGCACTATTTAAAATATGCTACCAAAATTGCTTGGCTCCAATAAACCATATTTCAATGATTCTTTTGCATGATGTAGCCTAACACTGAGCTGCTCTCAGAAAATTTAATCAATGTGCTCAGGTATTCAGGCTTAAACATCCAATATCCTGAGCACACAGAAAGAGTTCAGGGCAGAAAAGAGCCTGAAGATTATGATCCAGTTCTCCCTGCAGCCTCCAGAAAGCTGCTTGGAAAAAGACTCCAGAGCCTCTTTGATCTCCAATACACAGAGAAAGGTGTGAGGGGACAGTTCTGAAAAACTCTGGGTTTTCATTACCACCTCCAGCTCTTTTAGCAAGAGCTGCAGCACTTTTCACTGAGTAAATAACACACTTGGTCATTTAGTTAATTGCCTGAGTCTCCAAGATAAACAAAATCACTTGAGCAAACCTTGCTGCTGATTTTTACATGGCTGTGAGGTATATGATAGTGAACTTTTTGGTGTGGATTTAAAACATAATTTTCCTTAAATACCAAGATGATGTAGAGAGAAGACACTTTAAATGTATAAATCTGAATGGTTACAGCCTCAGCATGCTGCTCCTCAAGATCTCCATTCCTAAACAACCTAATCACGTGAAGAAGCTCCATGCATTTTGCTGTGCTAAAACATTCTGTGTAGGATTTGGAAAATACAAGTGCACTTCTAACACATGATGCTGTTTGGAAACTGGATCTCTCCAGAGGCAGTTCTCGACTTCTTAATTTCATGTTCCTATTTAGATTAAATATCAGGGGGAATTCCTTCCCTGTGAGGGAGGTGAGGATCTGGCACAGGGTACCCAGAGAAGCTGTGGCTGCCCCTGGAAGTGTCCAAGGCCAGGTTGGACAGGGCTTGGAGCAACCTGGGATAGTGGGAGGAGAACTTGGAACACTTTATATGGAGTTCAGAGTCATACACCAGTGCAGTGCAGAATCTGAAAATATGAAAACTAAGATTTAAGGCATCACCATCATCCCAGGGTGGGCAGGACAAACAGATGCAGCATTGAGCACAGATTTGTGCAAAGACTGTGAGGGAGATGCTGCTGCTGTTTCCCAGCTATTGATGAGGAGATGCTAAGAGCATCACTCACCTCCTTTGCATGTTTAGTTTCTAAAATTGAGCACAGATTGAGTAAGAACTGGCTGCTAAACAAAAAACAAACCCCACGCTCTCTTCTGACCTCATCCACACCTTGATTTCCTACTCTAATGTTCTTCCCAACAGCTTTATGTGCCTTCTGCCAAAAGGAACAGCTCACTGGAGGACTTGCAATTTCTCTCTTGGGTATTATTAACTAAAAAAAATACCTATATTCAGCCCCAGTATGTTTGATGAGTGTCTGTTTATTCATATATCACACACAAATAACTGTAATTATGTACTGTCCTAAGAGAATGTGATGGAATAAAATGCCAAACAAACATTTTGAATTCCTCATTTGTTGTCAATTTTTGTGTGTGTGATTTTCTAAAAAAAGATGAGGTATATTCAAGTTTAAGCCATATTACTTTTAGGCTGTTGAAGGAAGCACTAGTCCATTATTTCCCACTCCTTTCCTAGTCCCTTACAATCCTTATGCACTGCAGTCAGGCCTTGGTGAGCAATAGCTCTGCAGAAAGTGAAAGCTCCTCATTTTCTTTGATTCCATCTGCAGGTTGGCAACTTAGTTTCATCCAATATTTCAATCCCACTGTATAGCTCAGATAAATTTCAGTCAGGTTCATTTCATGCCATTTTTGCTTCACCAACAAGCTCTTGCTTCCAAAACAGTACTTTCTTTTCCCTTAAAAATAAATTAAATATACTTTAAACACCACAATTTTAGAGAGGGTCATGTAGAAAAATACAATTTTAAAGAGTGGGTTGGGTATTAATAATCAGACCTGAATGTCTTTTTAACTGTAACCTGTAGTATGAATGTTCCAGGAGTGAGTCATACTTTGAGTTCCTGCCAAGAATGACGTGAGTAAATACCTCCCAAAGCCAGCTCTTTTCCAGCAGACCATTGTTAACTGGCATTTGATATATTACAGCAGCATTCATCACAGCTCTTCAGATAAGGTTTACTCAGGAGTCCAGTTATATTTGCTATTTTCCTTTCCCCTCCCTTTTTTTCAGACCATCTCATTCAACTTTGTTGACAAACTGGAGCACTTGACCCAAAATAAAATAGTGGCACAAAATTTTGGGCAAATTCTTTTTTATATATATATATATATCTCATCTATATCTATCTATATCTATATCTATATCTATATCTATATCTATATCTATATATCTATATCTATATCTATATCTATATCTATATCTATATCTATATCTATCTATAGCTATATCTATATATCTATAGCTATAGTTATAGATATATATCTCCACTTAAAGTTTAGCTTTTTCCAGCCTGTATTTCTGTGCTAGTGAGTGTTTGAGGCTGTGAATGCCACAGACATTGAAAATAAGTTTACTTTATATTTAAGAGCCAGAAGATGATTCAGAACTATCTGAACTACTGTTCTTAGAAGGACTTGGTTTCCAGGAGCTAATCCTGGGCTGGGGTTTAAACCAAGATCTAAGACACCAGGCTGCTGCTGCACAGAGGTTTTTGGGACAAAATGACTGAAGCTGCATATTTTGGGTTCTGTGCATTCTGTGGCAGCAAAACCGAAGCCAGATCCCTGAAAATATTTATTGGATTTCTCAAACATTTTCTAAATACATAATTTCTGGAAGACTTCAGTTACATCTTTAATATTCCCAGTATTTTGTAGGCAACATGATGCTCAAGGAATTTTTTGGGTAAAATAACGTTACAATATCACTAAAAATATTTGTTAACAAACTGAAAGCAAGACCTTTGTAATTTAAGTTCATGATCATAATATATAATCTAATATAAAAAAAGAGTGATTGAAAACAAGCTCATTTTTATTTTAACCAATCATTAAACTGGCAGCAGAATGCTGTGAATACAGGTGAAAAGGAGAGTGTTAAATCTTGTATGTGATTCCTCTGAAATTCTGCTGCTATTTCCCTGGAGATTGAGCTGGTAAATCCTGCCAAACGCTGCAAAGCACCATGTCAAGTTCCCCAGTCCCCCAGTTACTCCAGCAGGTTTTCAGATCTTTGGGCACCAGACAAGGAGCTCTTCTTTGAATCTCCAAAGAGAATAACTGTGCAGCAGAGATGTGCCTTGAAGCTGGAACATTTATTCATGGATCAATGGGTGGCATTGCTTGAGAGGAGCCAGCAGCCTTGCAGTCTTATTCCTGTCAGAATGTTTTGATGTTAGACTGGAGGAGATTTGTCTAACACTTGAAAGGAGTCTTGGGATGAAGGAAAAAAATGGGAAATGAGATCAAAAAGAGGCCTGATTATACAGTGTTTAAATAGGAGCTTCCGGGCCATATCTGGAAGTTTTGAACTGTTAATCTTATACCCATTTTTTTTGTGGTGCAAGTAAAAAATTACACTTCTAAACAAACAAATGATGGTCCAAATGTGCAGGGTGGAGGCCTGAGAGGTGAGCTGTTATTTACATTTTCATGTGGGGAAAAAAAGGCTATTTCACTATGAAAGGAATGTCAAAGGAAGCCATCACATTGGCCCAGATGACATCCTGGTCAGAGCTACAAGTTATTCCTTTTTATAGGGAAAACATTATCTGGATGCAATTTCTTTTTTGCTATTCTGCTACAGAAAAAGGGAAATGGAACTCAAGTGGGAGCACTCTTAGAAGAAAAGAACCTGCTCAGGAGTTCACAGCAGCAGAGGTGTTTCCAGGGTAAAATCATGCTCAGGGATGAGATTGAGCCACTAGTCCAGAAGCTGTTTCTGTCTGGGAGCAGTTCCTGGCAGTTTTTAATATGATTTATAATTTAATAATTGCTTATAATTTATTATAATTGAAATAATAATTTTATAATTTGTAAATAATTTATTATTTCATATAATTTCTAGTGAGATATTTGTGATGGGAGGAAGTATAACAAATAACTGGTCAGCTTTGGCCTGCAAGCACTCACTGGGGATGTTTAAATACAGGATTTAAACATTTCTCCAAAAATATCTCCAGCTTTTGCTGGGCAGAAAATCTTCCAACTGCAACCTAAAGCTCTGCCTGTGCTGCTCAGGGAAATTCTCCTGGAAATAGAGCTGAAATGCTGCACAAACTGTAATGCTGACATGGACAAATCTCCACTTTCTGCACTACAAAGAGCTTTGTTGGCTGTATCTACTTCTGACCATGAACATGTTGTTTTTCCAAGACCACTCTTGGCATGAGGGATTGCTTTTGCTTTTTTTTTTTTAGTTATTTTCAAAATGTTCAGAGGTTGGTTTTAGCATTCAGGAAGGAATCAGTCAAATGTAAATAAATGAACTGCCTGCACTAAAAACTGCAGAATAAGGCACTGAGATCCAAAATATTTTCAGATAAATCCACAGCAAGCAGAGTGAACCAACCCATGATAACAAGGCTGGTTTTCTTGCTCCAGACAGGTTTTAAGCTCAGTCATTTTATTTCATTTCAAGGCTCCATTGCAGACACCAGGGCAACCATTTCCAGAAACACATCTGTTATTGAACATACAGATGTGGGGAATTAAGAGTGCATCCTTCACTTCCTTATTCCTGAACTTCTCTACACTTGAAGCAGAGGAAGGTTTAGTTGGCTTACAGTGATCCATCACCAATTTTACATCTTTCCTATGGATTGATCTCTGCATTACTTTTTGGAATTACTTTTTATAACCAGAAAGTCACTGTGTTCCTCTCTGAGAACCTTTTGCCTCAGCCCTGAAGAATGATTTCCAGATCAGAGGCCTGGCAGTAATGTTGTTCCAGTCCTTGCTGGTGTGAACAAAGAAGATATTTGGTATCTCATGAGGAATGAAAAATTAATTTGAACAGCACAATTGTAATAAGTTTCTTTTTATTTGCATCTTAGGGTTTTGCAGTCATATCTAACAAACAAAAATATTTTAATTATTCAAGAATAATGCTGAGCAAGTCAATCAAACCCAGATTTGGAAATCTACTTTTCTTTTGGTTTTTTTTTCTACTATTAAGATCTTAATTAATCCAGTGATTGGCATTCAGTGTTTAGCACTTTGTAAAACTTCCCAGTTTTATACCACAAACTGTTACATCCAATTTATTCCCTCCTGGTAAATAAGGAGCATCACATGAGGCCAGGAATGAAACACATCCAACTGAGCTTTGTCAAGGGGGCTCTGAATGACAGATGCTGACCTAAATATTCCTGAAAGATCTCTCAGACTTGCTCCCAGTTAGGAGATGGTGGTGATGCCTTAATGGCTTTGTGATTCCAGGAGTTATTCATGCTCCAGTTTTTCCCTCTGTGTTGATGCCAGCACAAGTATTCTCTGAAGGGGCTTTGGAACAACAAAATTGCTGTAAATTGAGGTGTGTTTGAAGCACAGCTCTGTTACAAGACCTTAAACAAGAATAAATACACATTTTAAATCTATTTCTTTTAATTTTTAACAGCTGCAATCAGAGTGAACTCAAAATTTCTCTTCCATTTTCATGGATTGTGGTATTTTCTCTCTAAGTATATTAAATTAACAAGGGGAAGAGTTGAGTTTGGAGGAGTTATGCAATTGTCCCTGTTGCTATTTTTATTGACGTAATTACAGAGAAATTCTAAATGAAACATAACTTTTCCCTATTATTTTTTTACTTTCAGCTGCTTATTTTGACTAAATTTTCAGTTTACCTTTAGAGGAGCTTGAAACCGAACCAAAAAATGCAAATTTTAAAGCTCATTTCCAATGATTGCAGATTGTCCCCAATCTGAAAGGCTGCAAAGCAGATATTTGCTCATTTTAAAGCATTTTCTGAGGGCAGATTTATCCAGAACATAAAATATGAATTAAAAATTTTGCTAAGATGTGCAGAATATCAAACAAAATAGTTCCATTCCTCCATATTTTTTTAATTCCAGCCATTTTTGGCAAAGCTGTGGAAAGCTGCTGTTTTATTAAGGAAAGCAAATTACTTGGCCAGTTATGGAAGGAAAAGCAAATAGCAATTAATACTGTTTATAAGCTGTTTTTATAGTGCTAAAATTCAGAAATCAGTCTTGCTGAAAATATGGCTGGCTGAGTAAGATTTTTCTGATTTTATTGGCTAAGAGAGATTAATATGTTTTCATTATTATCCGAGTTCTTGAATAGTATGTGGAATAAAATAAAGGAAAATAAATCTATCAGCCATTGGAAGTTTTATAGAAGTTGGGATAGAAACCTTCTCAGTCTGTAAAAATAAAAATTTTTGAGGTACATGTATATTTATTTGCTATATCTCTTCATTTCAGAATAAAAATTATAGGATGTAAAGTTTATCTATACACATTTTTATGATTGGCCATGTTAATGGAAATTATTGAGTACCCTGTGAAAATATAAACATTAAATATTTACATTTCTGTGTGAATTACTTTGACCTAAAAGAAGAATAAAATGGTTGTGAAAATGGATTAATTGAAGGAAAATTTATTTCATCTTTTGGGAGTGTGTGACACAATACTGTGTTTTCACACAAGAAAATACTTCAATTATTGAATTATTAATTAATACAGAGCAGTGCAGGGCATTCACAGTGCATACATTCCTTTGGTTTCAGTCAAAGTATGAGAACTGCAAAGGGGAATACTTAAAAAAAGTAATTCCTAAGACAATGGATGGATTTATATTTAATTCTGCATAAATGTAGCAACTTGTAGTCACTGATAGAATAATTGACAATTTCTTGGGCCCTTGGGAAGGGGTTTGTGGATAGGAAGCCCCTGAGCTCCTCCTTTTGAAAAGGAGAAAATCCTGGTTTTTGGGGCTTGGAAAATTTGATTATTTCAGAGGTTTTGGGGGATCCACACAGATGGAGGTAGACATGGGGAACTGGAATCAGATCTAATGGCAAAAATTGAGGAAGAAACAGCTTTTTACAAGGCTAATAGGGATTTAGGAGTGAAAATAGCAACAGGGCAGGGAGCTTTGGCATCTCCTCAAAGCCAGAGGAGGAGAAGGGTCCTGGGAATTGGATTTTTCAGGCTGAATTAAGCCATTTTGGCCAGCAGACATCTGCAGGAAATTTTGGCAAATTCTGCTGGCATTTGGTTCCAGATCTGAAGAATTCTGCTGGACATTATTTTTAATGCACAAGCTGTAAAAAATTATACTTCGGTGCATTCCATATTTATGTTTATGCCACATTTGCCTCCAAACTGAGGAGCAGGATGTGTCATTCAGCAGGTGCCTCATTAGATGTTACATTGCTTTTTCCTGTGCTTGCACTGACATGGAGCTGAGCCTTGATGGGTTTTAACACAGGAAATTCTTCTCTCTTTCTGCTGAGCTATTGACTGTTTTTTGGGGGGTTTCAGAGGGTTTTGTGTGTGTTTTTAAAAGCTGGTTTGAAGTCAGCTTCAGGGATGTGGCTCCAAAGATTTCAGCTGATGACACTGAGCCAGTTTTAGATCCCTGTGAGCAGGGAAATGTGTTCAGGAAGTGTCAATAATGAGTTTGCTAATGCCAGAGCAGGAAGCTGATTCTCAGGTTGATGAACCCAATTCTATCCAAAGTTTGGCCATAATTTCTGAATTCCTGTTTAATGATGAAAGATGATGTGCTAATGATGAAATCCTCCTATCAGATCAGCTGGAGGAGCCTCAGCTGGAAGAGAAATGAAGGCTTGGCTTTTCTCAGGTGCAGACTTTTGTTTCCATTGTGTGGCTCTACCTCTCACTATAAATTCAGGCAGTCCTTTTTTTTAGGGGAGTGTGAAACGTGATTTTATTTGGTTGTTGCTGGAGCTGGTCACCTATACCAGAATTTTTATGAGCTTGGGGTAACATCCCCTAAAGATTTGTATTGTAGAAATTTTAGTTTTTAAGCACAAAGCTACTTCTGGTACTGATGAGGATATTTGTAAAGCAGTTCCAGAATATTTTTTTTAAGTAATACTTTTTAAAGAGCCTTGTTTCATTCCTGTAGGGCACATCATGTGCATGATTGTAAAAGCTGTGACAGTGAGTTTGGGACCACTGGGAATGTGTTTTGTTTTCTGTGGATGTTCAGCTGGGCTCACAAACAGGAGTTTGGTTCTTGTGATGCTTAAAGAAGAAGACAGGTATGATGTGTCAAGTGTTCCATGCAATATTCACTGGATTTTCCTATTTCATTTGCTTTCAGATATGTTTGACACTCCCAGCTATTAAACCAAGTATAGGGTAAAGTAACTCAGGAATATTCTGGTTAAACTATGAAAATGTTAAATTATTTTTGACTCTAACATCAGAGCTGTGTTCTTCTATAGGGTCTGGATGGAGATGAGTCATTTTACTGCATACAAACAATACATAATTTATTCTTCTTTACAATTATTTTGTACCCCTTCTGTTCTAAAAGTTTTTTCAATGTCTGTAATCTTTCATATTTCTGCCATAGCATGAGCCACTGCAGAAGAGTCTGTTCTGTAATTTCTGAGGTGTGAAATGGATAAAAGCTCCTGGTCACTGTGGTTTAGGCAGCTGTATGTTAATTGCTTATGTTAGCCTCAAGGAAAAAACAAGCCTTAACAGCACAGAAAATAATTCAGTATTGCAATTCTAAAGACTCCTAAACTTTATTCTCTGTCCAAAAAAAAAGTTCTCTGCTGGTTTGTGCTTCATGCCAGTGTGACATTAATTAATGAGCTGTCCCTCATCACTGCTGAGCATGGATTTGTGAGGTCCCTTCTTTTGATCATACATGGCAACTCTGACGCTGCTGAAACCCAGCGGCTTCAGAGAAGATATTTTAAATGACAACTCTAGAAATGTAAATTTTGTTGAAAATTCCAGGTTTCCAACCAGGCTGGCTGTTAATGAGAAACTGAGATTTCACTTCACTCTGGGCTCTATCCCTGCCCCAGAACCCCCTTTTCCCCCCAATTCTATGCTTTGGGTTTTGTTTTCCTTTAAGGCACTCACTGAGGAAGTTTTCTGGTTCATATCAGAGTCAGGAGTAGAAAAGTGCTTAAGAAATTTTGCTTGCTATATGAAATACTTGGCTACTTCCCTTCTCAGGTATTCACCACTATTATTTTGCATTCCATGACAGAAGTTTTATTGTAAAACTTTCCTTTAATATTTTGGATTAATCTCGGGGTTTGTGTGCATGGAGGGAAGGGGATTAAAGCTCTGATTTGTTGCTGTGGTCGGTGGTGCTTAGGAAAGGTCAGCTGTAAACATCTCCATCATCTCCTGCAGTTTCCTTCTCTGGGACACCACTGCTCCTTCCTCACTTCATTATTTGGGAAAACCCCTTTGGAAGGTCTGGATCCCAATACCAACATCACAGCCTGTGCTGAACATCACTGGCCAAAATGACCTTTGAGTCCTGAGGGATCTGACTCTGTCACTGCAGCTGGGCTTACTGGTTCTGCTGTTAATTCAGCATTCTTAACCTATGATCATCCTAAGAAAACTCTCTGAAAGTCTCACCTACTTCTGAGCTTGCTTTAGTTGGGAAATTTACCTTCTATACTCAGTGGGGCCAAATACAGCAAATAAAGATGTTAGACACTGTATTCAGTCCCTAACAAGGCTGCCTGCAGATGTGTACTTCGGGTTTGGGGGGTTTCCTATTCATTGTTCCATTTTTATCTTGTTGGCAAATGTGAAAAATTGATGCCTTTAGCATCAAGTCCATGCATTTGAAATTAGAATACAAAGAAGCTGCAGTAATGAGACTTTGAGATTGAAATTATAACTGGGAGGGGTCAAAGAATTCATTAAAAGGTAATAAATGAGCACCCTCTCCAGCTTTTTATCTTTTTTTAGACAATATGGATTTATTGCAAGTAATCTCTGCCTATGAATTTTGGATTTGGGTTGGTTTTAATTTTATTTTATTATAGCCTGAATAAAACCAGCATTGCTTGTTTTTCCATGCTTTTCTGCATCTTGGTTATGACATAGCAGTGACTTCTACAGATGAGATTTCAGGTGGAGATGATGGTTATTGATTCTTTAATTAAGGAGCTTGTTTAGTAAATGGCTTTCTCACATACAAAGAGTTAGTTGCTTTCACACAGTAGTAAACTTAATAGGTATTATTTAATTCAATTGAATAATTAGTTCCATAATTCAAACTCAAAGTTTAGTTGTTGGACCAGAGTGCAGCAATATTCTGGTTTTGTCATATTTAGTACTTACTGTAATACAGAGATTTTCAGCATGCACACGAAAATCTCTGCTGAAGAGCCAAGATTATCATTTTCCCACTTGATGAACACACGGAGTTTAATATACACTTAGATAAATCTAATTGAAGTGAGATTAATTAAATTCAGCTTAATCCAATTCAATAGGTCCCCATCTCCCTGACTGTGTTGGTAACAACCATCTGCAGGTTGGCTGTGAAGAGAATCACTGCTGAAAATGCCTCTTTGCCCTCCTCCTCTTCCTGCAGGGTCAATTTTAAGCAGCATCATGTCATTAGTCCTGTTTATAACACGGTTCCAGATGGGTCAGGAATCCTGCAAGGAGGGCAGAGACCTCTTGGAGTGGTTTTGCTGATGGAGGGGGAAAAGTTGCTCAGAATCTTTTTTTGCCAGAGGTGTGACTTGCCTTGCCTGGTTCTGCTTGTCAGCCTGATTTCTGCAGGATTCCTGCAGCCCTAATTACAGCAAAGCCAACATGCTCTTAAGAACTCTGAATTCTGTGAAATTTTCTACTGCGTCAGCAAATGAAAATTCAAGTCACAATATCTCTTTAAAAATCAAGCTGCAGCTCTAACGTGGTAGGAAAAGGGCCCTAAAACTGCATCACTCTAAGGAAATATTGGATTTATAGTGATCCCATTTAAAAAACACAAAACAATACAAAAACACCAAAACTAACAAACAAAAAAAACCCCAAAAAAACAAACAAACAAAAAACAGAAACAAAAAAGTAAACAAAGCTCAAAGCCAACTCCTTCACCCCAAAAATCTCTGGTTTGCTGTTCTAGATGCTTTTGAAACTTTTTTTGCTCTAGTTTGGTTCTAGTTTGTTTTGCTCTAGTTTAAAAGTAGAACAAGAATGTTCCAAGACTGTATTGGAAAGCAATGCAGAGAGCATTATTATTGTAATTCTAAGAGTACCTGAACTCCACATACACACACTTCAGCACTATGATAATTTCTAAATCTTGCTCTGTTATTATTTTTTCATTCTCCTCCTCATCCCTTCATTTCTTTTAAAAGCCAATTTCAGGGCCCTGTCAGTATCTTTTTCTTTACAAATTTAAAATACAGTGAGGAAAAACCCCAAAACTTCTCCAGGGATCAAAGCTGGGGGGTTTTCCAGCTGTGTTTTCCAGCCATGCTGTTTCCATGATTGGTGTGAGTTATTTCACTTTTCCTGGCTTTTTTCCCCCCTGTCCATGGAGGGCTCTGCTGGACAGTGCTGAGTCCCAGAACCTCACAGTGTGAAGTCACTGAGCTCCTAGTTTGACAACTGAATCCCATAAAAAACATTTTATGGATTCCAAACTTACAGGATCCAGCTTTATTTATGGTTTTTCCCCAGCAGTGATATTTTTTTCCGACATGCTTTCATTTTAATAGCAAAAACCCCACAAATTCTCCCCTTGTTCTGGTTAATAAATGAATTTAGTGGGGAAGGGAATGCAATCAGAGCTTTCTGGGAGGTTTTTGGGATGCAATCACGAGCCCAGATCATTTCCTAGAGGTGAAGTTTTGCATAATATCTCCACAGCATTATTACTCCACCAGGAATCCCCTGGCTTTCCTTTGGAAGTTAATTAGAGTCTGTGCAGGGAATGAGTCAGACAGAATTGTGTGGCTGAGAGTGTGTGTTGATTACAGCACTGAAATCATCCTAATGGCTTCTCTGTCTGTTGCTAAAAGCAATTACTGGCTGGTAAATTTTTAAGCTGTGAAATGTAATTTTAAGAAATACTTTGCTTAAAATAACATTATGAAAATAATATACACAAAGAAGTGGTGGCCTTCACACTCTGCCATGTTTTCAGCTGAGAGGTTTTTTTGGAGGCAGCGACTCCAGGATCTGCATTTGGGAGAGACCTTTTGGGAAAATATGAAAATAAATTCACTGAATTGAAAACGCTGAGGAGCTGTAAGTGCTTTATAATGTTACAGATGGCAGAAATTGGTTTGAAATATTTGTAAAAGTGAAAGACATGCCTTTTAAAGATCTGAGCATGAAGGTGCTCATTCCCTCTCCTACTGAGCCAAGCATTACCTTTTGACTCATGTATTTTGCCTTTCATGAAAATGAGTAAATTCAGGGTTGAAGTGAACCAGGCGTGAAAAAACAGATTCTTTTTTTTTCTTTTTCTTTTTTGCTATTCCCTTTCTTTCCATCTGAGAAAGCCCAAGCAAAGCCTTTTCAGACTCTGGATGGCTGACTTGCAGGAGCTCTCAATAGGAGATTGTGATGGCAAGCTGAGCATGGGAGACTTTGGTGCTTTTCTCACAGAATGCCATGGATTTTACAGGCAGATAATCTTCTATGAAGACTTCACTCACATAATGATATTTGAATACTGATGTGGTGGCTATAGGGCTCCCCCAGATGCTATCAGAGGATAAATTATCCCACTGGTGCCTGTAGCTTTTACTTTCCACTGTGGGGTGATTACCTTTCAATTTTTTGTGTTTATTCCTTTTATAGATCAGCTGTGGCTCAACAAAGTGATGTTTATGAGTATGTTATCCTACATTCTTTTTGTGTATAGATATTTATTTTCAAAGAAGGACATGATGGCAGCATGAACTTGAATTTTCCCAATTTGGTTTTGCCAGGAGGAGGAAAGGTTCTGAAGTTCAGGTCTGAGTCAGGAAGAGGCTGTGGTGCTGTAGCATTCCTGCAGCTCCAGTTTGAAGGCTGGGAATTACAGAATGACTGATAATATTTCAGCTGAGCCATTTCAAGTCATCACAACGTAGCAGGAAAGCGATGACTACAACTGACAAATCTGTGTTTTCCTCAGAGTGCTGTGATCCATTTTAGCACCAGACAAGAAGTTAGAGGTGCTCTCTCCCTTTTAGAAAAGCATTTTCTTTTTAGACCAACATTTGAAGGCTTATCCTGGGTTCAGGGCAGCAGCAGACTGTTCCCTCAGAATTTCCCCTTTTTGTTGTGGTGCCTCCTGCACTGATTAAGCTCCCTGTTTGTTTTAAGGAAGAAAGGATCTTGTTGGGGCAGACAGGATTTCTTTTGCTCTTTCTGAGCACCTGCTGCAGTTCTGCCACCTGTGATCTGGAGCTGTCACCATCAGCTGCCCTGCACACACAGAACCTGGCTCAGAAAGCTCAGCAGCCTGGCTGGGACATCAGAGCACGAAAATAAAAACTCCACAGAGATTTAATGGTCGTGATCCTGCAATGAGAGCAGGTTTTTGAGGCTTTTCCCACCTTCCCTTCTCTGGAATTAACTGGGCTCACAGAGCAGCCACTTCCCAAACCCCTCTTTGCAGGGATTGTGTCCCACCTTCACCCTCAACTCACAGCTCCCAAGTTACTTTCCATTTTACAAAATATTTCCTGCAAAACCTCTGAGGGCAGAAAAGCACAGCACTTTGGTTTGCAAAATTTCTACTCCAATGCAGGATTCTCTCCTTGTTTGCTGGAAAACTCAAATTTCCAGAGGCTGCTGGAGAGCAGGACCCTGTTAGCAGGGTCATCACTGTGCTCCCTGCAGACTGACCTGCTCCCTCCCAGGGACTGCTGTGACCTGCACAGCTCTCTGGGTATTTAAAATAAAATTTGGAAAGCTTTCAGGAGCTGGGATGGGTCACATGTGTGAGACCACACTTTTGTCTGCTCACTTTGGCCCCTCTGTCTCCCTCCTCTCTCTTGTTCTGTCATTGGAACAATTACACAACAAGCTCAGCATCCAGGTGTGTATATGAATTTTATACTCTTCTGTATTCACTATCATTCATGTCCTTTCTGTTTTCCAAATATTTTCCTTACTGTTTTCCAAGAAGGTTCCCAGCTTCCCTTTCCCTTCCCTTCATTCTCCTCAGCCTGTTACTCTGCTAACACATTCCCTGGAAACCACTAATTCAGAAATTAAGCTGCATAGCTGAACCCTGGAATTACTTTAGAGGGAGGAAAATCCATGCAGGTATGAAATAATTGGTGAGAGTGAGTTACTATGAATTAAGTGCTGTGGCAGGAGCTGATGGGGTGCAGATGAGCCCTTATTGGATTTTCTTTGTGCAGCCATTTGATCCACTCATTTTTCATCTGTTAACAATAGAGTTCCATTTTGATAAGGAGTTTAATTTGTCAGCTAATGATTCATTTCTATACTTGGATATCTACATCTATTAGGGAGCTGAGGCCTGTACACAGCAGAGGAAAAATATTGGGAAAAGAATGGGATTGAATTTAAGCACAATATTCATCAGGACTGTTTTACAAATAATTGCCTAATTTGAACATTATATGTTATTTTGTTAAAACCACCATTTGTCTGCTGAGTTGAAAATACAATATAAAACAAATAACTCCTTGCTGGAGGAGATCAGGAGAACACTTTCTAGAGGAAATGTGTCTGGATCCTTGTCTCCAATGGAAGTGCCAGCAGCCAGCTGATGTAATAAATTGGGGGACAGCAAGAGTTTGGTACAAGCTGTTCTCCCGAAGTAATTCTAAAAGTTCTAACACTAAACCAAACAAAATGCAACAAAGCCTCAAATGTGAGATGACAGATCAATAATAGTTTGTTCAAGTCAGTCCCAATACCAGAGGGACAGAGGACTGCAAATGAGATACAAATCTTTAAAATAAAATCTATCAGAGGGATTGTCATGTGACCCAGGTGTAGTGGAGAAATAAATCTGATTTCCCTGCTGGGCAAGTTTGGAAGGAACTGCTGTTAAGAGTTGAGATTTACATGAAAAAGTATGATATGTTGGGAAGAATCAATAAGGCTTTTATAAATGGGCTCATTGCCTTCTAAATCACAGTTCTTTGTGGGAGTTGTGAGTCCTTGATCAGCTGATGGTATTTCACATCTAAGTGTGATGTAAGAGGCAATTCTTGTCTTAGCTCAGTAAGATTCCCTTATTTTTCATACACCAAGTTTAGTTGCAGCTGAGTGCTGTTAGAATTCATTAAATAAGGGATTATTTTTCCCCTGCCTCATTCAAGAGAACAGCAAAAGGAGACTCCCTTGAAAAGGGAATCTGAAATTTTAATTTTGTATTTCCCATCTTTTACTGCTTCCAACTGGAGGAGTTCTAAGCCTTACACTAAAACTTATGTTCAACCTTTACTCCTTGAAGTATTTGTGTGCTTGGAATTGTAATGTGTAACCTCGTGGCTGCAAATTGTGTGCATTGGAGGGAACAGTTTGTGTATTGCTTGTTTTTTAGTGTGTAAGACCTGAGGATCAATGAGTTTTTGGGGAAAAAAATTTAAACCAATTTTTGAAATAACTTTTACATAGCTCCAAGCTATTTTTTTCTACAACAATAGAACACAACCCCTTCTAATTATTGCTTACTTCCTCTAATTCCAGTTCTTTACACTCAGAGACCTTGCTGTGTTTATTCTTGCATGGCAAAACTGCACATTTGTGCAACTCATTTTGCCTTCAGATCTACCTTTGTTAGTCCATTTGTGATATTTATAGTCTTACTAGTTGAGAATAAAGTTTCACAAAAAACTTATGTGGAAGTTAAATAGCAAATCATTCTGTGTTATATAACAAGCACTGGGAGTGTGCTAGAAAAATGTGATAACTTTGGCAATCTGATAAATTGATAAACGTGACAATACCCAATTTTACACTGTATTAATATAATGTGATGTGAAAAAGTGCCTGGTTAACCCAGAAATTATGCTGGCAACTTACACTGGTAGCTGCATATCTGCTAAATTCAGTGGCAGTGAATTAAATATCTCCTAAGGCACTGGAAACCTGACAAGGCAGAGGATAATTCTTCTGAAAGCTTGTAGGAGCAGATGTAGCAGGGAGGGAGAACTGTCCCTATGGGATACCTCACTTGTTCTATACAGCTCCACTTTATTATTTTCCTTGGGTATAGGTCTGTCATAAAGAAAGATCTGTTGATCAGTCACACTCAAGGTTCTGCCATCACTGCTTCTATTCTTCCTCCTCGGTTTTTTTTCCAAGGAAGTTTCCTTGATGTAAAACCACTGATTTGTGATAAATCTTGAAATCAGAATTGCAGTGAGCTGAGCAGAAAATCAGAGCACCCTCAATATGATCATCTAAATCTTGTGATTTACATTCTTTTTCTGGGAAATGAGGGGCTGGAAAATGCTGATGGAGCAGGATGCCTTGCATAAAACACCTGGAAGTGGGAACTAATTTTTCTGAGTGGTGCTGGGAAAAGGCTGCTCTGCTGATTTGATTGTGACCTTTAAGATCTTATTTGAAATTTTGCATCCTTTTACAAAAATTAATTAAGCAAGATGAGTCTGCAGCTAATTCTTGTGTCTGTGGGTGGGAGAGGAAGATGAATTTCTCCCTCTGTTTTGGCCACTTTAGGTGTAGTGGTTTTTAGGGAAGGAAGAGCTGGAATAGGGATAAAACATGTGGGCAGGTAACACCCCTTGTAGATCTGGGTTAAAAGACAATCCAGTCTGGCATTCCAGACTTTTAAAATATGAAATAATTAATACAATCAGCTTGTAGGATGTGCCTCAAGTCATTTATACATGACAAAAACTGAGCAGAATGGTTTTTTATTGCTTAGCAGCAATAAAACTGATTATTAAGGAAACGTTGACAGATTTATAATAGAATAGGAGGAAATCACCACAGATTTTTAATTAATTTTAGTATGAGTAAATTAAAATATGAAAAATTTATCTCCTAATTCACTTGAGCTTTGTATTTCCCTTCCTCCCAGCCCCTCTTAGCACTGTCAGGAGTCCTCTTGGAGTACTCAGGTTCTTCCCTTTTCCACTCCTCTTTTTTTGCTGTATCTCTTTGCCCTGAACTGATGACTCTCCTCACAGTAGCAGTAATCTGTTAATAGTCCCCAGATGGCACTGGCCTGTTGTATTTCTGTATTTCATTCATTTCCTACTGGTCTAGTTCTCAGTCACACAGATTTCTTCAGACAATATTTCAGCCTTTTTATTGATGCAGCCTTTTAAGTTTCTTGTTAATGTGTTTCATGAGCACACCCTGCCTGCTCTGGCTATGGAAATGAAAGGGAGCAGTTTGGGTGGAATGTGAAAGGAGCCAATTTTTAAAAGGCAGGGAAAAGGGAAAATAACGTCATGAGACTTGGAGGGTGAAGTGGTGGAGGAGCTATAAAGAGTTTGGAGGTGGATTCCCAGAGAGACTCGATGTTTTTCAAGAGAGAGGGAAGCAAAGGTTGCTTAAGATGAGAAAGGACTGAGTAATTAAAGGAGTGGAGAGTTAGAGAGGAAAGCAATTTGTGTGTATGTGTGAGGCTTCCCAAAGTGGAACTGGGAGACACGTGTAAATTTAAAGGAAACTTTTAATCAGTTTCTACTTTTAAGTTCAAGGTATAGCAGAAAATCCAGCAGCAGACAAAGAAAATAATTTAAAGTTCCAGGTGGGCCTTGCTCACATCTTTAGCATGGAGGTGAGCAGAGTGAAATCACACGAGGTTTGCTGGAATGAGGAGTCTTTCAGTGGGATCTGGTGCTCTGAAACACAGCAGGGATGTTTCACACCAGCGTTCTTGTTTGTGCTCCTGAAAAGGCAGGGTTCTCACTGGAGCTGGGTGTGAACATCTGAGGTGTTTTTCATCCAGGTGGATGGTTCAGAGCTACTGCAGCTGCAGGAGCACCTCATCCCCACCTTGCCTGTGGAATGAGAGAAATTACAATTCCTCATGGAATGGTCCACCATGGCTTTCAGTTATGGAAACTATGCTGAAATGCTTCATGTATTTATGAGATATTGTAGTTGTGCATCTTCCTGAAGTGTTTCAGATTTTTTTCTTTCTGCAGTTGGAAGTTGACTCTTCCATGGACTCATCAGCCCTGGGGATCCACTGCAGTGGGAGAAAAGGTTGTGGGAGAGTTCTGAAAACCCTTTGGGCTGAAGTCACTGAAAAACAAGGACTGGGAAAAATCCTGTGCTAGTGCACATCGAAATTTTGGAGAAATACAGAGTAAAATGTATTTTTGGTTTATCAGCTTGGTAATAAAGCCTGAGGAGGGGATGAATTTTGATGCTGTTTGGGAGGAGAGAAAAATGGCAATGGCACATACTTGGAGTGGAATTAGAATTGTTTAGAAGGGGATGGAGGGGATTGCACAGAGGCATGGACTGCAGTGTGCCATGTGCATCATTCCTGTGCTCTCAGCTCAGCACAAGTGGCACCACAAATTGCAGGTCAGGAAGGAGGAGCTGGAGCTGAGGCTGCAGGATGCAAATGGGAGGAACAGAAGGGTCACCCCCCAAACTGAGGTACTGAGATAGAGAAATGGGAGTGCAGAGGATTAAACTGAAAAAGACAAGATAGCATTTGCAAAATGAACAAGAGATGTGTGGGAAAACAAGGGGAGGTAAAGAGCAAGCAACAGAATGTGTGAATACATAATACAGAGTAATTTGAATTTTTTGGCATGAAGAATGTGATAAAGATGTGGTAGACCAAGTGGATGTAATTTTCCATGTCTCATTTGCCATACTTGGAATTTATTTTGACTATGAACACTTGCAAACTAAAATGCATTAGAGGAAAATGTGGCTTGAGCAGTGCTTATTGCAAATATTGGAGGATTTTTTTCCAAAAGCAAAGGGCAAAGTGCATGTCATAAATTTCCCTTTATTCTCTCAGAGCCCATTAATATTTTGGTGGAGGATCAGGTAGTGTGGGAGCTACCTTTCACTTCTAGAAGTTTCTAATTTTTCCCAGTTAATTAAGCCCATACATGAAAGCTGTGAACACAGGCCCTGCTTCTAGTTCTCCTGCTGCTCTTTGGTGTGATTTGATGAAAATTGCTTTACATCTCTTTGGTTCCGTTTTCCTACCTGTGAAATAGGGAATTATAATGAGATCTGAGCTTGGCTAACAAAGAAAGTGCATCAGAATGTGCAGGCAAGAGCAGGAGAGCAGCACCACCACCCTGTCCAGCAGGAGGGTGATTGCAGCTGTGGAAGGTGCTCCACTCTGGAAAATATTCCCTTTTTTTTTTTTTAGGTGAATTTTATCTCTCCCATTGTGTTTTCTCTGTTGGACAGGCTTCAAAGAAGAGAGCTGTCAATTCTGTGAGGTTTATAAAGATTAACAACATCCATATTCATTTGTGAGAAATGAGATCCTTACCAAGGGCTGAACTCTGAATTCTGACTATGCCTCTTCCCAGCCCCGTTCTTCTTTGTGAATTTTTAACTAAAATTCTGAAATTCTCTCTAAAAATAAATTTCCATATTCTCAAGGGGCTTTACCTCAGTCTGAAACCCCTGCTCAGACTGGCAGCCTTGATGTCTCCAGCAGGATTTGGGGCAGTTTGCAGCAGCTTTGGAATATTTGCATGGCCATGGAATCCAAACTGCTCCAGCCAGCACAGAGGCACCACATCCCTGCTGTCCCCGGGCCCTGGAAATGGAATTACCTTTCTCCAGGAGCCCTTCCATACAGAGCAGAATCTTCTCTGATTCTCTGTCAGTGAATTTGAACACTGAGACAAATTCAGCTTTTTCTTTTTACTCATAAGAGGAGATCTATTTACTGTCTTTTTTAAATTTTCTTTCGTAAGCAACAGCTAAATTCAGCTCTTTGGGTTGAAAAAGGAGTGTGAGAGAACATGGCATATGGCTGCTTGCCTGAGAACTGTGCCTCGTGTTTACTGAAAGAAATTGTAATATGTTCTTGGCATTCATTGTAATTCAGCTTAACTGGGAGCCTGCCAGAACCCAATCAAAATGTGTTCACAGTATATCCAAAATACAGCACAATTGCCAACTTTGTAGTAGCAAGATGTAGCAACCTGTTTGACAAAGAAATGTGAAGTTTTCCCAACATGCAAAATAAACTCGTTACAGGCTGTTTTCAGCCTAGTTAGCACCCTTTAAAAAAGATATTTTTGTAATAGAAGTAGAGTGGCATAAAGAGAGTCCTTACAAGATCATTTCAATAAAATTTAGACTGTGATTGGGTATTTATAGCTGCAAAAAGGAAGGGGAAAATGCCTTGACTTGTTCCCTGATGAGCTCCACCACTGGATTGTGTGTTCAAACATGGGTGATCATTTCATTCTGGAGCCAGTGGAACTTACAGTCAGGAGGAGACCATTCTATAAAAGGGGAGATGGAGGCAGCTGAGCCCCTTTTGAAGGTGCTTAATCATAAAACTGATGAAAATAACATCCATTGAGTTGAGGTACCATCTGTTATCAGTCAGGTCTCCAAGGATTTTTCCTTCAATCCTGGGAGAAGAAACTTGTCTTGACCTTTTGTCTTTCCAGATGTAGAGCCAAATCTCTTTGATTCCAGCTCAGGCTCAGTGTATTTACCAACCTGACCTTGCTGAGACAGACTTGTCCAGGAAAAATGGAAATAGGAATTCCTTTCATGTGCCTGTCTCACATTGCTGTCCCTGGGCTGAAAGGTGCCCAGCAGGACACTCCCACCTCTGCTGGCTCCAGGTCTCAGAACTGACCCAACCATCACTCATGGTCCAGGGGAATTTTTTTCTCATCATCTCTTTGTGCTCAGTAGCTTCACTTTGAAATGTGACCACTGTTCTCATATTTTCATTCCCTGGTGATTTTTTTTTTCCTCAGTTCACTGAAAAGCCATAACTGTGAGTGCCTAAAAGGTTATGCAGTATTTTTCTGAGTAAACTAATATATATGGACAATTTTAAAGGGTTTTGTAACAAATTTCTCACAGTACTATCCAAAGGTTATGACAGGGGAAGACAATGAATAGATTATGAGTTGGAATATGAAATTTTCTTTAGTGTTTGTCTTCCTTCAACCAGCAGCCTACCAGGATTGCAAGGAATGTAATTTATTTACAACCAGGTGTAAAGTCACAGCACATCAAGTTCCTAGAGTGGAAAAACATTGAGAGGGGTGCACTGGCCAGTTCTGGAATATGTAAATACAAAAATCTTTTTTATTTGAGCTACCAAAAACCATCTTTACTGAGGAAATTGGCACTTGGGTACCAGGAAGTATCAGGGGAAACATTAATTCCTGTAGGGGATTTTTCAGAATGGGGGAGGCTCTAAGTGAGGTATAAATTTTCAGTGGGATGTCCTTCCAGAGACATGAATTTCGATCTGTGAAATTGGATGGGACCATGTCCAAAGCTTTGGCCAGCGTGGGCTCAGCCTGGCCAAGCTCCAGCAGAGCACTTAGGCTTGATTTGAATCGTGAATATTCCCATGAAATCAATTGGAGGATTAGCATTTTACAGAGGAGGGAGGCAGGCACTTAAGTTCTTGGTTGAATCAAGGCCACACTCTCACAAATCATCACTGCAGTGTTTCCTGTATTCAATAATGGCTGCTGCCAAGGATAGGACTCTGCACAACCACACCAGAATTCATAAAAAAATAATTCAGATATCTTTGTGTCTTTTCCATGGAAGGAAAGATCTTTGTGTGGGAACTTTAGTTCCAGTTATGATTTCCACGGATTCCAATTATCTGACAAACATCGAACGGGAGATAAATCTAATTAAACTTCTATTTTAAAAGAAAATGTGCTTGGTTTGGAGAGCTGTACGGGCTGGCAGCTGTCTCAGTTATGAAATTAAACAATCACAGAATGTGTCAATTGGAAGGGACCCACCAGGATCAGCTCCTGGCCCTGCACATCCCCGAAAATCCTCCCTGTGCCTGAGAGCATTGTCCAAGCAACTCTTGAGATGCATCTCAAAAAGATTTCCTGTAATTGTCAAGGATTTAACCTGAGAAGTAGGAGCTGCTGAGAGGTAGTGAATAACAGTGGCTCAGGAGTAAGGTAGGCAGAGAAAGTACAAAGCTTTGCACAAAAACAGAGGAAAATGACAGAATGTAGAGCAGAATATCTTGGCTGATCAAGCCTAGGATTTCTGGTGGCAGATGTAGAGATAGTAAAGTGATTAGGTTTGAAGTCCTGAATTTCAGTTAAATTTTATATTAGTATATAAATTCTCCATCAGAAATTTGGTTAGCAGGATTATCACAGTACAGTCTTAGAGAAAAATTAAAAATAATAATAACAATATTTATTTGATGTATGAGTTTTCATATGTGCATTGCTTTACAGTTCTGTTAAGTTTTGAATTCATATTGGTATAGCACTAAGATAGACTTTAAAGAAAGGACTGGTTCTTATAAGGAGCAAAATTGCAAGAAAACAAAGTGCAAATTAATTAACTTCAGCATTTCTAGTAAAAATAATCACATAGCCATCAGTTCTGGATTCTCACAGCAGCATGGGGAAGTGAGGATACAAATCATGGTGGGACCATCAGGGTCTGACCTCTGCTCTCCACTAATTGTGAGGATTCTTGCCCAAAGCAGGAGGAATCAGAACAGCAAGAACAGTCTCTCTGACCCTCACTAGTGCAATAGAACTCTGACTTGGGAAATAATACAGATCCTGAAGCCCTCTAGAGGAAATACTAATTTCTCATTCTGTCCCTGAAAATGACTAAAGTAAGTCAAGGACATTCAAGTTTTGTAAATGACTTTTAGTATTTTTGCAAGCACCTGATTTTTTTATTTTTTTTTTAAAGTTAGAATCTGCAAATTGCTCACAGGGAGCAAACAACATGGTGAGATGTGTGTTAAAGGTCATAATTTGAATTTTTCCAGTCCCACTGATATATTTATAGGGAAAAGAAACACTGAACACTATTGTCAATGCATCTACATTATCAAGTTACTTAAACTACATTTGAGAATGTAATTTGTTTTTGACAAAAGGATAGTAAAGGAAAATTCCAAAATCATTCTTAAACAGCTGCTGTGTTTAAGATAAAATTGACAACTTTTTGTTTCTGGAGTCCTTTAAATTCTTAATTACAGAGGCCATGAACTAGGGAGGGATATGATGGTAAAGATGTCTTATCTAAAGTAGATCTCTTTAAAGCTTTTAAAAGGGAGAATCTTAATATATGTAAAATATATAAAATAACTGAATTAATTTTCATATTGAAGGTTATCAATAGTTTGTGCTCACCGCAGGGAAATAATGCACTTAACCTTTAATTTTTAAAAGAGACCAATTAAGACTGTGCAATGTGATTAATGCAACCTGAAATGATTTCACACAAGTGAATCCTTTTCCATAATTCTTTCCCTTGTGCTGGTTTTGTGTTTTGGACTGAGGCTGGGGATGCCTGGAGCTGGGGCTGGGTTTGGGGTCGTTTTTGGGGTGGGTGTTTGGCTCCCAGGTCTGCCCTGAGCCATGCTGGAACCCCACTCAATTCCAGCAGAACCTGGAGCCAGGAGTGAAATCCTCCTGTGCCATGAAACCATCCAGGGCTGGAGCCAGGCTGGAAGTGCCACCTCCACCTGCCCAAGCCCCTGAGCCCAGATGTCCCCTGGCCCTGGGGCTCAGCACTCCCAAAATCCCCTCAGCACTTTTGGGGCTACCTAAAAACAGAGGGCAGACAGAATTAGGGGAATAAAAAGCAGTTTTATTTATTGAAGGACCTTCAGGTACATTTAGGGCAGATGGAGCCCACCCAGGGGCTGCACCCAAAAATGGACAATGGGTCACAGGTTTTCACGCTTTTATGTTTGGTCCATTTGTATGTTGGGGGTTAATCTTTCAATTACAGCTTCAGGTAATGAAGTCATTTACGCCAAGTTTTCTCCCCCAAACTCACTTTTCCTTCCATCTCTCAGTGCCTGAGGCAGTGAGGTGTCCTTGATTCCCAGTCTAGAGAGGAATTGTTGTGTCTGACCAAAATGGGAAAGCAGCAGCTCACACTGGATATGGAGTTTAGAGCTATACACTAAAGAATTGCAGGATTACAAATAGATGAAAAATATAAAAGTAAAATCCTGAGGCATCAGGAGTGGCTGGAATTGTGCTGTGTCTGTGGGATCAGCTCCTCAGCTACATCTGCTCTTTGCTGCTCTTTGGGAGGGTCAGGGCAGAGAAGCCCTGGGAGGAGCCCAGCTCATCCAAATCTGCTCCAAGTGCAGCCCCTCCACTGCTGAGCACTGTAGAAGGAACCCTTGGTTATAAATGGCAACACTTCCTTTATAAATTATAACTGTTGTAACCCTCACAGAAGAACTTTCAAGGGTTTGTTTTTTTTTTCAAGTTTTATTTTTGCTTTTCCTAATATTTAAATGTTGCATAGAAAACCTCTTGGATCCTGGATGCACTGAGTGTTTCCATATGTGCTGAGAGTGATTGAAGCAGCCAGATTTACATTTTAATTTACCAAGTGGTGTTCCAGGAAGAAGAAATTGCATCAATGGGTGGCACAATGCATTTTAATGGAGAAATTAATAATATCTTAATTTCTTAGCATGAGGTTGTCTTTGTTTCATGTGATATTTCTCAAAGTTCAGGAAAATGGCAACTTAGATAAAGCTAATCACACAATGATTTCAAGAAAAAATGTTTCATAAATATGAAAGTCATGAATCTGCCCTTTTAGGACTATCTCAGTCTTGATTTTCCTGCTTTTTTCTCATCAGAGCTCTTTTATACAGGAACCTGTATAAAATACTCACCTTTCCCAGGAGCTCATTGTTTCTGTGTTACACTTTGCTTGATCCTGTTAGAGCAAACCACTTGCTCAGTGAGCTGAAGGAGCCAACTCACCTCTCCTGCCCTTCATGTTCTGTTCTCTGCCTTATATGAAAAATAAACCGGGGGGAATTTCCTTTTTTGAGGCTTTACAGGGAATGGCTGTGAGGGAAGTGCAAAAGAAGCCATGGGGAATGTCCCCAGAAACATTATTTCATATTGAGCTCCTTTTGCTGACACAGCATTGATTTATCCTGCTCAGTAGAGTATTTTTACTGTTATTACATTTACCTTTCCACCAGCAGCTCCATTTAGAGGCTTAATGGACAGCATGTACACTGACATGTTACATTGGGTATCTCTTACTCCTTGGCTGGTGATTTGAAAAAAAAGCTTTAACTTTACCTGTGCAGAGCACAAAAATAACTAGGAATGATAAGTTCTTCCAGCCTGGTGCTTCTTTGTCAGAGAGGTTGAAATCCAAGCACTAGGCCTGAACTATGTCCTTTTTTTTGCTGCCATGTCAAAGATTTAATCATCTCGGGCATTTTAAAAACTCTCATTTCAAACTTATGTTGAAACTTATGAGTGACGTCCTTTGGCTTTGAAATATTTTGTAATCACTTGATTTTTACTTCTTTTTGTACTGAATTATTGCTTTGCTGGATGGATTTTTCTTATACATTGAGTTGTAATCATATTTTATTCATGGAATTTAGGCTACATAGTTCTTTAGATATGATAAGATTCTTGCTTGTTTCATATTACTTCACAGAACTATTTAATCATGGATAAACTATGTCCAGATCAAATAGAAAAACATTTAGAATTCAGAATTAAAACACAACAGTGATTTAAGATGTAGTAATATCTTTCATCATGTAGTTGAAGCCAGAGACTTAATCTATCTTAATCTGGCACTGCATGAAAAGTGAATAAAAATTTCTAGCTCTCATTTTGTTCAATAACAACCATAAAACATTTGTCTGGTATCAACATGGAACAGAAACATGGAATAAAAAAGGAAAATTAAGGAAGGGGAAAAGCTTCTTCAGGAGGATTTACAGACTGAGGAGTCTTTCCTGTGTGATTTTTTCCCCCATTTGCCTGCTTTTGTTAGTTTTGTATAGTTTCTATTGATAAAAATATAGATTCCTAGTTTGGGAATTGCCTTAATTGCCAATTCCTGCCAACGACCTGACTTTTAACTGAGCTCCCCACTGACTGCTAGAGCTAATTCCTGCAAACTGCTTAAGGAAAGAGCCTCGTTTAAGATCATTCAGATTTACAGAGTCAACAGGATGACATAAACAAGAGCTGCTGTGCTGTGTGTGGCATCCTTGGGAAAAAAGAACAGGAGAGGTGTGTGTGAAACCTCAGATCGAGTGATCCCCAGCCTTTGCTGAGCAGCTGCCAACAGAAGCCATCAGCACAGCCTCTGAATATCCCTGAGAAAAGATCAAATGCTCCCCCTTTTCTTTATTTCTTGCAGCCATCTGATTTTTGGCCTCTCTGTGAAGAGCTGTGCTAGGAATTGCCAAGGCCACCTTCTGCTTTGGGGATTTGCATCTTGCAGGTGTCTGAAGTCTGACTCATGAATTAGGTCATGGACTCGTAGCTGCTGAAGAATTGGGTTGAGCAGAAATCTGATTTGTTTGGGCTTTTCACTCCAAACGCCCACACTGGATTTGGCTGTTCTTTTGATATCTGGGATTTTTAGTAAAATATGCCAGTGAAGTCGAAACAAGAATTAACGTATTTTGGCACTGAAACATCTGCAGCACTTTTTGTTTGAGTCTCCTCTGTCAGCTCTTTGTCCCCCTTGTCTTTGCAAGTATTAGCACTTGTGGGGGGAGGATGTGACCTGGGGGTTCTGCCTGTCCCACAAGAGTTGGGTTCACTGAAAACATTCTGCAGCTGTAGATGTGGCTCAGAAAATTTTGGTTTTTTAAGCACATTCTGGTTGGGAAGTCATTTTTCTGAGGCATCTGTGACACTGTGCCTGGATGGGGTTTGATATGATGATGAGCTGAATTTAATGTGCAGCTCTGTTGCAAAGTGATCAGAGATCCTTTTAGGGCAGGACTCATTTTGCAGAACTTTAAATGTCTGTCTTGCTATTACATGAATTTTGTCTGACAAGTTACTTCCTCTCTATTGATTAGCTCAGACAGGCTCGTTATCTCACTCTTCAGTAATTTTTTTTCTTCCCATTTCAGACAGGGACAAATGGGGCATATCCCTGTAGTACTTGTACAAGAACTTCCTTGGCGTGAGGGTTTTGTTTGATTTTGTGTGACACCAAAGTAGTTTTTTGAAGGTCAGTCTGTGATTAAGACTTTCCTGTGCAGAGCACAAGGTGGATAAATCCTCAGAAGCGTGGAGGAAGGAGCTTTCAGTTGTATTTATTTGTTCTTGTACTTTTGCTTTTAAGATCAGTGCTTGTAGATGAGACATGGTTAATGCTGCTCCTTCCTTATTAGACTTGTTAACCTTTCTAAAATGGAAACTGTCTGAAATAAACTCACCTCAGTGTGCTCAGGCTCTAGTGAAGGAAATACTGATTCCCTAATGTTTTTCTTTCTGAGAATTGTTCTCTTGGTGCTTTTGGGGTTTTTGTTTGGTTTTGTTGCAGTGAGAGTTTTATCCCCTGCCATCTTTGGCAGCAAGTTAATGGTCACTGCAAAAACAATCTGGGAGGTGGATAACTGGAAAAGTCTCCTCTGCCCCTGCCGTCACACCCAGGCAGAGGAGAACACAACCCTTGGCACTTGCTGCAAAAATGAGGAATGTGAACCCTTCACATCAATTCTCCACTTCTAGGAAATGCAATCCCTCATGGATAAAGGGTGGATGTAACTTCTGAATGTTCTTACTGATCCAGAGATGTTACTTATCACCTGAATTATTCTGACACAGAGATCTTTTGTGATTGCACAAAGAGATTTAGGAGTTTAATTGTGGTAATTCTGCATTTTGGTTTGAGAATAAATCATGAAGATTCTTCTGGATAGATTCACAAGGCCAAAAATGTTTTGTATTGTCTTTTTAGTTGGTTCTAAAAGGTTTTAAAAATTTTTTATGTGTATTCCAGGATGTCTGTGCTGGAACCAGCACTTCTGTCAGGATGGGCTCCCATCAAACTCTGTCTCAAAAAAATAAAGCTGTGTTTACATAGCTCAGTGCAGGAAATAGAATCACTTGCCTTGCACTGGGTCAAAGCATTTCTCTTTTAAATAAATGCAACAAATTCAGGATCCCAGTGTCCTCAGCTCACTCTGGAATGTGGAATAATTTCATCCATTACAGGGGAGGGCTGAACCTGGAGGCTTTGGAGCCTTGTGAGCACTTCCAGGTCACCCCCAGCCCCTCTGCTGCAGGAATGACTGGGGGCTGTGGTTATATCTTCATCAAGGAGAAAATTAATGAGGCTGAGGAAAGACGTGGATTTTCATTAGCACACAGGGCTAATTAAGATGCTTCTGGGTTTTGTCACTTTTATGGGAAGTTTGTCAGTAACAGCATCAGTGATATATCTCGAGGTTAAATTGTTGGGAAATGTGGCACACACTTGGGCTGAAAATGTGATCCATTCTCTCTGCATGACACTTCTCTTCCAGAAACCTCTCTGTGGTCAGGTCTAGTTCCAGCAAGCTTCCTGAAAATGCTGTTTATTACTTCCTTGGTAATCCCACAGCTCCACAACACCTGTCAAATGTTGAGGACAGAGTTAGAATGGCTTCACTTCCTATTATTCATTCATAGGTAATGAAGGCAGAGCTATATTAAGTCATTTACTTCATATATATGAATGTCAATTTAAGGGTGATGGCATATCATTAAATCAAATTTTATTAGTTCAGCAGTTTGTTCGTTTGCTATTAATATTGCTTGACACATCCCCTTACAGAACCTTCTCAGCTGCTGTGAACTCTTAAAATATTGATAGTTTGAGCCCAGCTTTTGTCTTGATAACACAGTTATCTTGCAAAATTGCTGCTGGAAAGATCTTGGACTTATAGGCACTGAGATTATGGGAAAGCCCTTTGCTTTAGCCATACTAAAAATAAAATAATGAAGTTACAGTGGTGCAGTAGTATTCCCACTGGTGTTGCTTATGGGGTAGGACTGGGAGGCTGGTCTGTGTCTCACACAGGCACTGTGGTGAGGGGACAGTGATGCTTGTCCTGATTTGGAGGAGGACACTTTGGAGGGCAATAACAAGGGCTCTTAGGAAGTTGCCGTGGATTTTTCTATTCCCTGAGGAGTTTGTCCCTTTGTGAGTGGGATCTCTGAGGGAAGCTCTGACGTGTTCTGGGGACAGAAGAGGAACAAGGTTGGAAGTTTCCAGCTCATGCTCTCCTAAATCTGCTTTCCTGCTGGTTACAGAGGAGACAGAGCTGACCAGCTCTTATTTTCACATAGAAAATAAAAGAATAGAGGCAGCATGGAAGGACAAAAAATGGGATGGAAGTGGGGAAATGGAAGTTGGCAGTTAATGTAGGGAGTTGAAGATTCACGGGGTTTTCTTAGGGGAAAAACGCCCAGAATTTTGTGCTAAGAGAAGCAGAGGGTTCTTGTGGCTGGCTCTGTTGAGCCAGGGACAGCTGCAGGATGAGGATGGGGAGGAAGAGGAGCAGGGAGCCCTTGGAATGAAGGGCCAGAAATGCAGGAGTGCTCCAGCTGCTGAGAGCACAGCTGGATCCTGGAGCTGAGAGTGTCTGCAGAGGGCTTGGACATGCAGATCCTGGGGCTCCTGTGGATCCAGGAGAGAGGAATGGAGCAAGGGAAATTCCTGATGGGCTGCCCAGCCTGGAGCAGCGACCTGACACCAGTGCAAGAGTTTATGCCCGGTGTGGTTCCACCCACGCTGCAGCCTGGAATGGAAGCCAACACTTTTGGTGTCAGTTGGTGCCTGGGAAGCATTAATTCAGAGTGCTCATCCCACCCCAGTTCCTGTTCATGCAGATGAGGATCTGTAAATTCAAGCAGCACAAGTCTGCCTGTATTTGCATCTAAAACATCCATCTGTATCCCTGTGAATATCAGAGTGACGCAGAGGAAACTCAGCCGGGAAGCAACATTTAAACACATTCTACTTGCACAGTCAAGCATTCAAAGGTCAGATAAAGCCACAATTGAGGGATTCTTTTCTTTTTTCAAAATGATTGGGATATTTTTTCCCCTTTTCTGTGTTTGTGAATTTCTGCTGGATCTTGCATTTTTAAATGTGCTTTTTAAAAAAATTCTGTAATCTAGCCGTAGCTAGATTTCTCTATATATTAATTATTTCTCATATTTTTCTAGGTCAGGTTTGTGACATGTAGACTTAAAGATGCAAAATACTGCAATCCTTAGATTTCAAATATACTCTGAAATTTTGGAAAGTTGAGGTCTGGAATATTCCAAGCTTAGTGTTTTACAGTGTTTTCAAACACGTTCCATCTGTCTCTTTCTGAATTGTGCTGGTATGAAGATCCTTTTTTCTTGACGCTCTAAATAGTTTTGATTTTTCCTCCTGAAGAGCTTAAAAACAAATATCTGGTATTTGAGAGTCAGCTTAGTGTGAACACGGCCCTGAGGATTATGTCTTTTCTTTATTTGGACTGAATAATTCTTAAAAAGCTTTTGAATGTCACTGGCAAAAATACCCACCTGATGATTTTCCTTGTTGCAAGTTACATAAGAGTTGGAAAGGCTCCACTGTGCCTGAGCCCAGGGTAATAAATCAAAAGGGTTTTGATCAAGAACATGGCTGAATTGATGTGTGTATTCAATAAAATTGCATTTAGTAAAAGGCATGAGTTCTCTCCAGTCTCTCAGTCAGGCAGCCACTCAATTCCTTCCAGATCTTTCTAGCTAGCTGCTAAATATTGTTTTGCATGGAAAATAGCCCTTGTTCTTAAAAAAAGAACATTAAACCCAACTTTTTTTTCTGCTTTCTGTAAAATTACACTTGGACTGAGCCTGTAGATGTTGTTAAATGCTGGATATATTTAAGCAGATCTGAATACATAAACTGCAAGTTGTGACAGGAGCAGAAGCTTGTGCTCCCTTCCCCAATTAATCAAAGAATTTCCAGTACAGCAGTGAGAGATTTTAAATTTCCTATGAGTGAAGAGCTGATTTTTTTGGGCTTGTGAGTCCAGAAACAGCAGCACAACATTTGAAAATTGATAATAGTCCCTGTTTCACTTCAATCTGTTGATTTTTCACATTCTGCAAGAAGGGAGATAGTGTTGTTTTACAGTTTTTATTAGTTAAATGAGGCATGTTAATAGGTTATTAATTTATCTTGGCAGGCCAAAGTGTAATTTTTTTGAGCAAAGAGATCATCCCATCGACTTTGAGCTTTTGTCCTTTGGATCCAGGTCCCACAGACACTTCTACCTCAGATTCTTTATTGTGCACAAACCTTTGTGCAATTGGGAGTTTAATGTTGTGCTGTGTGCTTTCAACTTCTAAAGATGGTTTTAATCAGGAAAAAAAGTATTGAATACTTTGTCAGACCTTCAATCAGAGATTTTCCCAGTGTTCTCTCACCCCTTTTGCAGCAGTGCTGCAGCCTGGAGTGGTCAGTGCATTCCCAAAGAGCTGATTTCCTTCTTTTTCACCCTAAAACCTAAAAGCTGTTCCTATGGGGGGCTGGCTTTGCATCCCCTCCTCTGTCAGGGAGTTCCCCTGTGGGAGCTGCTGTGTCTGTGCCAGGCAGGGACCTGTGACCCCTCCTTTCACAGCCTGGGCTTGCTCTCCCAGCCAGATTTCCCCTGGGAATTCCCATGGAGCAGCAACAACCCCATCATTTGGGCAGGAATTTTTTCAGAGAGATTACAAAACCAATGTGGTTTCCAGTAAGTTGCAAAAATCTCTTAAAGTATAAGGAAAAAGGAGAAGCAAATAAATGCATGTAAGGGGTGGAGAGATCAATGAAAAATTGGAAATTACAGATTTTAAACTTAGGAATTCCTTCTGGGATGGATCACACTTGAGTTATTGCGCCTGCAGTTCTGCTGTGAGAGCTGCTCTGGCTGCACCATTCCTGCATAAAAGGCAACAATTTGGGCTTTCCCTTCACCCATTTTACAGTCATTTTATAATGGTAATATTTTCAATATCTCTGTCCACTGGCACAGGGGAAGGGACAGATGTTTACATAACATGACAACAATGTTTGTGCTTTGCATGGAAACCAAACCTGCCATTTGTTGACACCAATGGGAAGATTCATTTTATTCTCAGTGAATTGCCCACAATATGTGACATCTCTTTTGTAATATTTGCTCTGAATTACTACCTAAATCTGATTTAGAGATATTTTTAAGGTTTTGCTTTATTTTGCTGTTTCAATTATTCTTTTTTTCTTAATTATACATTTCTAAAAATAAACATTTTCAAGCTGACTGGCTCTTCTTTTCCTGCCCTCTCTCCCTAAGAATTTTCTATTTTCTACCTCCTTTTTATTCACATTTCCTTGACTTTAACTTTAGACACTCTATTTGCAAAATCACAGTTTGCAATCAACATATCAGAGTTGCTTCCTTTTCTTCTGCTCTTTGAATATGGAGATAAAGTTTTCCTAGTCCATGTGGATTCAATATGTTTTTTTAAATTTATTTACAAATGGAAAGAGAGAATATGGAATCATAGAATTTTTGAGGCTGGAAAAGACCTTTGAGATAGTGGAATCCAACCATACACCAGGAAAATGTCAGAGTTTCGAGGTGGATGTGGTTTATGGGATGCTTCCCCTGATTTCCCTCTACAAGGCCATTTTCTGAGCACAAGGGTTTTTTCAGTTTTCAATGCAATGTTCAGCCAGAGCTGCTTCCCAGCTGACTCAGGCAGCACTTGGGCTGATGGATAACTCCTTTTTTCTTATATTGTCCTCTAAATAACACTGAGAGATTAGTAAATGTCTTCAACTTTCACTGATTTTCTGTTAAAGTGAGTTAACTCCTTGAGCCCAGCTGGGCTGGAGAAATAAAAATTCTCTAATTCTCAACCACAATTTTCTCATCATGAGTGTTAAGCTTGGCTTTAAAGTAAAACATCCATGTTTACATAATTTTTCTTCAATCATTTTATTGCACTCTGAAGGAGATGTTGGTCAGTTACAACATGTGCACAAATAAAACAAGAATGTGCAGCAAGAGAATGCAAATTTCTATTTCTGCCTGACACTGATGTTGTGTCTTGGGAACAGTGGGTTAATTTTATTTACCTAATCTAAGCAGAGCTAAGGCCCCTTCCTTCTTTGTGGTTATGAATTTGAACTGCTTTAATACTTACCTGTAAACAGAAATGATGCTGGGGAAAAAGGCATGAAGAGCACTAATGAGACCTGAGTGGCTTGAGGAAATAAATATTTCATTTGGTTTGGGTGAGTCAACATGAGCTCGTTCTGTACCCTTTCTAATTTCATCTTGGATATCTTCATGTGAAAACAATCAGAGCCCTGACAATAAAGATGTTCCTGATGCTGAATTCCTGCTTTGGAATGTTTCACATTTCAGTGCCTGGCTCCCAGAGAGACAGAAAAGCAGAGAGCAATGGGAAAATCTCTCATTTTGTGTGTGTATTTATTAAGTGCTGTCATTCTGTGAGACAGCCTGGCCCTTTAATGATATATTTCTATATTTTCTTGTCAACTGCCACACTGTTTGCACCAGTAAGTAAATGCCTTGTAAAGGTGCCCTGGGGAGCTATTACAGAGCAGCACAAATAATACAAATTTGAGTTTTTGCTCTGCTGTCATACATTCTCCCTGGCACAAAGGCAGGTTTAATACATCTGACTGCACACTTCTCACAGCGTGGCATATACAGTTGGGTTTTCCTAAATCTCTCTTAATGCTACAAATGTTTGTTATGGCCACTGATTCTAAATTTTTTAATTAATTTGCCTTTGTTGGAAATAATTTAATATCTAATAGCAGTTTTTCTGACTTTTGGAGCAATGTCTACTAAAAGCAAAAGAGAGAGGTGTGGGGTTTGGAATTTTTGCTCTAAAATGGTTTTAAGAAATGTTCTTGAGCAAGCAGAAACAGAAATATGCAATAGCTTGGAGTTTAAAATGTTAAACAACAAACAGAGAATTTGCAGTGACCAGTTCTCAGCCAATTGAACCAAACTATACTTATGTAAAACCATTCATGAGATCATTAAAAATAATGAACAGATGCAGAGAAGTTGTTTCCTATTTGCAGACCATTCTAGAATAGAGAAAAGGTTTAGGTATTAGTTACAGACTGCTGATCTGAGCTTTAAAAATCCCCCAAACGACCTCATACTTCTGAATTACACCATAAAATATGACATTTTTATCACTGTACTAGCTTTGCATGGGACATAGGTGTAAGTGAATATAAAGCTGTGCACTTTACTTGGTAAATGAGCTTTATCTATAACATAACTTGGGACTATCATTTTGCAGAGTACATAATTGGATCTTGTTGAAAGAGGAGTTAATTAAATGAAACTGCAATGTATCCCCTTGTATTTATAGACTGAGGACAAACACATTTGTTTCATTCCATTCTTGTGTCATCACAGCCCTTTTGTCCCAGCTGAATTGTGTTAATTGGGGTGTAAAGTGGTGACACCCAGCACACCCACACACGGTGCCTGAACCCTTTTTCTCAGATGTTCTGCAAGTTTGATGTCTATTTGATAATGGCTGTGTGCAGAAATTATATTTCAAAGCTCTGCCATAAATACCCAAATCGGTCATTTCTGTGGTTTCTGGATCGCTGTAATTTTACAGATCTTGGATTTACTTCCATCACTGCAAGACAATTAACTGAGAATCAGTGTTTTACTTTACTTGGTAGATGAATTTATTGAAGATGCGTTTTGTGGGTCTCTACAAAATCGTGTGCACATCAGGATTCTGTTGAATCTGACAGTCCTTGAGGGACCTCTGAGAGACCTCATGTACACTGTAGATTCTGAGAGACTTTCAGTAGCAGATCCCTGTGTTCAACTCATTGTTCTGGCTGGAAATTCAAGGCGTGTGTGGTTCAGAAACAGATTTGGAGGAAGAAAAAAATCTTTCAGCGTCGTTAATCAGCTTCTTCTCCGGTCTGAGAAACAAAATAATCTGTTATTCTCACCCTATCCAGTTTCAGGGTGAAATGGAACAATTCCTTGTCCATGGGTAAAATTGTATTCTTAGTTGGAAGTGTTGTAACAAAACCATTTTTGTGTTGTTTGGATTCAGAAATCTGGATAATCTGGGGTGAGAACTGTGGGTGTAGCAGAGTTGGTGTGGGTGGTTACTGAGCCTGAAAAACTTTTCCTGATCAGGGACAGCCCAATTCTATGACCTTGAAGAGTCCTAGAAGAGTTACAGGAAGAATTTGTTCCTAATCATAAGATAAACTTATATTTAGGTCTTTGTGACATCACGAGAAAAAGGTTTTTTATAATGTCACTCTCTGTGCTGCTTTGTCCTTCCCTCGTCTCCATGAAGGTTTAGGATTACAATTAAAATGTTTAAGAATGTTGAAAATAATATCAGAAATATGAACTTTTCTCTTTAGCAGCATGTGCTGGGTTATGTAGGTTAAATTATAATTTTCATTGCACGTTTTCCATAATAGCTCCAAACAAGGAAGCAGGTTTGCATTCCCAAGAAATTTCAGTATTTGTGAGCTACAGAATTGTTTGATTGGGTTTTTCACCACTCTCTGAATCTGTGCTGTTGGCTTTTCTTGCCAGGCCTGGATGATTGCCTCCAACAATACATCAAAAACTTTGAGAGGGAGAAGATCAACGGGGAGCAGCTGCTGCACATCACCCACCAGGAGCTGGAGGAGCTGGGGGTGACTCGCATCGGCCACCAGGAGCTGATCCTGGAAGCTGTTGATCTGCTCTGTGCTTTGGTAGGTGATTCCTTGCATCACTCACCTCGAGCAGCTGCATTTAGAAATTTACAAACCAAACTGCAAATCATGTGGAAGTTCCTCTAGAAGAATCTCAAAATGCTCAAACAGCCAGTGTGGCTTTGCTTCAATGAAGGACAGACATGTCCTGGCTTCTCTCAGCTGCACAGGAACTATATTTATCCATTTAATGATTATGTGTGATGGGCTTTGATTACTTTTCCTGTGACTTTCTTGGTCCTGCATTCAAATGCTGTTGACTATCACTCCTGGCATCCATATGGTTCTGTAATTATGTGCCATATGCCCTCGTATTTCACTGACATTTGCCACACTGCACTGAACCAAGTAGACCTGAGTGGTTTAACCATGCCAGCATTCACAAGGATGGTACTAAACAGCCAGAAGGTAATGCTAATTAGACTGGAAGATTGTTTAAAATGAGCTTTAAGATGAGACTGGAGTGGTAAAATTGACTTTATCTGAACTACAGACACATGTGTTGACTAAAAGTTGGGTTTGGGGTTTTTTAGCAAGCTGTAAGCATTTGGAAGGCTGTTATTTGCTCATACTATTAATTACTAGGCTACCAATTCAGTCAACCTCTAAACAAAGTATCTGATAAAAAATTATTTTTTCCTCTGCTATTTTATTCCAACCAGCTAATAAAATGTGATGTATTAATTTAATTGTAAAGACAAAATAACCTCTGTTCGTGTAGATGGACAGGTGAAAGAATATTGAAAATATTAAAACACAAAATAGTAAAATTACACAGGCAAATTACACATGACAATCATAGTATTTCACTTCATTATCAAGAGTTCTGCTTTTGAATAACTGGTTTATTTTGTGGGAATTTGATAAAGAGAAATTGTTTCCAAGAGGAACAATTTTCCAAGAGGGAAACTGGCACTAAGAAGTAAGATAGAAAATGAGTGAGGTAAAATGCATTTGATCTGGGGAAAAAAAAAATAAAAAGTTAAAGTACCTCTTATTATTAATCTTCTTTCTTGTACCTGGAATGACAAAATACTCTCAGTGTGCCTTCAGATCTGCCCCTCCAAATGAAACAACTTAGATCAGGGAAAAGCTTTAGGGGCAGGTGTGTGCTGCAGAACCCCAGAGCCTTTTGGAAACACCTGAACCCAAACTCCCGAGTTTTTCCCTGGAAACCTCGAGTTCCACCCCAAGGGACCCCAGCACAGCCCAGTGAGCAGAGCCTGGACCCTCCTCGGGAGCAGCACCCCCAGAAACTTCCTCTGGAAAAACATCTCCCTTCAGTCAAGTGTGTCCCCAAGGAGGACCCTGCTGACTCTTTTATTGTGGTTTTTTGTTTCTTTTTTAAGCCCAGAAAATGTGCCTCTTGCTGCTGGTCAATAGTGCAGCTCTCTCTGTGCTGTCTCATGACCTGACTTTTCCTTTGAGCAGGACGGGGATTTTCCAGCTCCTGGTATCATTTATTTTACCTCCTGCCTTTCAGCCCTTTCTCTTCCTTTCTCACTCTGACTCTAAAATGCCTTTTTCTCTTTTTTTTTCCTGCTTCTAAATGTTTCTCTCCCTGCCTGTTCCTTGTGCTTTCTGCTGAGTGAGTCTGCTGCCTGCAGCTCTGCTCCTGGGGGTGTTCTCCTGCTTCTGACATTTCTCCTTGGCTCTCTGTACATCTCCTTCAATTCTTGCAGGATCACAGACAACTTTTACCAGACTCAGTGTAATATCTATTTTAAATCTGTACTCATTTATTAGAATTTGGATCCATGTAATCAAAAAGCATTATTAAGAATCTCGCTTTAGTTATTTTAAATAATGGCAATAATTGAATGAGAGGAGAGTTGGTGCTGCCTTTATGAGCTGAAATACATTTCTAAAATACCACAATTGTATTCTTATTCTGTGCTAACTCTTGAAAAATTAATAGATTGTTGCACTAATATCTGACTGCTGGCCAAGTGACCAGGAAATATTGTGACTTGGAATTGCTCACTGATATTTTAAACAAGAATTAACATATGGGAAATTATTGAAATCAGAATGGCTTAAGGAACACAACATTATGCCCCTGATTCCCTGAATTGCATTACAAGCAAATTTAATACAGTTTATTAGCAGGTAAAACAGAGTCCCAGGCAGTCAGGAATCAATACTTTAATGCACTCTGTGTGTGTTGGAAGTATGGGCAGAGTGCACAGCACAAGCTCTGTTTGTAGACTCATAAATATAAATACTTGAATTTTATTTTCAATATTTTTAATGGAAAAAAAAGAGCAAGGCAGCACCAATTCCAACAGTCTGGTCTTAAAATCCCTCCTGGGGAGGGGAGGCACCATCAGCAGTTTGCTCTGTCCCTCTGCTCATCCTGGGTGCTCCCACTCCTGAGCCCCCATGGTGGATTTTAGGATATTTGGGATAGCTCTGCTCCTGTCTCTGTCCACACCCCTGCCCTGCTTTTGCCCTGGCTGGCCCATGTCAATGAGAATTGTTTTTTTTTTCCCCAAGCATGGATTTCTGGATGGATTTCTGGTTGGCAGGGGCAGTGCCCAAGCTCCATGACCCATTTCCCCCAGGCCGCACCTGCAGGGTGGGATGGGCAGTGCTGGGAGCAGGAGCAGCTCCAGGGGCTGCAGAAATCTCCCAGGAAAGCTCAGGGGAGGCCAGGAATTCTCACTGGGCAGGGCTTTACCTGCAGAACAGCTCTGCTGCTCCAGGAAACCCAGGGAAATGTGTCTGTGTGAGCTCCAGCCCTTGGGACACTCTGGAATGTGCCTTTTCCAGGGCTCACTGGCCTCTGTGGGATGGGTTTTGGTGGGGTTTGGGTGGGGTTACACCAAGAATGATGCCTTGGCTGCTGTTCCAGGGGTGCAAGCACTGGAGAAACCCCCCAGAACCAAATACTGACCTGTAAAGAAGGTTCTAAGTGCAAGAAGAAAGTAAAACTAAAGGAGGAAACTCCTTTATTCCCATTCCCAAACCACCTATTAGCCATATTCCTAATGCAAATTATTAAAGGCAGGGAGGGTTTGCTCTGTTAAGCATCAGCCCTTGACATGATTTTTACATCCACTTTTCTTTTGAAAGCAAGCTAAATCAGATAGGAAATTCATATGAGAATCCTGGCTAAAAAAGATTCCACACTGGAAGACGACTTGCAGTGGGAAAGAAAAAAATACAAGAAACGTGAAAAGGGAATAATAAGAGTATTCAATACTCCCATGCAACATAGTGATAAAGAAGTGTTTTATTATTATAGAAGAATTATTTTATCTGAAAGTGAAATAATTTCAAATGTTAAAATAATCTCCTTTATGAAAGGGTAAAATCAGAATGCAAAAGGTGAGAGGAACTTTCTCTGTGGGAAAGAAAGTGCAGGCACTATCCTGGGCTTGCTGAGGGGTGAATTCATGTGCTGTGAAATGCAAAGTCACAGGTGAGCTTTACTTTCAGCTTCAGTTCTTTGACCATTCTGGAGAGACATTTTTGAGTTGTGCTTTAATTATGAAGAAAATTGGGAATGATGGCTGTGGGGAGAAAATCCAATCTGGAACATCAAAGTCCTTTCTTGCTTCAGAAACTGCTCTGCAATTATTTATTTGAAGTGACCTAAATAACATTTAGGGACTAAAAATTGTGGGCCACTTGGATTTGGACTGTAACTTTATTAAAGTTGAAATATTAATTGGGATCTCAGTTGGAGGACTTGTTGCAGAGAGGCTGAATCTGCAGAAGTAGCAGGGTCTGGGGAAAAGAACTTTTTGATAGAGAGTAAAATATACTGGAAGCAAGAAAAAGGAATATTTTTGAGGTCAATGTGGGTTGCTGTTCAAATCTGCAAGTAAATTTAATTTATTTAGGACAGTATTGCAGGCAGTGTATTGTTAAAGCCTGCATGAATTAAAATATAAACAGTCTAATGGGAAGAAAGATTGATAATGAAAGGATGAAAAATGAATGGGAAAGGAAAAGAATGCTCCAATAGAGATTGTATCTCAAGTAATTAAAAGTACTGTTAATTCACAGCCATTCCACTTGTGAAATAAATCCTTATGCTGTGGAGAAATTTCAAGGAGAAATAAAGATTAGAAACTTTGTCTGCAGTTTCTGCAAAGCCACAATCCAGGCAGGGTTTTCCACCAGAAGGCACAAAAAAGTCACTCATGGTCAACATTCTTAAAACAACTGCAGGAATTTAATTTATTTTTATTTTTATTTGGGTTTTTTAAAACATAACATACGGGACACAGCTACCAAACAAATTTTTCCTTTTCCCCTATCGCTTTTCTAAACTTATTTCTTTATTAGGCATCTCCCTAAGAAAATTACAAGATCAATAGGAATTTGTTGGTCAGGTAGAAAGCAGCTTGTAGTGATTTATTTTAAAGCACTCCATGGGTAGGTGAAATCTTTTATAGCTGCCTCTGTATCTATTGATAACATTGTTCTTCTGAATTAAAGTTATTCAAGTTTTTCCTAAATTATATTATTTTAATGGCCACACCTACAATGATCTCTCTTGAGATCCTTTTGATTTTTTTATTCTGGTAATACACTTTTTGATTTGTCAATTTTGCAAGTATATTAGGAAGCATTTTTTCTTACTTTACCTGATTTGTAAACAAGTTTCACTTTTAACAAGTCATTCTCAGTGTCAAAACTTCTACCCATATTTCAGGGGCTATTCAAAGGTAATTATTCTAGACTAAAATCTTTATTTTATATTTATATATTGATGCTTGAATAGATGGAAATAAATGTCCTTTCTTTGAAATGCCATCCCTCTTGGTGAGAGATGAAGAGAGATTCCATCTCCTCAGAGCAATGAGGAACCTGGCACATACATTATTTTTGTCTCCACAAACATATATACATCCAGAGAGCTTTATTAATTTCAACTGGAAAAGAAGTTCAGCTTTTGGCAGTCCAGTGCTATTTATTATTCAGTGCCAAAACATTGAATTAATACTATTGAATTGATTGGGTTAATTATTGCACATATTAGAACATGTGTATCATCTTTTGATTAGTCTAATTAGCAGCTTCATTTTTTCTTAGCCTTTCAAATCATGCAACTTGGAAAAATAACTGATTTTAAGGATTGATTTGGATTGTAAGGATTTTTTTTTTCTTTTAAAAGTCTGTTGACAATTTTGGTGTTTTCAGATTTCTCTTAGGATGAGGACATTGAAGGGAGATAATTAAGTTTGTACAAACGATTTAGAGTAGCCTAAAGTCCTGGATTTTACAGATCTGTTCATGACTCTTTTGCCTTACCGGGGAGAGGTAAAAATTTCGTGTTTTTGCCAAGGTGTGCTGGAAAATTTGGGTGTAATCACACATTATTTGTGTCAAGGAACCACCAAAATGAAATCCTTTCTAAAATCACCACACTAAAGGCAGCTCTGGGAGTGGATCTAAGAAAGGAACAAAGTAAAGGGGAATTTTTCTTGATGTCTTCTCAGAGTTCTCTTCAAGGAGCACTGATTCCACACCAGTTGTTCCACAGTAACACACTGCAGGAATGTTTTGGGTACTGCAGCAGTGATGGTATAAAAGTGCAGCAAGCAAAATTTTCAGAGGTACCCAAGCACAGGGTAGTTACAAAAGGAATTTAAGAAAAAAGTGACTTTAGGATTTGTGTTTGTGTGTTAAATACATTAGAAACCTGGGCTAGGACTCTTGAACTTGATCCTCTCTGAATTTGTCATTCCTGGAGAGCAGCCATGGCCATACAACCTCTGGTCCCTCTGGTTATGGGATGTGTGCACATCCTGCAGCCAGGCACAGACTGGAAATGGTCCTGTTCAGGTATTCCAGTGAGAATTTCATCCCTTGCCATAGTGCAAGGTGCATCAAGTGGAAATATGAGAAAGGAAGTTGGCTGCATTTTGTTCAAATTTCAGCTCCTGCACACAGCCCAAAGGGGAATGCAGGGCAGCTGAAATCCAGGAGACCACATCTAATTCTTGCCCACAAACAATGACATTGGGTTATTGAGCTTCAGATAAATTACTTCAGGCTATTTCTGTGGTTCTTCCTACCTATGGCTTTGTTTATGTTTAAAAAAAACAGGAAAAATACAAATTTGCTGTGTTGACTGCTGCTAATTCCTTGAATTCATGCATTTGCCTCTGGAGCAAGACGGTGTTAACAGGCAAATGAGAGGAAAGAGACTTCTGTTTTTCCTGTCTTTTGACATAGCTGAGAGATTTCCTCTTGTCACACAATAATTCTTTTTCACAAAATAGGGAGAAACATGTTCTATTCAAAGTGGTAAACCTGTTCCAAAGCTTGTAATTTTCTTCTGAAAATGCATCTGTTTAAGTATCAGTGAGAATGAGGATCCTAATCCATGGCTGGTGAATAGGCTCCTACAGGAGCTCCTGCATGCTTCTGAGACATAAATGCACTTATTTCCATTTAGAAATCTATAAAAGAATCCGTTTATAATAACCCATCATTGTATTTCATGTTGGTTCTGTTCTGGGTAAGCTCAGTGCTGTTCTGATCCTGAACATTTCACTCTTTTTCATCCCATGAGTTCCTGTCACTCCCTGGCAGAGAACAGCCCCCCCGTCCTAATTGCAATTAAATTGCATTGCTATTTATTAGGCCAGTGCAGGAGCAGGAATTTATGCAAATGAATAGGTGGGTAATGAGCTGGGGTTAAAAACCAAAGGTGTCCAAAACTCTAGGGCAGGGCATTAGGGCTGAAATTCACTTCAGCTAGTGCTGGGATGATATAATAGTATTGTAATGTCTGTCTATTCTTCTATCCCTGGTTTAGGGTTCATTAATAGAACACTCATTTCTGACATAATTTTGATTTCTCTTGAGGCCTGGAGCCGGAAGCCAGGGATTGTGTTTGTAATTTCAGGTGCCTGGTTTCTCCAAAGGTGATGGTAGTGATCCCAGTAACTGCTGGGGATAAAGAACTGGACATTTTCTCTGCACAGAGATAAAAGAAAAACCTTTACAGCAACCCCCTGTTCCGTTTCATGGTTTTTCTGTTGACACCAGCTGCCCCAGCATGGCATGGTGCAGCGTTAGGGGCTGTTTATTGCTCCCTTTGATATCTCTGGGTTTCACAGGCATCCTTTCCTGCACAATAATCCAGTCTGCCAATACCTGTGGAGAGCAGAAAGCAGGAATGCCAGCTTTAATGTTTTAACCTTAATTTTAACCTCAGTTGCTCTGTATAAGCTCTCCTGTGTCCCCAGCCTCACACTAGCCAAGATTTGGATACTTGATTTGTCTGCAGCAACGTGGAGAATCCCCTGTGGTCTCCTAAGGATGCTCACCCAGCCTTTGTGCAACAATTAGGATTGACATATCCAATTAATTTATATGAATTATTGCTTTTCTAGAATCTCAATGTGAAGAGTATGGAACAGCCTTGCAGTGACACATGAACAAATTGTGCAGCAGAGCATTCACATTTTCTTTTCCATCATTTTCTTTCTACACTAAAGTAATTACAAAGAAGGATGCTTGTAATATTTTCATCCTGTGTCATCTCTTACTCATGATAAAATGTGTTGCTGGATGTCTACATTTCTTTTAATCAAATACATGCAAATCTTACAAAGAATTTTCCAAGTAAAGCATAAAAATCCAGATGTTGCAAAGTTTGCTTTGGTTTCATAAAAATGCCTCTAAAACACCAACCTTTTGTGGAGGAGTTAAGCTGGGTAATTTAAAATTCTAAATTCTGAGTGCCCAGTGGTAACTCTTTCACTCTGATCTTTTACTTCAAACACAGAAATAAGACTTCAAGAGGAACATATGAAAGGAAAATATTGGTTTTCTAAAATGATGGCTTGGAGCACTGAGGGCTTTGTGCTTTCTTTCAGAAACCAGCAGAGGGTTTGGGTTTATTGCATCATAGCAACACTTGACTGTACACTACTGCATGAAATATCTGAACACAGAATTTAAATCCATTAGCCAGCTGAGGTTGATAATCTTGACTTGGCAGCTTTATGAAAGGTCTTTACCAAAGCTGTGTGAATTTATTTGGGAGGGAGAATCATCCCCAAGGGATCCATTCTCAAGGCAGGTGGGGTTTCCTGGGGCTGTGCTGCCCATCCATCCCCACAGCATCTCTCAGTTTTGGGACTTTTGTCCAATCCCAGCTGAGCCCAATGGAACTGGGAGTCCAGGAGGATTCCTGCCAGTGCTGAGAAGGTGCCCCAGTGACATTCTGGGAGAGAATTCTCTGCCAAAGAGGTTGTCCCTGGCCCCAGAGTCCTGGGAGCCACTTGGAGGAAGGGATTGGGAATGCAGAGGGTGCAGACCATGGAAAATTAACCCTTTGCAGTACCACTGCTCCCCAAAATGTTGGTTACTCCTTCCAGAGGATGCTAAAGCAGCATGGATGAAAATCTGTGCCTGAATCCTTGGAATGCTGCAGGCACTGAGGGACAGCCCTTGGCTGCATCCAGCTAATGGAACATTGATTCAGTCCTGGGTAATTATGTTAAATAGGAGGGGAATATTAGATTATAGAGGATAGGGGAGTCTATTTTTAGAACAAAAAGGAAGAATAATACACACTAGTGCAGGAAGAGATAAACTTCTCCCCTTTAAATGGAAAAAGTGTTATTACACTGACACAAAACTTATATTTCTTTAGGATCACCCAAGAACTTGGTGAGATACCGATATTTTCTTGGTTTATTCAGGTGCTGAAAGTCTTAACCATCAAAGAAAGTGTTCTTTCTGATGATCCACATGAAATGCACTGGTAATTCTTAGTCTTTTAATGAAAAATAATTGCACGGTTTCTTAAATGGTATTTCAAATATTTAGGTATCAACAACATTATGAACATTTAAAATTAGCATTTATTTTTTTTCTAGGACTTTCTCTTCCACTGGAAAGGGCTATGTTGCCTTTATTAATTGTGTGTTTCATTTGCAAAATCTTCTTTCCCTTGCAGAAAGCAACAGTTCTTTTTCACTTTCAAATCAACCTGACTTGAAATCTGTCCCATGCAATGCACGGTAGCAAGCACTGAAACCTGGAGAGTCTCTGTGCCAAGGAAATACAGGGAGTAGCTCAGTGAAAGTTCAAAGAAAGGACACTTTCCCTACCAAAAAAAATTGCTTTTCTGATTTGCAAGGGGCGATTTCTTTCATAAATTCCCAGTAAGATATTTTCATACCACTGTGTTACATTATCAGTGTCTATGAGCTGCCTGAATTCCTGAGTAATTATCTGTGATCAGTTATTGTCAGGGATAAATTCATCTGCATGCAAATATCCAAGCATGCACATGCATATTCATGTCACTGTTGTTGACTGAGTTGTTTGAGCAGCCTTCAGCAAATTCACAATCCAAATAGATAAATGAACTTTTTTCATACTCTCATTAATGCCCATTCAAACGAATCTTGTTACTAATTTAATTTCTATATGCTGCTCTGAATTGTTATGAATATGTGGAACATTTCTCCAGAATTGCTGTGGTTTTTACATGGAACTACTTCTGCAGGGATCTAAGTTAAATATCTGACCCAAGAGAAATGGTCAGTGTTGATGTAATATTTCCAAGACCAGCTTATCATTTATTCCCTGAATTTTGCATAATTCACCATTGATTCAAATTCTAATTTTGTGTTATGTACTGAATCTCTTTTTCTCTGTGATCTTACATTTCTGCCTTATAATTCATTTTAAGAGACACTTTAAAAATTGACAAAATGAGGCTTTCCAGGATTGGATGGTTGGCTCTTACACAAAACTGTTATGAAATAAATAGCAAAGTTTAATTGACCACAAGGTTTTAGTAATGACTAATGAAGGTTTGTAGCTACTAAACAGTGCATTACATGTAGAGCTCCCTTAGATACTGCAGAGAAAGGTGAATAAAGAGCACTGAAATGTACAGCAAACCTTGAGATGCTTTATCCTTGCCAGTGGAGTTCCTGGATTGGTAACTGGGAAAGCAAAGAAGAATTTGGGTGTGATTTAGGTATTTCTGACACAGGACACATCAACAGTAGCAGGGTGCACACCGGGGAGCAGCAACAGCAGCTTGCAAATGACTCATGCAGGCAGGAATTGCTAATCATCTTTAGAAATTAGCAGCTCCTGGTCCAATAGAGTTCTGTAGGAAATATCTCCTGCCATGCTCTGCTCCTGCTGGTTTCTCACAGCATCCCCAGTCAGCAGATTGCTCAGAGCTTGTTTTCCTACACATATGGAAGAGGTCAGGCCACCCTGGCTGGCTGGCTTGCATATGTTCTGTAATTGAAGCCATATGCAGATCAGTCCATCCCCAATGCTGAAATCAAATATTGGAAACAACAATCCTTGGGATGTGGAAGGAAGCCACAAAACACTCGAACCCCCTCCACCCTCCTGGGTCTCTTTTGTGCCCATCAGGAAGGAAATGCTGCCACAGCTTGATTTCCTGGTATTTCACTGGTGTTTTCCTGGGAGTTGGCATTGGAGATGTTAAATGTGGCCAGATGTCAGCTTGGCACAGGCCAAGGATGCTGCAATGCACCCACCACTTTGTCAGCAGGGTTCTCAGGAGCTTCTGATGGTCAGGAGAAGGTTTTGTTATTTCATGCTGCTGGGATATTAAGGTTTTGCTAAAAAAAAACCAAAAACAAACAACAACAACAACAAAAATAAACAAACAAACAAAAAAAACCACCACAAAAACAAAAGCTGAATAAACCAACAAAAAAGGCATTAAACATTAAATGCTTTGTATGCTTTGTTTAAAAACAAATTTTTATAAAATTGCAGATTTGCTTCTGGGGATTCTAGATCTAAACTCTTGGTGAAGTCAAAGCTGAGCAGAAAATGTGAATTAGAAGCAGAGTGGGAGCAGTCAGGAACAGCTCCAAGGGATGCTGCTGAGGTGAACAGGAAAAGCAGGAAATGTGTTCACCCAGAGAAATTAAATCACAGGTTTGGATCAATCTCTCCTGTTTCTGAATCTGATGGTTCATCATCTCTGCAGAAATAACTGTTGGTTCAGATATGTAAATAATCATTTATTATACTTTAAAACTGAAATGAGATATAAGCTCTCCTCTCTTCTAAAATTTTCCTTTCCTAAAACTTTGGTGAGAATGGGCACTAAATAGTCAAAAAGCTGGGATGACATTTAGGTGTTTAGATTATTTACAAACAGAATAAAATTTAAGGATTTGCTGAACGAGTAATCTAAAACCATGAAAAATATAAGGAGGTTTCAGATGTTAATTAAAATTTCTTCAAGGGGGAGGAAAAAAAGGAAATCAGCCAAAATATTCATGGGGAAAAATATAATTAAGGCATTCCTTGAGATGGTCAACAGACTCAGAGTGGCATGAACTGTAAAAATAGATGAACTTTCTTTATAGTTCATGCCATTATGGCAGGCAGGGGTCTACATAGCTGAATAGCAAATCCCACATTTTTACAGACTTTATCCAAAAACAATGTTGGTGATGTGCCACAATGTGCTGGATCTCACTGTGGGACCATGTAGGACAGTGAGAGAGAACTTTAAAATCCATTTTCATGTGCACTCCCATCACACAAATATCTGTGTCAGTGGATTAGACTGGTTTAATTCTGCAGGACATTTTTCAATTCCATTCTGTGTGCAATGAGTTTGCTTCCCTCACACCTTGGTGTGCTTTGGGCACTGGTTCCTCTCTCTCTCTCCATGGATCCCTGTGAGCTCTCCATACCCAAACCAGGGACAGGTTCCATCCATTCCAGCTCACCCAATTAGGGGCAGTCATTTTTTATTCCACAACAGAAATCACAGTGCTTCATTAGGATTAAGCAGACCAGGGAGGTTTTGTGCAGTTTGCTCAGAGATCTGTGACAAGAGCTGCCAGGTAAAAGCTTTTTATGAACTATTTAGGCAGGAGATCAGGGATCTGTTAATTCTGAATCAGCCCAGGGTGCACAGTGCAGCTTTAGGCTGGTCTAGAGTGGGGCAAGCCTTACAAAACTGAGATCCTTGAACTGCATTTCCATCTCTGACTTCATCTGCTGCTATGCTCTCACCAGGAGCCAAAACACCTGACTCTGAAGTCTTAAAAATAAAGTTAATAACATAAAGTTAAATAAATTTCTTTAAAAACCTTATTCTGAAAAAGTACCTGTTTCAATGGTTGGCCTTGCAATTTTTTTGAGTCCAATTTTTAAGGAAAAACTGTCAAGTTCTAATTCTTATCTGAAATAAAGATCACTTTTGTTAAAAGAATTTCCAGAGCACCTTAATGATACTTGATAACATTTATATATGTATATATAGAGATAGATATGCATATATAGATATATAGATGATACATAGATATATATCTCCATAGATAGATAGGTATAGATATATATCTCAATTGCAATGGAAATGCTAAAGCTTCTTCTGAAGATAAAAAAAATATAATGCAGGTCTTAATTTTTTACATAGGTTAAAATATTTAATCTTATTTCCAGATCTACTTAATTTATCTATTTACAAGATAATAGGAAGGTGTATGGAGTGCTTAGAAGCACCATGACAAGTTCCAAATTATAGACTCAGGAGACAAAGAATTGTGATACAATTTGCTCCAGCAAGGTGGGATAATTATAATGGAAGGGAGAACAAGGAGGAGGAAAGCTGCACATAAAAAAGCATCGAGGTGTTTCAAATAATAGACTCTAATTTGTATTATGGTGTTGCACATTTGCATAGTATTACCATAATTATTAATGAACTCCATACTTTTATTTTGATGAAATGTCACGTTCTGTGCATATAAACTGTGCTATGATACTGCAGTTTAACTGAAATGATGGGCAAATGTTAAAGAGAGGCAGAAGGATTGGGTTTATTATATATTTATTATCTATTATTATGGTAATGTACTGATTTAGAAGGAGAAAAGCTTTTAAAAAAAAAGCTGAACCAAATTTGGGCCATATTTTACTGGAGCTGCATTCCCCAGGCATGGATGGAAATGATTTTCCTAATACATTTATAGTTTTCAAAATAACAGTGCTAGGATTTTAGATATACATAGAAAAGACATAAATTATTGAATATGTCAGTATATAAACTCTGTGAACTACATCCAACACATTCTCCTTAACAAAATTCATGGTTTCTTTAATTTATTTTGACTTTTTATCACGTGGTGTCATAACTTGCATCTGATTATAATAATTGTCCCTTTTTTACCATGCAGGAAATTTTAAGTTTTAGGTTCCAATGTCTAGACCTGAACTTGTCCACTGATTCATAGGATCCATCATGAAAAATGTATTTGGCCTTTTTCAAACTGCTGCTCAGACCAGCTAAGTATGACCAGCCTGAAAATTCTTTTTCAAGAGGAAAACCAGACACACCTGGTAGAAATGCACTGCTTCACCCACTTGGACTTTATGCTACTTCAACATATTCAGTTTGAAGTTGTACCATAAAAACATTACCACAAAATTTTAGTGAAATCAAAGTGCTTATAGAGACAAGGTTTTCAGAATCAGCTTCCCACTGTTTCAAAGACTCTTAACCTTTAAATACATCCTTCCAGAAAGAAAATTTAAAAGAAAAAAATGTGTTTTGATAGTTGTATGTGTCAGAATTATTTATGCTAAAATCAGAGTGTGTGATTAATTGTGATTTTTGCTTTTATAATCAGACAGGCTGTGTTTACCTGGGTTTATAAAGAGCTAACTGGCTCCATGCTATCCCAAAATCTCTGATTCTCATGGCAGAGCTGCGGCAGCAGGCAGAGCCCTGACACAGCAGGGAGCTGCAGGATCCCATCTGGCCCTCCCAGAGGAGAATCCCAGAGCTCCCCTGGGGATTGTCCCAAGTGGTGTCAGAGCTGTGACTGAGCCCCAGGTGGGACAGGGGTGTCTGTGCCACCCCCAGACCCTGGGGACCAGGGAGGGGAGCAGAGCATCCCCAGGGAGCTGCTGAGGTGCTGCACACCCACCAAAAATCAATTTATGGGTGATCTGAGAATGGGTTGAAAACCAGGCTGAACTGGGGAAGAAGTACCTGGGGATGGAGCTTTTAAATCCCCATTATTTTAGAGCATTCTGGAAGCTTTTGTGTGAAACACAGAAATGGGACTGCAGCTCAATATTTAGGTTGTGGTGTTTTAAGTGCCTTGGATGTGGTGAATTCCATGTAAGGTGCTTGAATTTCAGTCAGTGATGTTTCCTTTCACCTCCTCTGTCAGATCTCCTGCTCTGCCTTTTCATTTCTCTTTTATATTCAGTGAAAATTGTAACAGTCTCAAAGTATCACCTACAGAAAAAGCTGTGTATGCACTCGTGTATTTATATATTTATACATGTATTTATATATATATATTACACTGACTACTCACATGAATGACAACATGAAGAAAAATTACTATAATTAAAAAGAAATCTGTTTTTAAGGTAAGTTAAAGTCATTACTTATGCAATATAAACTATTTAGCTAGAATTACATCCTGTGCCTATTAAATTTCAATGTGCATACATTATCTCTGTATGTCACATTATAGCAAAACAATTTCATTATAGCTCTACCTGTAAGGAAAAATGCTGGGGGGGTTTCCACAGAAGAAATAAATTCTTCATATACTGTGGGTATTTCATGCTTGGCTTTTAATCTTCAGGTGCTGGTGTTTACAAAAAACTGATTAGCACTTGGCTATTTCTTCCCCATTATATTCATTATTTTTTATCTTGATGTTGTCTACAATAATTTGACCTATTTTATCTTAGCAGCTAAAATCCTCCCAGATTGCTTTATTAGCATAAAATCCTCCTTTGTGATGTTATTGCTTACCTGCAGTGAGGTATGAGAACACCTGAAGCCATAGCTGAAGATTTTTTTCATTCCACTTCTTTGAATATGTAAAGAGCTCAGATCTTATATTGTCAGCTGGGTACAGAATTTGCTCAATTATTTAAAAATGGAACTTCAAACCAGAGTGTACTAAACAGAGTTAACAACTGGAATTGTGGCACAGGTCAGGAAGGGTCATGGTGAATTTGTGTTTAGCTATTTCTGCATTTTGGGTTTATGACATTAAAAAGAGGAAATATCTGTTTGGAGGCAGATTTCCTAGATTTCAGTTTCCAAAATTCCAATTTGAACTATAGGGAGTATTCAACAATTTCCCTCTCACATTGTATCTTCTCTGCACTAGGAAATAAAGAGTTTGCTTCAGGTTGCTCAGGAAAAAAAAAAAAAAAGCCATTTTCTCCTGTCACCTGAATTCTACAGTTTCTGACAACAGCCACCTGTTTTCTGTATTTCAGAAAACCCAATCAGGTGTGAAACCCTGGGGGGATCTGTTCCCTCAGCACCTCCAATAACCCACAATAACCCAGCCACCAGCCCAGGAGAGGGGAACTGGGACAGAGAGCCTGGGAAGGGGAGAATTGAGGGGAAATCACTGAATTTTAGAGTTATCCTTGCACCCAAATCAGCTGCACACTCACTGAGAAGTGTCACTGTAAGCACAGCCTCATCCTGATGTTTTGCTAATGATATTCTTCCATAATCAGCTTGTCTGCCTCTGATCTCACACTTGTGTTTAATTTCTGCCTCCTGAAATCCTTCCCAGCTCCTGTCATGGAATGGGGCCTCAGGAGCTGCTGAGCTCCAGCCTGAAACACGGATCAGTCACTGAATAAATCAGATAATCTGTGTAGCTCTTTTGAGTGTGTGCAGGTAATAATGCTGTCAGTGCAGATACAGAAGTTCTTAGTGTTTGATCTCTGCTTTTATATGAAATACTTAAACATTTAACAGGTTTTCTGTGTTCAAGGTGTGCTGTTGCTTTGGCACTTTCTGCAATGTTCCTGTCCAGGTCCCTTTTTCTGAAATGGAGCATTGGTGACTTTAGGCAACGTTCTGTTCTCATTAAGCAGCTTCCTGATCCAGATTTCAGGATAATTTGACAAATTATGTGGCTGTGTGGTTCTAGACAGGCAACATCTGGGGTTGTTTTGGTATTCAGGATTCATTCTCTAACATTGTATATCCATTTCCACTAATTGAGTCATTTGATGATGGAACAACCTGAAGCATCATTGAAACAAAACCAGGGAATGGAGCAACCTTTGTTTATTTTTCTCTGCTCTTGGGATGAAAAATAATTCTGCCTATGCTAATGGCACCCTCTTGTCCATTTTAGAGATTTTCTCTCCTATGTTTCTGTCTTTCTCTACAAACCAGAAATGATATCTAGGATTTACAGTGCAAGAAGGAAACCACCTGACTCTCCTGCCAGGAGACAGAATTTTCCAGGCTCAGGAGCATCATTTTCATGGTGTGGCTCACAAGAGCAGCACATATTTAACACAGGGGGAGCAGAATGTGTGGCTGTGAAAGCTGAAGTCTGGCCTGGCAGCTGTGACAGTGATTCTGTCTGGCAGCTCTGAGACTCTCTCGCTTACACCACAGAGATGAGGTGCCTACAGGAATTAGAGGAGACCTGGATACTGGCAGTGCCATCCACAGCGCTCCTCACCTGCTTAATTATTGCCAGAAACTACAATTCTTTGTTTTCAAACATGTCCACTGGATTATAACTGATGCAGTTTAAATTTGGGGGTACCCATTTCCTGGCTGTTTTCTCCTCTGGAACAATCTCCTCCATTCCCCATCACTTTGCTGGCTGACTCTGGAAGCCCAGAAGAAGCCACAGCCTCTCCTAAAATCCTGTCACAGTGGGGTTTGGTGGCATCAGAGCATCAGGATGCAGGGACACTTACTTTTGTAAGCACATTTTTCCCATTTGGTAGTTGATCACAGTTGTTTGATTTAAAAATTAAAATCTTGGATTTAGACACACTCAAATCTAAAGCAACCCAATGTCTCTGTCTTCTACAAAGGCATTGATTTACTGTCACTTTTATAACAGTTTTATCATTTCCCCTTTATTGTGCCCCACTCAGTCCCAGGTAAACCACTAACTTGCATCAGCTCTTCTACTGTGCTGAAAAATTTCCTTTCATCTTCTGATTATCTTTATGGATATGTTTCATCTACGTTCTGCTGCATTTTAAATTCGATGTTGACACTGATTGAGGTTGTCATTGGCATGTAAGCAATAAACTTCAAGATAAAGCAAAGAACTTGCTCACTAGGTGGATTTCCTCACACACATTTCCTGCTCAGTCCTCTGTGTTTTCCAGTGACTGGAGGAGATCTCTCTGGCTGATTACCCTTGCTGGGATCTAAAACAACCTCTGGTATTTACAGATTCAGTGATCAAACTGTGTCCTTTCCTGCCTGACCCCTCCAAAAAGCAAAGTCACAGGTTTCCACAGCTTTTATGCAATAAGTTATTGGGAGATAACTATATCTATCGATAACTTAGATATATTAGATATATTTTTAACTAAGATAACTTAGGTATATTTTTTTTTCTGCTTTTTTTCCATGGGAATAAGCAAGCAGGAGGATCCAGTTCATCATCCTTGTCAAGTGTTGCTGAGTGTGCAGAATGAAACTCCTTCAGAGGGAAAAGCAGGCCCTGCCCAGCTGGTGGAGAGCTGGAAAAGGCATCCCAGAGCATCCACTTAGTCATCAGCTTGGCATGAGTGGAACTCGAGAGGAAAATAGAGCAGGGCAGGGAATTCCTTCAGTGCCTTTAGGAAAGATTAGATGTGATACCAAGCACATGACACACTAACGTCACATACAGCTTGCTCTTTCAACTTTTCCAAAAGGAAATTACTTTCTTTGGTGACACTGTTGTTAACTGTGCTGTATTTGTTCTGGGGAAAAATGTTGAAGAGAGTTTTTACGGATCTGTAGCAATTTAATCTTGAACTGGATGGTCTGGTCTCTACCATGATGTTTTAGCTGTGATACAAAGCTAATGATGAAATTAATTCTCTCCCTGGTATTTAAATCTAATTCTTTGCTGTCAGCTAAGGTAGCAAAGTGTTTCATTTCTCAGAGATTTCCCTCCAAGCTGGAGGCAAGGCTTTGATTTATTTCTCAGAGTGAACTTTGACAGGGAGAATGGCTGGCAGGGGAGGCACTGTCCCCAGTGCCAGCTGTCAGAGGTCCAAACCACTTCACCAAGTGTTTGTTTGTGCTTTGTTTGCTTTCCCTACAACCCCAGTTTATCATCTTGTTATTGGTCAGTATATTGCCCTTTTCTGGAGTTGAAAATTATTGTTTCTTGTACAAATATCCATGTTACCATCTGTCAAGAAGTGTATTCTTTTCAATTCTTTATTCTCTGCTTTGAGGAAGAGGTTTAGGCAAAAATATTAATGTGTGATATTCATGATCAGTCATCCTCTGTAATAAAAGCATAGTTGAAATTAACAGTGGGCAATCAATTCAGACTCTGAGAGCTGATTTTGTTTAAATGCTCATTGAATTCTTTCATGTCCTACATCCTGTGGGGGCTGCAAGAGATCTGGGCTCAATTCAGTGTGTTTGAGATTTCTGTGTGAATTTGAATTATTTAATGGATTTGAGCTGTCTTTGTGCTTATCTGGATCTAAGTGGGGAATAGGTCTGGTGATAAAAGGACTGAGACATGGATGAAGGATAAAGGGTAAATGGAAAAGGGACTTGTGTTTGGAAAGCTTCAATTAGATTCAACCCTTCTCCCTCCATCAGAACTAGAACAATGGACAAAAGTCGGCCCAGAACTCTTAAATACAAACCCCTGTCACTGTGTGGAGCAGCTGCTCCTGCAGGTTCCCTGCTCAGACTCTTCCCTGGGCAGAGCAGGAGCAGCAGCTGCTCTCAGGAGAGGCTGCTCCTGTGGAAGCCCCTCAGCAAAGCCATGCTCCACTGTGGGAAACAGAAAGAAAGAAACTTCCACAGCTACTGAAGGGTTTGATTTGCAGCCTTGGAAAAAGCTTGGGTTAATGGAAAAAAAGAAGTATACAGACATTCAGCAGAAAAATTATAGGCTTGTGTTTCGATAGTGGTAAGTGAGAATATGCCTTAAGTAAGTAAGAAACTGTATTAGATGAGATGGTGAAGAGTTTTCCAGTGGTGATGTAGTTGTATAGGGTAAGCTGAGAGTTTAGGTGTTACAATAAGATCAGATGTGTGTATGTGTGACAATATTGTTGGATAAAAGTATATGCAACGTGGCAGAATTAAGTAAAGGTGATAGGTTAGACAAACAAAATAAACTTCATAGCAACTTTTTATTGGATTAAAATGTTATATTGTAATGAAGAAACCCATGACTTCTTTGGCTGTGGCTGAATTCTTGCTTCTCTAAATCTCACGGTGTCTGATGCATTTTGGGACAATAAATCAACCTTTGGCACAACTTTAGTCCCATCCCTTCATTTAAGGTGATGATAATACACCATTCCTGGCTCACAGGGCAGGGCAACGGGGTGTCCTGCTCAGGTGAAGGGATGCAGTGCAGTGGGACAGCTCCAGAGGTGACAGACACCCCGGCAGGGAGGGGACACAGAGAGGGGACAGAGCACTCAGCTGCACGCGTCCTGAGAATGGGGCAGAGCAGGGACTCAGCTCATGGGATCTCTCCTGCCTTTCCCTGGACTCAGCCCATGGGATTGATCCCTCCTGCCTTTCCCTGGCACTCAGCCCATGGGATTGATCTCTCCTGCCTTTCCTTAGGACTCAGCCCATGGGATTGATCTCTCCTGCCTTTCCTTAGGACTCAGCCCATGGGATTGATCTCTCCTGCCTTTCCTTAGGACTCAGCCCATGGGATTGATCTCTCCTGCCTTTCCCTGGGACTCACTCAGCTCATGGGATTGATCCCTCCTGCCTTTCCCTGGCACTCAGCTCATAGGATTGATCCCTCCTGCCTTTCTCTGGACTCAGTTAATGGGATTGATCCTCCTGCCTTTCCCTGGGACGTGTCTGAGCTCACCTGAGCTGTGCTGGGCTGTGATGCTGTGTCCCAAACTGGGTGCATCCCCTGTGTCCCAACCCAAATATTCCTGTTCCATCCCAACCCAGGTACCACAACCACCTTCTCTCTCAGCTAAGGCATTCCAGGATGATTCTCCTCACAGCTGGATTCGTGTAGCTGACCACACTCTATCAATCTTCTTCTTTCCCTCAGAATTATGGTTTGGAGACTGAAAACCTGAGGACTCTGTCTCACAAGCTGAATGCCTCGGCCAAAAACCTTCAGAACTTTATAACGGGTAGGAGGAGGAGTGGCCATTACGATGGCAGAGCCTCCAGACGGCTGCCAAATGATTTCCTTACCTCTGTAGTTGACCTGATTGGTGCTGCCAAGAACTTACTCGCCTGGCTGGACAGGTAATTCACTGTTCTCAATCCCTTGTGCATGAGGATAATTCTTTGGGGAGTTTTGCATTTGTTCTTCCTATTTTTATCCTAATATTAAAAGGGCAGATCTGGAATTCTAGCTCTAAATTTTTAGGAATTTGTGGAATATTGGAAGTGAAATTTAGTACCCTTCTCTGTCAGGAGAGTGTTAAAAGTTGCTCTAGATATCTTTTGAGATTCTTTCAGCTGGATTTTGTGTGAAATGAATATTTCTGTGCTATTCTCACTGCCACAATGGTAACATCATCTGAAATTTCAGAATGAAGGGCAAGGAAGGGAAGCTTATGGAGTTTGAGCTGTCTTTCAGCCAAGACACAGAAAAGCTGGAGTTGAACAAATCAATGAAGAATGTCCAAAACAAATTATAGTACTTGCTTAGTGTGAAAATTAACTGCTCTTATTTCTCAGGAGTAGTTTGGATGTGTTAGGTACAGGTGTGATGGTTAATGCTCAGCCAGCACTGGTGTGTTACATTTATGAGCTGAGAATTTGATTAAAACTATCTCTGTGACTGTGGCAAGAGAGAAACCAAAACATAAAACAGCATTTTTCTTGTTTGGAAAAAAACCAAACATTGGCTTGTTTTTCTTTGTAGTTATAGCAGTGAACAGCTTTATCCTGAATCAGAATGCTCTGGAATGTATAAATGGCACCTTAGAAATCACAGTGAGAGTGAATCACCCTCCTTTACAGGATTTGTATAATCCTGGTGACATCTTCCTAACCTAATGCCAGCAGTCATATTCTCTCAGGCTATGACCTTGTCAGTTCTTATAAATTCAAACAGGGTCAGATTCAGCCAGAGTTTGGAAAGCCTGAAGAAAATCTGAGTGTGCAGGAAGCTGTGAGTAAGTAACATTACTGTGCTCTCTGAATTGAGGTGCTGGCTGCTGCTGAGGAGTGATGTCATACCAGAAATGCCATCTTTTTAACAAGCAGCACAAAGAAAATCTGGGCTGTTTGTGGTTATTTGAAATCCTCTATTTCTACTCTCCATAAGAATGAGAACTTCTGGTGTTCTGGCCAAAATCCAGTTTGCATCCTGCCTGCAATTTTTCTTGTTTCAAAGGTGTACATTACAAAAGTTGTGCAACTTGCTGCTGGAGGTTGAGATGATTTGGCATTTCTGTGCCTGTAGAACTGATCCCTGTATCACATAAATGTGCCTTTAGTGTAAATTGTGATCCCTAATGCTGCATAAACCTGTCCTTCCCCTGCCCCAGGTCTCCGTTTGTCAGCGTGACAGAATATTCACTGCTGAAAAACAACATTGTTCAACTGTGCCTGGAACTAACAACCATTGTGCAACAGGTAGGAGTGCCTCTCTGCTCTGAGTCCTTTCACATCACTGCCTGAAAACGGCAATAGTAAAAATAACTACAGCTTTTACAGCACCAGAAAAGTTGTTACAGCATTGCCTCCCTGTTCTTTCCATACTCTCATTTTTGGGGGCTGACAGGAAGATTTTTGGGCTTTGATGATTCTCCTGGATAGATTGAAGCACGGTGTGAAGTTAAAAATAATCCACTTTGCTCTTGAGTGGACAGTTTCATGTCAGGTGATTTACCACCATGCAAGTGTTAAACAGAATAAAGCCACAGTGGGGAACAGTTTAACTACTGCTAACAGCTTATTCCAGATGAAAATATGAATGATCCAAAATGTTTCAGGGAAATACATACAAATACATACAGAACCTGCACCGTGGCTTCTTCACTGAAAGGAGAGCCAGAGGCATGGAAGATTTTTAGGGATGAACATGAAATATTCATAACATTAAACCAACTACAAAACAGATAATGGTAGCAGTGTTGTCATCACTGACACTCATTAGTTAATTGTAATATAGTACATTCCACTAGTACATAAAAATAGTTTATCTGGTCTTTAGGTCTATATCATATATAAAATCATAGAATATCCTGGGTTGAAAGGGACCCAGCAGAATCAAGTCCAACTCCTGCACAGACACCCCAAAAATCCCACCCTGTGTCTGAGACCATTGTCCAAACCCTCCTTGAACTCAGGTTTGGAGCTGTGACCCCTACAACAATATAATAAAATATAATATAATAATATAATAACAGTCTCTGACAGTGTCTGCCCCTGAAGTGAGACAGGAGGTGACACAGGTACTGAAGGACTGAGGGTAAATTAATTTTACAAATATTTACAATGAGGCACTCCCCTTGTGAGCAGATAAAATATCCATGAGTGTTACTGGAGTATGTGGAGAGGTCAGAGAACAGGCAGGGCTGTCTTGGAATGAGGAAAAAGAATAAGATGAGAGGTTGAAGGGGGAAAGCAAGCAGAAAATTTAGCTTAAGCTCAGTTTTGTAGGGACTTTAGGCTGGACCTGTCTCCAGTGCAGAGAACTCCCCTGCCTGCCCCTGCCCTGTGCTGCACAGATTTCCTTGCACCCTCCCAGCAGAATAATCACAGAACTCAATTTCAAACTCTATTTCAACTGCTTTTTGGAGCAGTAATGGAGTAGTAGTTCTGAAAACTTTTTTTTTCTCCCTCCACTTGAATTTTATTTCAGTTCTTGGAGCAAAAGAACTAAGGCTGATAAACATGTCATTGTATTTTTCACTATTATCTCTAATTTATAATATTCAGCTTTATTCCTCTTGGAAATCTTGTCCTTTATGCATTTTTGCAGCAGAAAACAAAGATTTTTTTTTTCCTTTTCTTAGTTTAGAAATTCTTGTGTCGGCATTTAATTATTTATGTATCTTTATGAAGCTTTCTGTTACAAGGTGCTTATATCACTAGGCTATTTTTGATTTACAGACTAAGCAAAATTAACTTCTCTACAGTATAAAAAGTCCAGATTCTNAATATCCTGGGTTGAAAGGGACCCAGCAGAATCAAGTCCAACTCCTGCACAGACACCCCAAAAATCCCACCCTGTGTCTGAGACCATTGTCCAAACCCTCCTTGAACTCAGGTTTGGAGCTGTGACCCCTACAACAATATAATAAAATATAATATAATAATATAATAACAGTCTCTGACAGTGTCTGCCCCTGAAGTGAGACAGGAGGTGACACAGGTACTGAAGGACTGAGGGTAAATTAATTTTACAAATATTTACAATGAGGCACTCCCCTTGTGAGCAGATAAAATATCCATGAGTGTTACTGGAGTATGTGGAGAGGTCAGAGAACAGGCAGGGCTGTCTTGGAATGAGGAAAAAGAATAAGATGAGAGGTTGAAGGGGGAAAGCAAGCAGAAAATTTAGCTTAAGCTCAGTTTTGTAGGGACTTTAGGCTGGACCTGTCTCCAGTGCAGAGAACTCCCCTGCCTGCCCCTGCCCTGTGCTGCACAGATTTCCTTGCACCCTCCCAGCAGAATAATCACAGAACTCAATTTCAAACTCTATTTCAACTGCTTTTTGGAGCAGTAATGGAGTAGTAGTTCTGAAAACTTTTTTTTTCTCCCTCCACTTGAATTTTATTTCAGTTCTTGGAGCAAAAGAACTAAGGCTGATAAACATGTCATTGTATTTTTCACTATTATCTCTAATTTATAATATTCAGCTTTATTCCTCTTGGAAATCTTGTCCTTTATGCATTTTTGCAGCAGAAAACAAAGATTTTTTTTTCCTTTTCTTAGTTTAGAAATTCTTGTGTCGGCATTTAATTATTTATGTATCTTTATGAAGCTTTCTGTTACAAGGTGCTTATATCACTAGGCTATTTTTGATTTACAGACTAAGCAAAATTAACTTCTCTACAGTATAAAAAGTCCAGATTCTGATCCTGTCCTTCAGCTGATATTGCACTTTGTTTGTGTGAGTTTGATTTTTCCCTGTGGTCCAGGTGAAAATAGAGTAATTTTGAATTGCTGTCTCCACCTCTGTCGTTCATGTCCCAGCTTTTGGCAGCTCAAATTCTCTTCTCCTCTGCCAGCAAAGTTTGGTTCTTTATTTTTTCCAGCTCTTCAGCTCCAGTCCCAAAGCTGTCCTTCTTTTGACAACTTAAAAACAAACTTTTAGCATAAACTCCAAGTCATTCCAAGATGTAAAATGCTTGGTTAATTCTTCAGGTTCCAAATAAAGTTTTGTCTTTTTGTTATCTTATTGTCAGATCTGGATTGTTTGATGGTTGTCTATTAAGACCTTTTAATGTTATATTAAACTTAGCACCAGAAAGAGCAGATAAAACCAAATCAGTCATAGAGAGACAACTTTGCTGTCACAAAATCTGAGGAAAATTGACCTTAATGTGTGAAAGCAGAAATGTCTCACCTAAGCCAGAACTGCAGGCTCAGCTGTAGGCTGGAATGTGAATTAAAAGGCATAACTAATAGGAACCTGGGACTCAGATCCTTTCAGATACTCCTTGTTTTATGAATTACATACATTTTAAATACCTCATTCAGCCAGTGTGAAAGTAGCAGTCAAGGGTACAGATTTGGCACATTAAGTGAGGAATGTCTTTGACATTTTCTGCAAATTGGACACGTTTTGTGTGCATAACTTGCAGCTGCCACTCCAGGTGAATTTTCTTAACAGGGGACATTACCCTGTAACCTTATTTTAATATAGAAAGTGCTTATGAATCTTCATGCTCAGATGTCCTGTGTGATCAGACATAACCTTAGATCAAATTTATTTTGATCTATTATTATTATTGACACACCATGCAAATGCTGTGATGAATAGTCATTTATTTCACTTTAAACAGCATCTGCTCATGCTTGTTAAAAAAAACCCCTCATTCTCTAATTTTAGAGGAGTTTTACAGCTGTCCATTTCTGTTTGGAAATGTACTTTATTCTGCTCAGTATTCTTAACCCTTTTGATCACCTTCACTGAGCTACTGTAAAAGAATTGTGTCATGCACAGAGCTGCAGAAACATCCTGGTTTTGAGGTGCAGTGTCCCATCAAAATGTGTTTACAATAATAGGCAAGAAAGCACATTAGAACAGAGTATTGAGGTGTTTGAGCTCTCTGCTGACTTCACTCTGAGTTACAGCTCAGTTTCAAGGTGCCTGCTCTGAGATGGAATCCACCAGAAGAACTGAACTCAATTTGGGTTTGGTCACTTTAGCACCAAGGCTGCCTTGAGGGAAAGGCAACTGGAGGAACTGGGGAAGAATAGGTTTGGATTTTTGTTCATAAAGTGCAGCCATTGGTTAATTTTTCATTGAGTAGGAAGAGTTTCCCAGTCCTGGTGGCAGCTGGGATTCTAATTTTTCCTCATTATGTCAAAGATGTTTAAATCTGAGGTAGATGCTTTTGATAAACTCATTGACCTGCAAGAACAAACTTTCTCTCAACAGAAAGTCTGTGTCTTACCAAAGGATGTCAGCACAACTCAGCCCAACTTTTTCCAACAAAAACCAAACAAAATTTTGCTTGTTCTCCCTTATATTGCTGTCTAATTAACCTCACTGAGATAAACTCAGACACCTTATAATGGATTTTAGCACTATTTTTAGCCAAAACCTGTGTTGAGGATGAAGCATGGCTTTTCTGGTTTTTTAAAGCCATCTAGTTTGCACTGAAACTGCATGGAATTGTTGTTTCTTGGTAACTTCTGTACCTGGAGTAAATTTGAAATGAGCCTCCCCTGAGAAGGTGCTTGGTCCAGATAACCTCCAGAGGCCCCTCCACCTGAATTATCCTGTGATTCAGCAGCTGCCATGCAAAACCTGGGTGTTATTTTCAGTTTGAACTTTGCAGACTTCAGCTTTCAGCCCCTCCATCTTATTTTGCTTGCATTTGCTAAAGAATATTTCATCAAACATCTGTTCACTCTTTTCTAAAAATACACCCTGATCAAGTCTCCACCTTTGAAAGAAGCCAGCTCTGTGCATTTGCCATTGTATATTTGCCTAATTCCAGGGCAATCCCTTTCTTTTGAATGTCTGAATTTCAGAAGTATTTCATTTTATGCGTGCCAGCAATGTATTTTGAAATATTACTTTGTCATATCCACCACTCAAAGACTGCTGTAGAACTTTTCTCAGGTGTTTTGGGGGGAAATGCTCCTTTTTTAGGGTCTCAGTTTCTTTTCAGCAGTTGACTTAACTCCCACTGTTTCATAGGACTAAGTTAATGAACTGGATATTTCACATTTTTTTACATGTTAGTTAACAGTCCTCAAGATCTTGCCATGAAACATTCTTTATGGTGCCTGCAAATTTTTGTGCTACTTGCATTTTTTCCCTCTTTCAAAATTAGAAATTTGAAATTTTGACAAGATTATGGATGAGCACAAGTCCCACTGACCTTTTCTCTTCATGAATATGCAGAGGAGCATTTTCACTTTATCAGAGACAAAGGTGTGCTGCACTTTTCCATTTTGGATGCTCAGGACAATGCAGTCCTTGCCTGGTTTGCAGCACTGCTCCTGTGACTGGTTTTGTAATTCCTGGGTTTTATCCTTTTACAGAGGGGAAGTAGAACACAGCTACTAATTTAAAGGTTATTTTAAACTTTAAGAACAAATATTTTTATCATGTCATCTTGCTACTGGAGAATGTAGAAAGAATGTGACTATAACTATTATTTATTTTCTAAGAAAAATAGATCAACACCCTATAAATGGTAGTCCTGGAAGATTATTTTTTTAATGAGATCCCTAGTGCATTGCTATGTATCAGAGAAAAATAAATCAGAAGAATATTGTGACCTACATATCTTAATATTTTAGTATAACACTGCAAGTGCTTTTAACCTCTCAGTTAAACTAGTCTGATGTATTTTTAAAAAAAAAGTCAATATGCATCTATTTTGGAAGGAATCCCAAAGCCATTAACATTTTTCATGCTAATGTTATCTTGAATGTGCAACATAAGTACAGCTAACATTAATTCTGCTCTACAAAACAGTAAAATTTCAGTTTTACCATACATAAGTCTACTATTCTTTGACCTGAAGTAATTGAGTTTGTTCAGAGGGAGGTTCATACTGTATTTCTAGCACAGAAATTTAAGGAATAATTTAGACAGGACCATTAGCTCTGAAGTCAAGCTGGAAACCCTGCTGTGATCATTTTGTTCTCCTGGCACGTGGAGGGTTAAAAGGAGATGGTAGATGAGCTGTTTGAAGTGTGCAAAACTTGTAGGAAAAACTGCCTTGGGCATTGCCAGCCAAACTGACTAATTGAATTCTTTTTTGTGCTCTAGAAAATAACAGTATGAATGCAGAGGAAACATCAAAGGGATACTTGACCATGAAACGTTAATATAAATTCTTCTGTGTTGCTTGGTGCTCCCAATCTTCTGATTTTGACTTTCTTATTCTGTAGCAATATTCTTTAAGCTGTAGTCACTTAGAAATTAATTTCTCCACAGGAGCAGCAATCCTCCAAAATAAATATTGGCCTTCAAAGCTGAGGGAGGGGCAGTTCCTGGGGCTGAGGGTTTGGAGCAGCTGCCTCAGATGGGCTCAGGGAAAAAATCCTGGAAGGGATTTTTGGGAGGGACAGGATTTGGGAGATGGATGGGAACAGCCAAAGGTTTGGGATGCTGGAAAAAGGGAGCAGAGACCCCCAGAGGGTGTCCCAGCCCAAAGTGAGTGTTCAGGGACAGGGAATGAGGGGTGGAATTGGTTCCTGGGAGACCTGAAGCAATTAACTCTTACTGCTAATATATTAAAATCCAGTAAGCTGTTTGAATATTCTGATTTGGAAGGGACCCACAGATCAATTCCAGCTCTTAAGCCCATACAGGATAAAATCCTCAGCCTTGCTGTTGCCATCATCAGGCTCTGGCCAACTGAGGGAATCTTGAATTACTTGAAGTGACCTTTCAGGAATTATCAGTAAGTTAAATTTTACTTGAAAGCTTATTCAAGGAAAAAAACTAAATACAGAAGACAGGGTTTTATTTTGATTATCCCATATCTTGCTCTGTAGAAAGCCTTTTCCAACGTGGAATAGCACTTGGAGAAGGATTTAACAATTTCCAACATAAGAAGAGAAGAGGGAGCCCTGGCCAGGGCTGCCCTCAGAGGGATCCAGGACCTGGGGAGATCCTGTTCTAATCTCTCTCTGCTTGGAAGAGAAATTTTCTGTATTTTCCTCATGTTTTGTGTTTTAGCAGAATATAACCTGAGATTTGGAGTGGCAGGAGGAGGTGGGGCAGAGCTGCAGGGGATGGTTCAAACCCCAAATTGGCTGTGTCCCAATTTCCAGAGGGTCACACTGGGGGAACTTTCAAACATTAATAAGTAATAAAGGCAGCAGATCCCTTTTAGCAATTTGTATGGTTTGTTTCATAAAACAAAAACAATATTTTAACCCCTGTAATAGCACTAAAGCAAAAAGCAAGGTAAGGGTGGCACTTAAATGATGGAGTGCAAGATTGATTATTCTTAAAATTATAACTAAAATAGGAAAATTACTCCTCCAAAAGTAACAAGGAATATGTAAGAAATTGTTAACAGCATAAACCCTTCTTTCATTTCTTATTAGGAAATGTAATGTGACATTCATTTCATTGGTTTTGTTCTGTTTTACCACAGGATTGTACGGTGTATGAAACAGAAAATAAAATTCTTCATGTGGTAAGTAATTCTGCTTTGGTATTCTCTATTTTTACTCCACACATGGAAATTATTTTTCCAAAAAATAAGGCTGCTATAGGAAAATAAAATTCCTAACTCTTTGGCATAATTTCTGATTAATTGTATCAGTTGCTGAAAATTAAAGTTCCCTGCAGTAATGCTGTTATAGCTACAGTTAATTACAAATACAAAATTACTGTTTTAGGTTTAGAAGCTGCACAATATTCTGTACAGGTAATATTCCTACCAGAATGGCTGGTCAGACCCACAGACCTGGTGCATCACTGCTTGTCAGACTGAGCATTTTGTGCCTCCAGCCCCTAAAAAAATCTGATGACCAAGGGGAGTGGAAGAATCTTATTCAAGATTATTGATTAGATATTGGCCTTTAAGTTGAAATACTTTATATTTTCCTGGTACCAGCACTGCAAACCTGTAGTGACACAGATAGAGTTAAAGCCTGTGGTGAAAGGGAACTCTCAAAGGATTTACAAGTTCAGATAAGCTTTTGACAAGCTCAGCCCAAGTGCCTGCCTCTTTTTTTCTTCTTTTTTTTAAAGCCTTTTGCACACACTCTGCTTCCAGCGGAGATTAAAATCTGTCATAAAACATTGATGTGCTGTTAAATTTAGAAAGCATTCAGTGACTTTTAGAGAAGAAGAAAAAAAAATAGCTTACTATTGCAAACCTGGGTATGAATAGAACTTTTAAAAGCAGCTGATACCTTCTGGGATTTTGGGTGTGTACACACACACACATATTTTTCAAAAAAATATTACTTATTTATTTANATTATTTATTAATATTTACAATTTTTAGTCCACAGTTCTAACTGTGGCAGGGACACCTTCCACAGAACAGGCTGATTGAAAATTTCTTTGCTGTTTATTTTACTAAAAAAAGTATTTTCATGAGGCAGCTCTAAGGTTAAGGCATTACAGTAGACTGTAGAAAGTGTTGTTCTCTCTGGGATTTAGTCTGCATCTAATCTGGGCAAATGCTCTCAAATTTTGGGGCATAGAGAGGTTTTCAGTTGGAAATTATGGTCATATCTTGATATGCCAGTGATTCAAAAATATAAAAAAATAAAGAATGTACTGGATAAAGAATGTACTCACACCCAGGAGTACAAGGAGTGCAAGCACCAACTACAGCAGAGATTTTTTTTGAGTTTCTCCATCTCTGCTGGGAGAAGATGAGACCCAAATTCTGCTCAGGGGTTCTGGCCCTGAGCTGAAAGTGCCTGAAATTTTTGTGGAAATGGTGACCTTGAGCTGCAGTCCCACACTCCTCAGTGGGATGCTTTGCATCTTGCAGCTGATACAAAATCCAGATGTCACAGCCAGGGCTCCAAGGCTGTCCTTGGATTTCCAGATGAGTAACTGCACAGTGAATGGAAATACAACCTATAAATTTAAGCAGTTAACTTATTCATTGTGACAACTTTATTTGTTTAACTTCTGTGGATAGTGTCAAATGAGATATTAGAAAGCCTCATGCTTTTGTAAATGCCTGAAACAAAACTTCCCTGAAGGGATTTCACTGGAATTTGCTATAATTAGGAAAAATGAGAGTACAGTCCCCAAAGCAAAATAGATGCACACAGCTCAGCCTCGACCAGAAACCCATCCTGAAATTCTGTTAAATGAATTCTTTCACATTAGGTTCAAACATTTGTAGGCATAGACTTTTTGAAGGAGTGTGCTTTAAGCAACACACAGAAATTTGGGAATAAATCCACATGAATGTTGTCTGAGAGTTGAGCTCAGCTCCCCTCTGACCTCCAAACTTTGCTTTGGCAGATGGGTTTAATTTGTCAGACTCACTGTCCATGCAATGGGGCTCCTGCTTTGAAGGTGTTTCTCTGGATTTGCATTAAGATTTTGAGATCTTTGGCTGGAAGGCAGGATAACAAAATCATTGCATAGTTGTTGTGATGTAGAATATCAGTTAAAGGATGTGTTCAAAGATGCATAAGAATTTCACTCCAGGAAATGGGTTAACTAAAGCACTTCTCTGCCAGGGTAATTTGTAACAAAGGAAATTTTCCAAGTTGAAGAGCAGAATTCACCTAATTATCACAGTTGGTAGGGATGATGTCATCATTTGGTAGCCAAAATAGGTTACTCATTGCATAAGACATTTATTTTTACATATTTCACTCAGCTTCCATTGTATTTATAATCATAAGGATAAAGTTCATTGGGTTTGTTTTGTTTTTGAAGTGCACACTGTGTGGAGAGGACAGTTTGGAGATATTCTTCTACAGCAGAACTGTACACACATGTACATTTTCCTGACATTTATGGATATTTTCTGTTCTCTTAACCACTTGCTCTTGACTTTCATACACCTGTAGCTTTTACAGTGCTAGGAATTAAAATTATCTGTTTATTCTTGGTTAGTTCCTAAAATAAGAACTTCCTCACTTGGAGTTCCAGTTTGATACTGGGGATTCTATTGACTTGCTTTTCTTTGCAGTGTAAAACCCTGTCTGGGATTTGTGACCACATCATTTCCCTCTCCTCTGACTCTCTGGTGTCCCAGTCAGCACACCTCGAGGTCGTTCATCTCACCAGCATCATGCCCAGTGAGGGCTTGGTAAGCAGCAAAGCAATTTCAGGTTTAACTCTTAGAATGCCCAGCCCAAGCCTCAGCTCTTCGGGTGATTTGGTTTTTTAATTTAGCAAGAAATCAAAATGCATTTTCATGCAATGCCCTAATTTTTTTGGTAAGCTGAACCAGATTTCTGAAGGTGGTTTAATTGACATTTATCTAAACAAAGGGATTGTTTTGGGGTTTTTTTAATTAAAATCTGTTTTATCTAGGGCTTCACGTGTAACTGTATGAGTAGTTAAATCTATTATCCTTTGATAGCCAGACTGCAGTTTTTGGAATGTACTGAAATAATCCCCAAGTGCAAACACATACAAATAAAATTAACTAATGTCATTAATGTGCTTTCAAAATGATTAGTGGAAGATCTGTGTCTTGGACTTGCATTAATGGAGTTATATGCCTCCCTAATGATCAGTTCAAATAAAACTTTCAGAAGTATCATCCCAGGAACAAAATAAATCTCTTATTTGTAAATTTTTTGCTCTCTGAGCCTGGTTGGATGGCTCTGGATATCCCAGCTGCTCTGCATTAGTGGTGGGTCAGCAGTGAAATGTTCTGCAGAATTATTTGGCTACAGCTTTTAAACATTAATGTACTGACACTTTTTTTTGACAATGGGGCTTTATGACATTTTAGTGGTTGGTGGGTAAAGATTTCTGCCTCCCCTCTGCAGTGCCTTACTTTGCAACCATTTGATATTGATGGGCTGTAGGAACACAAGGATTGTGCTTGGGAACCTAAGATCCCAATAAAAGCTGGAGTGGAAGGTGGCACTGCAGGCACTGGGATATTCTCACTCACCCACCTCAAGAGCAAGGCTGATTTTCCCAGACTGCCTTCAGCTGCCTTCTCAGCATTCTTTTTATTTTTATTTTTATTTTCTCCCTACAAGAAGAGTAATTCAGGAATTCTGCTTTGAAGGAAGCAGTGGTAGGAGGAAAAAAGGGGAAGTGGGGAGTGAAATTGGCAGCCATGAGATTTATCCACAGAAAATCCCCAAACTGACAAATCAAAATCCATTTGAGTGCCACTCTACACCTTGTGACATGTTTCCTGTTTGTAATTCAGCTTGATTTACAGATTTTAAATTTCTGTTGGTTGAGACACTTTGCATTATTCCAACATCTTCCTCTTTGTTCTGACATTGAATAGCGACACACGTCATATGCAAATCCTGTCAGAGTTACAAGGGCATAATTACTCTGAGGTATGCATATTAATCTGAGAATGGCATATTTTAATGACACGAGGGGGTGTTGTGTGACTGCACAAGTTTACTTTATTCTTAGGCTGCTTTAGTCAACAAGCACATTACACAGCATAGACCAGGTTTAATTTGAATTCCGTGGCATCGCAGGTGCTGAGCCCAGTGTGCAATCCTGAGCACAGACACAACTTCCTTGCTGTGCTGCTGCATCCTTATGGCCACACGTGTTCCCTTTATGGCCCAGTTTACCCTGCAGCTCTGATTTCTGGGTTAGGGCAGGGTACCCAGGAAATGCAGGTCAGTACATTTGCAGGAGATATGCTGAGAAGGTCCCAGTGCCTTTGACTTGCATTAGGATTACTACACCCTGCAGGCCAGCACTCTGCCTGGCTTTCCTTTCTGTGCAGAAATGGGATGTGTTTCTGCTGCTCTAATTAGGGGAAAGTTCATTATCAGGGTGCAGAGAAGGTGAACTCAGAGATGCTGGGGCACAATAAGCAGGGCTTGGTGGTGCTGATGCTTCCCATGCAGGGATGGCTCTGGATTTAGGACAGGGGTAGATTGTTGGAGGGCAGGAGTGGCATCTACCCCAAAAACAGCATTTCCTGTGGTGTGCAGCTGCCTGGCAGGAGCTGCCCATTAAGTGTTGGAGTGTGATTTAAGCTCTGGGGTGACCAAGGTGAGAGCTGTTGGCTGAGATGTTGGGGCCTTTTGTGTGGTTCACATTCCTCTTTTGTCTCCTGGTGGAACTCGAGGCAGGCAGGACCTGAGCTGGAAGGATCCTGGCTGGATGGGCTGGGGCTGGAAGAGCCCCTGTGTGGCTCTCCATCCACCACATGCCCCTGAGTTAAGAGCCAACAAAAGAGCAGTGAGTGGGCACTGCTGACAGAGGACATGAGACAAATACTGCAATCAAAACTGCCTGGCAATTTCTCCTTTTTTCCCCCTTTTTTTCCCTTAGATGAAGTGAAATCACAGTGAATAAGTGAGTTTTCTGTGCCTAATTGTGAAGGCGCTGTAACGTGTTAGGTTGGAAAGTTCCTTGTAATCAATTTTGCTGACACTGTGTTCTGTTTAGAAGAAAATATGAAAAAGGACTATAAATGGGAATAAAAGAAAAATCATGTGAAAAGGAAAAGAAAACATTAATCAGAATCAAATATAGAACAGAGTAATGAATTACAAATGGCTTTCTCATGATTGTATAGCAGATTTTTTTCCACAGGATATCTGCTCCATTCAAGAGAAAAATGAGCACTATTCAGTGAATGGAAAGTATTCAGAGTTCCATTTTTATCCTTATCATTCAGTGTAGGGGTTGAGGCCTGATTTACCACACTTCAGCTAAGCTCTGCAGTCCCTGGAGTTACTGATTTCATTGTGAGTTGTTTTATTTATTTTTTATATGGCCTTACTGAGTGCTTCACAGACACTAATTAATTCATCCTCACAACACACTTGTGAAAAGGATACTGTAATTTTAGTTTTAGAGGTAGGAAGCTAATGCACAGCAGTTGGTGTCAAAATCAGCAAAAATGTGTTTTTCAAGAGCAATTTACTGCACAATTTTTCAGAACATTTGTTACCTTTATAGCATAAATTTAAAATACAGGCTCTCTTGGGTTTGAGTGTAGCTCTGATTTTCAGAGCTACTGAGAACATCCAGGGTTAGCACCTAGAAAACAAACACAACTATTTGCAATTGGAGAAAAGTGTAAAGTTGTTAATCACTCAGATTTATGAAAGAATTCAGTTATCTGGAATGATATTCAGCTGAATAAATTATGAGACTTCGCAAATTTTCAAAACTCCTTCTGCAAAATTTTTATTACATTCCTTCTAATTCCTTCCCTAAATGAGCCAGGAATGCTATTGACATTGCATAAGCTCACACATAAACAGAATTAATTTCCAGGTCCAAGTCCACGCAGTTGCTGCAAGAGTCAGAGCTCCTGCAGGGCAGTGTCTGTGTGTTTAATTGTGGAAATAAATTCTGGATCATAAAGCATTTTCACAAAGGGACTCTAAGTCTTTGGAATGTGCATCTTCAGTTCCAGCATTTTCTAACTTTCCATCTGTGCTTTTATGAGCTCTAGAGTCACCCTTTAATTCTTTTTCCTCTCTGCAATACCTTCTTTTGCATTCAGCTTTATTAAAAAGTGCCCTTATCTCCAGCCTTCCCAGGACTCTCTGTGTGCTCTGCTTTCCTGGCACTTTGCTGGACAAAGGAATTTGCATTGGGAACGCTGGGTTTGGGTTCTGTCCCAAATCCTGGCGACTCTGTTTGCATCCTGATCTCTGCAGGCATTTGTTGGCCTCCAGAAATATATAGTAACATAATATGTAAGAGGCTTTTCCCTCTATTTTTCCATTCCTTTCCCAGCTTCATCAGCCAAACTGGTTCCTCCTTTTTCCTATTTTTCCACTGATTTTTCAGTGAATACTGAAACACCCTCCTTGTATTTTCTATTCCGTTTTGAAGTAACTTTAAGGATTGTAAAGCACTTTTTGTCCTGAATTGTAGTGCTGGGTATGGTAATACCATTCATATCTGAAGTGCACAAGCATAGATGTCTGGAAGGCAAAAGCTTTGTTTCAAACAATTAATTTGACAAACTTTAAATAAATTCCTGCACTAAAAAAGTATTAAATTGCGAGAATCACATTAGCTCTGGCCAAACATGCACACATAAATTTTTAGGAAATCGAATAGAATAAAGTAACTTTGTGATTTAAGAAAATTGCCTCTCCACTTCAAATTTTTTGGCCTGATGGATCCACAATGAGCCCTTGAGCCAGGAGTTTGTGTTGCTGCTGGCAGCTCCTGAGCTTGCTGTAAATCCTTGGGGATGGAGGTTGATGAAAGGCTGGGAGAGCCTTGCTATGATTTACCTCCTTCTGTGCCCAGAGCCAGCTTTGGAGCAGTTTTTCTGTCACATAAACAGGCAGCATTTTATTGGAGATGTTGGATATAGAGATACAGAATGGGATCAGAGAATGGTTTTTGAGGTTTGGGGCTTTTTCCCCCCCTCCTGCTCTTGGGGATTGTCCATAGTAAGAGATTATTACAGCCAGTATTATTTCAGATGAAACTTCTTTTTTTTAATCTTCTGAACTTGATGTCCAGCTCATATATCCAGAGATGCTTCTGTGTAACATGCAGCTTTAATCTTATTTGATGAGATTAATGGTTCCTCTTAAGCAGGAGATTCTAAAAGGGGAGGCAGTGGGGTTTTATTGTTTGGGTTTGTATCTTCTGATGTCTGTGGAATGTTTTCTTCTTTCCTTCTGCAATAAAGGAGGACTTTCATCCCTCTTCTTTCACTTTTTATTCTTTTTCTCTCTGTTGTCTGAACTTCCCCCTGCTGATAGAAACAGTGTAATTTGACACACTTTAATTAAGATGTACACAGCTAATATCCAGAGCCTTCTTGATTTTTCTGCAGAGGGAACTTTTCCTGTTTCATTCTAAGAATTTAAGGAAAGCAAAGATTGTGGGAATAAAAACTTTTATGAAACCAGCTGTGTAATGTTAGAAAAACAAAAAAAGCTGAACAAACAGCCAAGCTGTCACATGCACAGAACCTCCTTTATGGAGGATTATTCATCTATCCAGTGTCCAGCTACCCTTTCAAATAATGCTTCTCTTTCTGTGGCATTTGTAATTTAAGGTGATGGAAGCCAATCTTTCCCATTTTCACAAGAAAGGAATTGCAAGGAAGGCAAGAAGAAAAAGTAAAATACGAAGGCAGCTTTTTTTTTTGTAGGAATATGCCTGGCCAAAAACTGTCAAGGTGTTCATCTAATTATTTAGAATTATTTTTAAAGGTTTACAGAAACTTGACAAATTTCCATCATGCTTGACATATAAAGGTTCTCATAGCCTAAAAGCCAAAACAAAACCAAATCTGCTTATACAGAAAAATAAAAGAAGTTACTATCTTAAGTATTTTGAAAAGTGGAAGTTGTCCTGCAGGAAGGAAAGTGGAGGTGTTTAAATTTGGGCAAAGGACTGCAACATATAAGGCAGAAAAAATATTTTTGAGAGGGACTTTTTAATGGTATGAAATTTAAACAAAAAACTCTGTCACCTTCTCAAAGCACTATCATGGCATTTATTTAAATGCACCTGTGTAACTTTGATGGTTGAAATAAGATTAAAGAACCATTTTTATGGGGCAAAAGATCAAGGGGTGTAAGACTTCCCTGGCCATTTGTGGCTTCACAAATCTGCATTTTTGCTGTCACTGCCTCCCTGTGCTGGAATAATTGTTGACACTTAAAAACACACTGCTGTCATTCTACCCTGGTTAATTAACCAGATGATTCTGCAAGAAAATTTTCAAGGAAATTCCCCTGACAGCTGGATATGCTGTTTTCTGGGGGAAAGTCTCTTCAAAATGGGATTTTAAATGGCTGATGCCTTCCCATGTTTTCAAAGGTCAGATTTTAATTAAAAACCTTTAATTCATTTTGTCTCTAGGGGACAGTGGCAGTTACTCAGAAACAGCCAGGTTTCTTGATTTGATGCCTGAGAAACATTTCCTTGTTCTCTAACATAGGTCAGTGTCATTCTTCAGAGTTTATGTCTGACACATCAGTTATTAAAGAGCAACTATTTATTTCTAAATGTTGATCAGTCTGAGCCATATTCACAGAGTGAGAATCCTTGACTTTTGCCTTATCTCCAGATAAGGGGTACAGCTTGTTCTCTCTGAGATCATTGCTGACATTCAGGAATGAAACAGAGAGACTAAAACCCCGTTCTTGGGGGAAAAAAAAATAAAAAAAAAAAAGAGAGAGATTAATCATGTTGAAAAAGGACTCCAGTGATATTTTGCTGGGTGGAGAGGGCAGCAGTGGGAACTGGAAGGAAAGAGGCAGGAGAAGGCTCCAGAGCAGGACTCCAGGTCACAGGTAGGTGCCACTCTGCCTCATTGGCCAAACCTGTGCAGGAACCTGGGCACTCCCAGGGCACCAAACAATTCTCTGGGTATCACTGCCTAAGCTGAACCATATAAAGTAAAAAAATTCGTATAAGAACTTGTATATTTTTTTACATAAAATAACCTTTCCAGCTTTTCAGGTAAGAGATATGTCAGGGGGATGCTCTGCTCCTGTAATGGTCAATAAGAAACAAGCTCATTATTTTTCTTTTGGGAAAACAAGGATGAAAGCTCTGTGCAGGGTAATTTGAAGGCTATGAGTCATTCACTAAAATTGTTTATTTTTTATATATTCTTAAATTTTAATAACTAGGATGAAAGAGCAGATAGCAAAATGTAGGGTAATTCTGTGTGATTACTCAGGTTTTATGTCTCTCTGATGGCATCTGTTAAGAGATAAAATTATAATATGATTTTTTTCCAAAAATACACAGAGATTAGCAAGAGTCTAAGAACTTTAGGAAGAAATAAGTGGTAACATTTAGTGAAAAGTTTAGCACTCTGTCCTCTTGTGGCCTTAAAGATTTTAATCTGTTGGGGTTTTCTGAGCAGGGAATGAATCTCGTCAAAGCAAGTGGGATGTTAGGACTGTGATATTAAATGTGATATAAAATTGTGGCTGGAAATGTGTTCCTGCAGTTCACCAAGTGCTAAAAGAGCAGGAATGTTGTGTAAAAGTTCACTGTGGAAATTCAGCATAATTCCCACTAGATGGGCAAAATGTCTGCTGCAGATTTTTAGAGGAGATTCACCATCCCATTGTCCAGGGAGCCTTCAGCTCTCCAGGATCCAGAGCTCCTCTTTGTGTCTTGGGGCTGGCAAACAGAATTTTGTCTTTAGCTGCTGAAGGGACCACTGAGACAACAGAGCAGCAATCACTGATAAAATTAAACAGCTCTAAAGAAGGAAATTCTGAAAAGTGCACCAGCAGCTTCTTTCTTCCCATTAATCCCATTTTATGAAGCTGATTTCAAGACTGCCAAGATTTAATTTGGATCTTGAATTTTTACAAATCAATTTGGATCTTTGATTTTTATAAATAGTCGTTTATAAAGCAGACTTTTTTAAGAGAACAACTGAGATGGGGAGTAAAATCTAAAGCAGAGTTTCCTATGCAACAGAGTTAAGCAACCAGCCAGCAATCAGGTTTGGACAATCTTTATTTTTAGGATTTCAATAAATTTAAAGCTTGCTGAAATGGCATTAGTTTACATTAAGGTAGAAGCAACATTTTCTCATGAAAAATCCAAACAGACCCAGCTAGACGAGGTTACTCCAGTCACGATCTGATCATCTTCAAATCAGAGATGCCACATCTTTGTCAGCCTGTTCCAGTGTTTTATTTCCCTGATGGTAAAACTAAAAAAAAAAAAAAAAAATTCCTTACCAGAGTTCCAACTTATCTCTTGCTTCTCATCCTCCCACTGTCAGGAAAAGTTTGGCTCCATCCCTTCTCAACCTTCCAGTTTAGGTACTTGAGGAGGGAAATATGACCTTAACTTTCTTTTAAGTTTGGGGTTTTTCTCCAGGGGTTGGGAGGTGGTGTTTGAGTTCCCCACCTTGCCTGGAGATCTCCATCAGCATTCAGGAGTCTGGAAATTGCTGTCTCTGAACAAAATGTTCTTGGTTATTGCTGGGGGCTCCAAACTTTGGTGCTGACAGCACATGGTGATGCAGAACTATTGAAAGCATAACTCAGCAGCACAATGTACCAATTAGATAAATTAGATTTCAGAATGTGATGGATAATTGTGTTGTGTGCAGAGATGGGAAGCTCTGAGAGGGAAGCACAGGAGCCACTGAGCCTCCCTGACATTTGGGGCTCTGGGATGCTCAGCTCCAGGTCCCTGCTCTGGGTGTCTCTCCTGATCTTGTCAGTCTCCTCCTTGGAGCAGAATTCTTGATGGACAAATTACAAAGCTCCTGTTAGTTCACTAAGCTCATTTTCCCCATAAATTAGCAATATGAGCACTGGCTCCTGTCTTTTCTGAGCTAGACTCTGGCTTCGTTTCTTCTGAATCAGGAACTCTTTGAAAATGGGGAATTTAAGTTTAAAACAACTCCTGCTCATGTTTTCAATTTCAATACTTCTTTTATGTCACTTGTAATAAAAAGAGATTATGCTAAATATTTCAGATACTCCATAGGCACAAGTTTTTATGCTGATGCTCAGTGTTGACTCTGTTCACAAACTTCAGAATAAAAAAAAAAGGCATTAAGTGAGAAAACTCTGCTATTTATAGTGGTCTTGATAGAGGTTTGTTAAACTAAAATTTGCAAATGTTAATTGACCACAGTTCCTTCCAGTCTGTTCAAATGTTATGGTCCTTAGAGCAAACCTATTATTATCTTAATTATCATGCAAATATCCAGTGTTTGTTTCCTACAAATATTAATTACACTTTTTGCTCTTTTTTTCCCAGGGAATGTATATCAAATCAACATATGATGGACTACATGTAATCACAGGAACAACAGAAAATGTAAGATTCTTTATTTTAAAATACTTTCATCATTCTTACAATTATTTTCTGTGTTTCTGCAGTGCATTTTGCAATATGTAAGCTTGCTTTAAACCAAGCCACTTTTTATTAATATATTTTTCCTTTTTTATGTATATGTATCATATTACCTTTAGACTTAGAACCCTTGAGAATAGACATAGAAAAGCATCTGTGTTGAAATTATTAATAACTAACACAATAATAAAGGAAATTCTCAAACTTCTGCCCTCAGTGTTCCTCAAATTCTCATTTCTAACAACACTCACACATTTTCTCGCTGGCAGAAGTGGTTTCCTTTATATTAAAAACATTATATTTTGTGTTTTCTATCATTTGTAGTAAATATACAGAAGAGATGAATTATAATTTTCACTGTAGCCCCGGTGGTATTTAAAAAACGGAACCAAAATCACAGAGTTTTGCAGCTCAAAGATCAGTGTGAGAGAGCCCAGGGACTTTAAAGAGTGTGACAGGAACAGCAGCACAGCTTCTGAACATCCTCCTTGTAAACATCCTGAACGTGCAGTTCATAATTATAAATTTGAGAAAATTAAATTGATTCCAACTGCTGCCATCTAATTACTGTGACAGATTTCATAACACGACCCTTCTGGTTTTCATCTTGCCTTTCAGTCACTCTGCTCCCATCCAGGCTCTGTTCAAAGCTCAGAGCTTTGGGCAAGTGACAACTTTAGATTTTATGCAGCTGATATAGAAATTAGGGATTGCTGACGCCCAAGGAACATAAAACGAGATGGAAATCCTGGCTGGCAAGTGCCAGTGCTCTGCTGGCCCATATGGGTGAGCTCCATGTGGGATGCTTTAATTGATTTACATACATTGAGCAGTATTTAAATGGGTTTTGTCAGTGCAAACCCATGGAAAGCCAGATGATTTGTATGTCACAATTTGGGAAGATAATTCTAATGCAAATTAAACTTGAAATTTGTTTGTTCATATTGTCACCATTGGCAGCACTTAGAAGTCTAAAAATAACTCTATGTGTAGCTCGGGTCCTGAAAATTATGATTGATCCATCTTGATTATGTTGGAGAAATTATGTTCATAGATTGAATTACTCATGCTGTAATTAATCCACTTTTTTACTGTAATTCTAATTAATTTTAGAAATATAATACAGTTTGTAGGGGAAATATTGATGTATTTATAATTGAAATTCACAGGAAGAGTTACTAAATTGCCAGCCAGTAGAATTTTTTTTATTTTGACTATCAAAACTTTTTGCTGTGACACCACCAGAAGTTGCTTTTCTGGTTTTCCTGGAAGTGTAATCACATGTGTAGATAAACTAGCTTCAAAGACCTTTAACTTCTGGTGTTTCAGCAAATTGATTTTTCATTCCTTTTGAAGGGATAATTGACCTCAGAGCCAGTGTTTAATTAGCTCAGCCTCATCCAAGTCAGGAAAGCAGCTAAAGAGAGAAAGAAGCAGGACTTTGGTGTTTGAGTAACATCAGCTGAAGTCAAACATCACGAATGCTGGAGTTTGCTGCACTTCCCTGCTTATCTCTCATGCCCCATTTAAAGCCAGAGTTTGTCAAAGTCACGTTGAATTCCAGGAATATTTCTGTTACGTGTTTGCTCCTGGGCTGCCAGAATTCCACAAGTTTGCACAAAAGGAGAAAGTGGCTCTGGAGGTTGGTTCTTCACGTCATCCACGTGAAGTGTGGGGGTAAAATCCTGTTTGTTGTGGGGCAGGAGGGGAGGGCTGAGAGCTCTGCCAGGGCTCAGCAGTGCCCAGAGCCCTGGCAGAGAAAGGCTGGGAGTGAAAACCCAGCAGTGGGCAAAAGGTGAAAGCTGTGCTTGGAACAGCCCAGTGAGACTGGGAATCACAGTGGCCAGTGTTGGCTGATTGGTAATCAATGCTATTCCCTGCTCTCAGTATTGATTGGTAATCAATGCCATTCCCTGCTCTCAGTATTGGCTGATTGATTGGTAATCAATTCCATTCCCTGCTCTCAGTATTGATTGGTAATCAATGCCATTCCCTGCTCTTAGTATTGGCTGATTGATTGGTAATCAATGCCATTCCCTGCTCTCATTTCTGGCTGATTGATTAGTAATCAGTGCCATTTTCTGCTCTCAGTATTGGCTGATTGATTGGTAATCAATTCCATTCCCTGCTCTCAGTATTGATTGGTAATCAATGCCATTCCCTGCTCATAGTATTGGCTGATTGATTGGTAATCAGTGCCATTCCCTGCTCTCATTGCTGGCTGATTGATTAGTAATCAGTGCCATTTTTTGCTCTCAGTATTGGATGATTGATTGGTAATCAATGCTATTCCCTGCTCTCAATATTGGCTGATTGATTCATTGATTGATTGGTAATCAATGCCATTCCCTGCTCTCAGCAGGGCTGAGCCCTGGGGACCCTTTGGCCTCTCAGAGTTGAGTCTCTGACATTTTATTCAGAAATAATTGCAGCCATTTCCCTGTCAGTGGCAATTTGGGTTTTTCTTGTATTGCCTCCTCTTCTCTTTGTTCCTTTCTTTGTTTCCTCGTGTTTTTAATCCCCATTCACAAGGAATCAGTGGGATTTTTGGTTGCAGACAGAGCAGCTGAGGAGCTCTTGCCTGCAGTGAGGTCATGACCATCAACTCCTACACATCACTTCCATTCAGACAAATCCTTTTTTCCTTGCTGTTCCACACGTGGCTCATGTGTTTGTTGTGTTTAACAATTCATGTTTTAGCCTGGCTCCAGGAGATCTCCAGAAACTCAGATTCATTTTGGTAGCAGCTGTTTCTCTGTGCAGCTCTTCAGCAGGATCAGAGCCAGGCCATTCCCTCTAGCTGCTCCTTCCCTGCCTTTCTCAGGAGCCTGTTTGCTTGGCAGGGAGCTTGAACTGTTTCTGGAGGATTATTTTGCTTTAAAACTTTGACAAAGAGCAATCAGTCCTCTCTTCTCTCTGACCCTGTATCTCACGAGTAGAGCCAACTTCCCACCTTGTCTAATTCTCCTGGCTGAACTTCCACTGGGATTTATTTTCCAAGGTGATGTCTCAGCTCTTTAATCCTTTTTTCCTCCTGAGTTCCAGGTTGGTGTGCTCTGTGTCAGTAGAACACTCATTAGCCAGTGCACAGTGCAAATAATTTACCTGAATTCTCAATTCTCTACTCCTAAGCCTGCTGATCTCCTGAGTGCCCCTGATTTCTCTCACAGATTTAAGATTTCATCAAAGCATCTAAAATTTTTTTGTAAAATAGTTGTTGGCCATGTTTGAGTGGCTCCTCAATGGGTTTTAATCTGTTTTCATGTGCTCAGATCAAACTATATTTAGGATAAGGGAGTTTTTCAGCTCCAGGATCACAAAATTGTGAATAGTGTGTGTACAGAAAATCTCCTGAAGAGCAAGTCCCTTACATCCATTTGGGAATCACCACAGTCTGTTCAAATGGTTCATTTAGCACTGTCTTGGAAGTGTTGGAGTTGTAATTCAAAGTGTAAATACCCTGTGTGTGCAGAGAAAATTCAGTTCCCTTCAGCAGTACCACTGTTCTGGAGGGGACTGAGCCCTGATTTCTGTCCCCCACTGGCTGGTCCAGCCCTGTCCTGGGGTGTGTTGTAGCAGATTTAATTCCATGGGATGTGAATTCACCCAGGCTATTCCCAACAAGGTTGTGGCTGCTCAGCTAAACACACTGGAATGGCTCAACTGGCCAAAAATAGCACTTGGAATTCTAGCTTGGAATGGCAAATGGAATTGTAGATTGCTTCATCAAATGGTATCAGAAAAAAATAATTGTTCCTTATGAATATGACCAGTTACCATTATTTTCTTTAGGCACAGCTTTCTTGCCTCCTTCAGCATTCATTGTTTTAATCCCTGCTTTCCTTCCACCTCCACACCCTCTCTGTAAAGTCAATTTTCCTCTCTTGTCCTCAGTCTCCTGCTGACCAGTGTAAGAAAATCCATGCTGGTGATGAGGTGATCCAGGTCAACCACCAAACTGTGGTAAGTATTTTGGAAATTCTGTGCTGCAGGCTTTGCCTGTTCCCAATGGTAAAAAGTAGTAATTCTTCTTTGCCCAACGACATTATTATTTATGTCTTTTTAAGCATCATATTCACTGCTTATTCTTAACAAGAAAAGGCCCAAATTGAGTCTGTAACCAGCCCAGAAGGATTAAGCCAAATTTACATTTTGCACAGCTGCTGTTCAACATCATGCTCTTCTTATATAAGGAGATCCAAGAATATTTCCTTGAAGTTCTAAGACTTCTCATTATGCACTTGCCAGCTGGTTTAACTTCTCCTCTTGAACAGAATTTTGCATTCTGTTTAATGCAGGATCCAGATTAATAATGCAGAAGTGCTGTAACTGTATGTATTCTGAATCTGTTGCGGGGAAAATATAAAAATGATTAAAATGTTGATAGAAATCTGCCAGGTTTGGGGGTTTGGGCATTCTCAGATGGAGATTTATTTTTAAGATACCCATAACCACGTGGATACTGGATCTCAGTATTGCAGTATGTAATTTAAATATAATTTAAATAGTCCAGTGTTGCTGGTGCTACAGGTGAAAGGAACACTGGTGTTTATTATTTCTTAGGCATGAGTAGTGACAAGGACATTGATAACTTCCTAAGAAACTTCTAATTTAGCTATTTCACTTTGTCCTGGTGAACCCCATCTCTAGACACAGCAGCTGCAAAATTAAGAAATCTCTTTCTGTCTGTCACTTGTGTGAAGTGGAAATATGAAAGGCTGGCCATTAAAATCTTATGATTGGAGAGCAAATATTTTCTCTTGAAAAGAAGTATAACTTATTCATTTACACTTTAAATGTTAATGCAACACACAGCTCTTATCTGTATTAGAGAGTTGTCATAGTTACAAGCTGAAATATGTATTAAACTGGCTTTCTCCATCAAATACACTCTTCAAGTGACAGATCTGATTTAATCTTTACTCCCATAGGTGAAATCCCCCATTCAGCTTCTCAAGAATTGGCTTTTTTTGCAGCTCTTTCCATGTCTGTTATCACAGCAGGCTCAAGGTTGTTGATACTTGTAATCCCTTCCCACCTGAGGGCACAGGACCAACAGCTGAGTCAAGTGCCATAAAGTACTTTTTTTTTAGAAAAACCCCCATATAATATATTAATTATTCATTCTGAAGTTTCTAACAAGCCAAGTAAAGAGCTAAATGGCACTGGTTCTTTTGGAAACTCATTCTTGCTTTGAAAAGTCTCATTATGTCTTCAGTTTAGAAAATCAGGCAGTTATAGTGAGTGCTTGCATGGTTCAGAGGTGCAATATCCAACTCTCACCCCTCATGGATTAGTTTTAATATTTTAATATCCCTTGGATCTCCAAGTGTGTCCTTTAAGTCACTTCTGGCACTCCTTGCTGCAAACCACCCTCAGCTGTGCTCCCTCTTCCCCAGAGTTATCACATTATGATGATCCATATTTTGCTTATAATTAGCATTATTTCCATTAGTGGACTGGAATTATTCAAAGGCAACAGCTCATTAAATTTCCACATAATCAATATTCTAATATTAGCTCATAAAAAGGGGTGTAACCCATTTGAAAATAATGAATGGAGGGTCAGAGAACTGCAGATATCTGGTGCTCCCACAGGTTTTCCAGAGAAGATTTTATCTGTGTTATCCTACCCAAGACATTTAGGATTGATGTTTCTGTAGCATTTTGGTACCAATCTTTTACATTATAAAATATAAATAGCAAATATAAATCCCCCTCAACACAATGTGTTTGGGAGAACCTGTTCTGAAGGTGATTAGAGTTTTTTGTCCTGCCACTGCTGGAAATACTTCCCTGAGCAGGGAAGGTGTGGATCTCTTTTAGCAGATCCCAATCCTATAGCTGACTACCAGCACCATTTAATCTGATTTTGACTGAACTAGGCCAGTGTATTTTCTAGATAAATTCATATTCATTTAATATGATCATTTGGGTTTTAAAATTTTCATTGATGTTCCCACAACCTGTAAGAAATTGCTCCGGTAGTTAATTATTCTCATTGCTGGGGGGGGGAAAGTCATTTTATTTGTAGTCTATATTTGTCTGGCACAAGCTTCCAGTCCTTTGATCTTGATGTATTTTTACCTCTTAAATTGGAGAGCAGGTTTCTCTTTTAGGTATTTTCAGGATGCAATCAAATTAGCTCATCACTTTTTTTTTTTTTAATAAGGTGGATAATTTGAGCACTTCCAGTTTGTCATCCTAATGCATGACCCTCCTCAGCATCCTCTTTAAATTCCCAGCTGTAGAATTCTGCATTTTTCACAGGGAGTTGTGGAGCTGTCCAGGACGAGGATTCACTCATGGCAAGGGCAGAACTGTGGTGCTGAAAGAGTGGAAATGAGATTACAGAGCCTGGAGCTGTTCCAGGGGAAGGCTGGGTTGGATTTCAGGAAAACATTCTCCCTGCAGAGGGTGGTTGGGCACTGAACAGACTCCCCAGGGGATGGTCACAATTTTGTGAAGTTTTATTTTACTTTTCCAAGAGGTTTTCAATGGAGTTGAGAGTTAAAAACTGTTCAGGAGGTATTAAAGGAGAGCTGCTTCCAAATTATGTAATGCAGCAACTGAAAAAGTGAGAAATAAAAGCCTTTCCACATGGAATCTGGTCTAACCAAGGACCCCTCTGTAATACAATTACAAAGATCAAAGAAAAAATAATAGTACTTTAAGCAAGAAATTAATTAAAGCAGGCAATTCACCACTGGCTGTTAAGATCATTTAATCATTATCCAATTTCCCTATTTGCTTTTCTGCTTGTTCTTCTTGCTTATAAGATTTTAATAAAACAGCATAAGCAACTTTAAGAATAAGTTATACATTCTAAATTATTGCCCCCCCAACTCTTTCCTTTTCCCTACAATAACAACAGGCATCAATTCTGCCAGTGCCTTGTAGATTTTTACTTTCTCTCCCATAAAATTATAAAGAAGTACTAAAGATGCCACTGTAGCACTTCTTTGATTGCAAAATTAATAATTACTCCTTAGGTGGGGTATTTTCTGCAGCTTAGTTGAAACAGTAGATTTTATATTGCAATTCTTTTTCAGCATAAAAGCATGAACATTAATTTGTGTTCAAGTTCCTTTTCGGATAGTTTTTCAGACAATGAAAATATTTGAGATCAAATAAATATTGATTCAGCTACCTGACCACCTGTAAAATATTTTGTCTACTTCTGCATAGAGGATTGATTTGTAAATAAGAGAAAACGGAACTGAATTTCTGTCTTTTCTTTT
>VXBI01001486.1:536709-617179 GCA_013397375.1 Toxostoma redivivum | reverse complement strand
TTTTTTTTTTTTTTCATTTGCAATGGCAAATAGTGCTCTGCACACTACAACAAAATACAAAACTTACTGATTTTTTTTTGTTTTTATTTGGAGAACTTCTCAAATTGGAATAATCCTTCCTATTATAACTAATTGATCCTGAACAATTACACCATTTATTATTTGGTTTAAGAATAAGCATAAAGAACTAATATAATTTTTACCTCTTTGCAGACTGACATTCTTATGAAAAAAAATCATTTTTTGGGATTTAGAACTTCTTTTACTTTTTGAACTACATAAAAAATATTTCAGTGTTTGCCTCTAAAGGATAGAAAACGTTTTATTTAGAAAAAGATTGGTGTTTATAGATTTCATCCAAATTTTGAGTCGCTGGGTTTTCCTTCCACCTGTAGAAAACTGGTTTTATCCATTTAAGCATAACTTTTATAAATAAAAATATTTTCTATTTCTTGATATCAACACAGACTGAACCTTGGTTGAAAAATATTCTTTGTTTATATCTCTGTATCCTGCTCAGCATATTTGGTTTTCATCCTTCTAGTCCTTGTAGACCATTGACTTGAGCTTCTCTATGACATCTGAATCAAAAAATCGTGTTCAACATCATGTAAAAGTTCAAAAAGTAAAAATTTTTCAGGATATTTATTTATTGTTTAGGGTAATTTATATTTCTTTGCTATTTACTGTTGAACATGTATTTGTATCACCATGGCTATGAAGCCAAAGAACAATGAATTCTGCTTTCTTTAAAAAATCAAGATGTTCTGTCCTTGCTAACAATAAATCTTCCACTGAAATCAGCATGATCATTTCATTCAGTACAAGTATTCCAGAGTTCTGTAATTAACTTCTGTATTAATGGCATTTAATACAGTGTGTCCTTTCTCCTCAGATAATTGATTTTCTGCATTGATTAAAGATCATATTTTGATTGAGTCTCAGATTTTCCCTTGAGGTGGCTTTTAAATTAATTTAATGGTCGTTTATCAGTTTCTCTCACAACTAGTCTTGAAGTCTAGATTTTCACTGGACACCTTTTGGGAAGAAACTTCAGAAATTCAAAAAAATAGTTAATCCAAAAAAAGACATCAAAAATCCTAAAATTATGCACAGCGATTTTGTTGTTTCTTGCAGCACAGAAAACATTCATTTATTCTTCATGTGCCCTTTTTTATTTTTACAGCCTGTGATTCCAACCAGCCCCACAAGCAGCTCTACCACCCCAACGAGTACAATGGGCATGTCCTCAAAAATGGACAACTCTGCACTCCAGGATGTTTTCATTCTCTCCCCTATGTCAGGACTTTATGGCCCCAGGTATTTATGTCCTAAGGAATCTGAGGTTTTGAAAAAGAAAATTTGACACTTTGATTTCATTAGATTAATACAACAAAACCAAAATGAAGAGTCTCACCATCAAGCTAAATAATTAATAAAATTAAGTGCTAAAAATACATTAAGCACCGTATCATTGTTTGAGTGACTTTCACTTAGCTGACAAAAACCTGGGTTTAGTCCTAAATCAAAGAAGTATTTAAGGAAGTCTTTAATCAATTAGTTTTATTTACTTTTCTATGTCTAATTCTATCTTATTCTTGAGCATTTTTGCAAGGGAAACTCTTGTCTGCTCATATTAAAACAATTGCTTGTGTTCTCCTTCAGATCCTAGAAAGCTCCTGAATGTTTATGTCACAATTAAAGTGGCACCTAATGAATGATGGTTTTGTTCATTTACATTTGTTGAATGAAGTTCATTTGTTGAATGAACTTATGAAGTTCTCCCCAGCATTTCAATTGCAAGACATTTTATTTGTAATGTTTGGGAGAGGCTGGAAGTTCACCTTGAATGGTTCATTTCTCCATCATCTCCTGTTTTCAGGGATGAAATTGGGATCATGTCTTGTGATGACATCAGCAAGTTTGGGAAGTCTGGGATGAAAGGCTCTGAGTCTCCAAACTATTTCCTGGAGCACGAGAGTGGGAAGTTCTACACCCTGATTGAAGGGGAAGGTCACCCTGGCAGCTCTGAGTACGAGAGGAGCAGAGCCACAGGCGTGAGGAGAAGGGAAAAAACCCCCACTCATGGTAGGCTGCATTTCCTCAACCCCTCCTAATTGTCCCCATTTACAAACTGTGCTGTTCACCCTCCAACCCCCCCAAAACGTGTCATTCCTTGTGACCCATTGGCTCTGAGCAATAAACACGAGTTTACATGGAGGAATAATTAGAAAAATTGCACACTAACATTCCTGCTCAGGAGTAAGTTATTTATACAGTTATTTCACAGTTCATGCTGGAACGCTGAATGCTAATTAAATTCATATTATTTGGATAAGCCAGCATCTTGATTTACTCAATTTCCCCTCCCAAACTCCTGGAGATTATTCCACTTGCAATGTTCTGGGCTGTTAAACTTCAGTGAAGGGGCTGCCTTGTGGTATGAAAGTGTCTGTAAGATGGAAAGCCCTCCAAAATTCAGCACTGCACTCAGTGCATGAGGATATCCTACAGTGCACTCATTAGGGCTGGAACTGTATTTCAAAACCTTAGGATGAGGATTGCTTAAATATATAAAATGCTATTAAAACAATGATTAACTCTGGTTTTCTGTGGAAGTGTTGTGTGTATATAAATCCATATTGAGTGTGCAGGTGTACAATCACACCTGCTTGTGCATGAGCATATGGATCCATATAAAAAGTGTTGTTGAAAATTAACTGCTATTTTTTTTTGCTTCTCTGTTTAAATTTAATTGCTTGGTGTTTAATGAACTTGAGAAAAATACTGCTGAAATACAGCAGTGTGTGATCCATGTCTTTTCAGTGGCTTTATTTTCAAGGCAGTAGGGCAGTTTTGTAAAGTATACAGATTTCAAATAGGAAATTTCTTTTGAAAAGTGGAATTATGTCTGATTTTGAAAATGACATTATTTCTGAACCCCAGAGAAAGCAATGATCGTGGTGATCTCTGTGGGTAGCTGCTATCTTTTGAAATATATATATATATATTTATATATGGCAAGCCATCAATAAGTACTTTATTCACCTACTCTGAGACCTTTTTTTCTCTCATTTTGTTAAAAAGCCCCAACAACTCCCTAAGTTTCTGTCTTTGAAATTTAGGAAAGGGAAGACCTCTCAGAAGCTCAGAGCAGTAAAGGAAAATGTGTCTGTGAAGAACACAGGTACTAAAATCCTGCTGCAGTTCAGTGCAGAGAATCCCAAGAGTGGTTCTGGTGGAAGATCCAACAGCAGCTGAAAGGGAGCCCAGTGGGGGAAAAAAAGAAAATTCTGAAAGCACTGCAGTCACTGATTCTGCTGCTGCTCCCTCTGCTGTGGGGTTTAACCAGGGATGTTCTTTAATGCACTTTCTCTCCTCCTGCTCTCAGTATTTATCTTGTGTTTATCAGTTACACAGTACTTCCCTCCTGCTGTTGTAATTTGCTGATTGCAGCTGGATTTCTGGTAAAAATGGCAAGTAAAATGGATTTGATGGTGTGTATATGCACACAGAACCTTTTCAGAGTAGGAAATGTTAATAAATCTTTGTTATGGACAGGATATTTTTAGTAACTGCTTGATGCTTGAAAGAGCTGTGATGCTGAAGAACAGGATTCCATCTCAGGGCCAGTAATGTTCACTCTTTATCTCCTTGTGAAGTGACATCATTTTAAAACAAAATTAGAATGAAAGATAAAGAGAAATCTTAACTGTGATTAAAATTGGAGCCAGATGGGTGTATTTGGCTTGCTTTCATAAATTCTTGCTGCATGGTGACTTAAAATATTGGGCTCTCTGCCTGATCCCAGGAATACACAAGATTTTTTGGTTTTGTCTCTGATGGACAATTCTGATTGAAATCCAGAAAGAATTTGGTTTTAAAGTCTCTGAAATACTCCTTTCTCTCAAAAATGACTGCTGAACCAGAATTTTTTAAAACTACAGATTTAATTAATCCATTGATTAATAGACATGCAAATGATGTTCCACTGTAGTGGAATGTTTTGTACTTTCTGACTGAGAGGTGACATCAGTCAAAGTGACAATGTGTCTTTCAGTAAAAAGACAGGATTTATGGCAGCTCCAATAAACTGGTGCTGGAACCACAGAGCCATGGGCAAAGAAAGGAAAATAAAACTTCTGAAGCCTTTCATGGCCAAGCAGCCACTTTGATTATTGCTTGGGCTGACACAAACTCCTGCTCCAAAATTCCAGCCTGGGACTTGCCAGGATTCCAGCCATCATTAGAAATAAACCTCCTGTGCAGCTGGGAGGTGAATGGATGCTCAGGCAGGTGATGGGTCTTGACAGTACATGCAAAATCCAAGATAAATAAAAAATCAATTTTTTTTCACCGTATTGGTGAACATTAAGCTTGTTTTGACCAACAGTGCATTGTTGCAGTGCATTTTTTGTTTTACTCAACATTATACTCAGGTTTTTTTCCTGATTCTAAAATGTTCTGGTCCAAAGAGCTCTCATGGCAATGCATATCAAACCTCTTCCCTTTATGTGTTAGAGGCAAAAAAGCATCATAAATAATTATTTTCTTTCTTTCACTTTTTTCTGGTATACTTTACGCATCAATTTTTTGCTCCTCAGAAAAATATCCAAGCTGCAATGTCAAGACAATTTATAAGTTACTTTTTATTGGGAAAGGACTTGGAAGTGCAATAAGCAGTTTACAAAATCATCCTTTCATTTGCCTTGTGTGATTCCTGTCCTAAATTTCTATTTTTGATGTCTGTTGTGCTGTGGTATCTCTATTTGTGTATAAATCACTTCAGAGCTTCAGACCTTTCCTTTCTTTACAGAAAAGCTGCTCAGTTTGGTGATGTTCATCTTCACTTCTTATGTGCCTGCCTAGTTTATTTTTTTTTTTAGCTTCTAATCTTGTTTTGCTATCTTTTCATATTTGTGATTATTCTTTTTTTTATTTATTGAGGTTTTTTTCTTAATTGATATTGTTCTTCTAAGGATTAGGAGTTGAATCCTACATTTGTAGTTAAAGGTAGGCTCAGCTGTGAGGCAGACAATGAAAAGATGTATTTTTCATTTTTCCATAGGATTATTTATACACTAAATTTCATGGTGTGCACAGCAGTGTAATATGGGGAAATCCCAGCACTCCAAATATCACCCCTGCAGTTCTCAGAAGATCTGGGGGTGCTCCTGGTTTGGTTCCTGTTCTGATGCTGGACTAGGGAATGCTTTGGGCACATCAGGATGGCCACAGTGCCAGGAAATGCCATTGATTAAACCCCACTGGCTCAATCTTCTCTGCTGGTTGTTGTCACCAAACTGTGCTTCAGGTTTTCCTTCTACCCAGTGGAAATTAATATTCCTTGGAATGAGATCCCCTCGCATCTCATGTGATTTCCCAGGTTAAGGGGGTTTTACATTTCCCTGACAGATCTGTGTTATTGTATCTGTATTAATTCTCTCCTTACTTTTCCTACAGCATTTTCCATCCACTTAAAATCTCTCTTTATTCCCAACACCTGCTTAATAAGTAAACAAGTTTTTACAGAGCACAGTTTTCAAAGAAATTTGTCATCTGTTTAACATTTACAAGGAATTTCACCAAAGTTGGTGTTTTTTTGAGGTCAGGGTGATGAAGAGGAGGATGGGATGTTTCACTGATCCTGAAGGCCACTGCTCTGAGGGGCTGGAATTTATAAACACATGGAATTTACAGGCATTAACTGACCCTACAGCCTTCAAAAATTATATTTTTTCCCTTGCCTTATTTTCAGGAGATTTGAGGCCAGTTTCGATGCCCACTGAGTACAGCTGGATAGGGGAGTCCAAGGAACAGAACATGTACAAGAGGGGAAGCAGAGGTGAGTATTTTTTTTATTCTGATGTTCTCCAAGATGTTTTTGAAAAAAAAAATATATTTTTTGAGTATCACAGAAGATTTAAAGAGCCTGTTTAGTGTCTGTGCTTTTCTGGTTCTATTTCTGAAAATTAAAAATTTGTATTAGTAGGAAGAATTTAATTCTAGTATAAAGAAACATAAACATCAAGGGCAAAAGTACTTTGAAGACTGAGATATGTGTTAAAAGCAATCAGTTCTAAATCTGCACAGCTCAAGAAAACAGTAAGTGATGTTACAGATGTAAGGTAGAATCCTTTGAGAACATTTTGATCAGCATGAATTAAAATTTGGAACAGGAATCAGCAATTGTACCATCAGTGTTCAGACCAGCAGTTCTAATCACATAAACTTCCATTGATCCCAGTGGGATTTATGAACTTTGCAAGAAAGAAAAGTGATTGCACATTTTCTTTCTTCCTTTATTTCCTCTGGCAAAAAGAAATCATATCATTCAAAAGGATATTCTTCAAATATACAACTATATTTCTTGTGACACTGATTGTTGAACATTCTTGAGTACAATCATTTTAGAATCTTTTAGGAATGGTCTGGAAGCTGACAGGAGTTCAACTTGACTCCTCAAAATGCGACAAAAAATGAATTCTCTTTTTGAAGTTCAATACAGGATTTTAAACTATCTTTTTCAGTAAAGTTCCATTTGTAGAGAAAATAAATTTCACTTAAGGCACAAGCATTTTCTGATTTATTCCAAATCTGTTGATGTGTGTTTAGCTCATATTTCACTGTTACAGACACAAAAACAGACTTGTTGCTTGGCCAGCTCCCATTTTGAAACTGTGCCCAAGTATGCTGCACATCTCCTTATAAAACCATTATTCCAGCTTGTCAAATTCCTTGAAATTACAATCCTGCTGTCTGGAATGGTCCCAGAGATGCTCCCTGCATGATACAATCCAGTAATATTTTCTGTGTCCTCTGCCTTTCACACCCATGGTGTCAGTGAATGTGGAATGGAGCCCAGGGAATCCCCTGGACACTAAACTGGAAAAAGCCACACGACTTCTTCCAGTTTAACAGGACCAGGTGATGGTTTCTGGCCAGCCAAAATGGTTCTCTGCTTGTTTCCTCTTCCTAATGCTTCTCTGTGCCTTTCTTCCCCTCCAACCACTGACTCTGAGAATTCTCTGCTGCGGTACCTGAGCGATGACAAGATCCTGGTGATCCAGGAGGAGCCCGTGGCGCAGAAGGACAACAAGAGGGACACGGGCAGGAGGTCCAGGAAAAAGGGCAAAGGCCCCGGGAACCCCAGCTACCCCATCAGCCCCTCGGTGCTGGCCTCCACCGTGAGCATCAGGATGGAGCCAGGGCAGCAGGACGTGCTGGGCTTCTCCCTGGCAGAGAACAACACGGTGCCACTGTACCACGTGAGTACAGCAGAAACTCCCTGCACCAGCAGGGACACACTTGGGGGGCTCCTAGGACTGAGCCAGGAGCTCAGGGGATTCACCTGTAGGACTGAGCCAGGAGCTCAGGTAGGACTGATCCAGGAGTTCAGGTGTTCACCTGTAGGAGTGATCCAGGAGCTTAGGTAGGATTGAGCCAGGAGCTCAAGTGTTCTCCTGTAGGACTGACCCAGGAATTCAAGTGTTCTCCTGTAGAATTGAGCCAGGAACTCAGAGATTCACCTGTAGGATTGAGCCAGGAGCTCAGGTGTTCACCTGTAGGATTGAGCCAGGTACTCAGAGATTCACCTGTAGGATTGATCCAGGCATTCAGATATTCTCCCTTAGGACTGACCCAGGAATTCAAGTGTTCTCCTGTAGGATTGATCCAGGAACTCAGATGTTCACCTGTAGGACTGAGCCAGGAACTCAAGTGTTCACCTGTAGGATTGAGCCAAGCATTAAAATGTTTTCCTCTTAGGATTGATCCAGGCATTAAAATGTTTTCCTTCAGGATTTACTCAAGCATTCAAGTTTTCTCCTGTAGGATTGATCCAGGCACTCAAATGTTGTCCTTTAGGATTGATCCAGGTATTCAAATGCTCTCCTGTAGGATTCACCCAGGTATTCAAGTGTCCTTCTCTTAGGATTTATCCAAACATTCAGATGTTCTCCCCTTAGGATTGACCCAGGTATTCAAATGTTCTCCTCTTAGGATTGATCCAGGCATTCAGGTGTTGTCCTTTAGGATTGATCCAGGCATAAAGGCACCGTGTTCTAGTTCATGTTTTCATGCTGTATTTCACAGTCTGCTCAGTGATGGTGTCATGACAAATTCCTCACAAGAGTCACTTTTTCAATGTCAGTATCATGACAGCTTTGTCATAAAAGTCAGGACAGAACAGCAAAACACAAGACAAGAATAATTTGCTGTCAGATACTTTAATAAAATCCTGCTCTTAATTCCTCAGTCTCACTGAGTTTAGTTTAATTAGACTGTATTATCTTTGGGGATCCTGCACTCAGCCTGTGATAATGATTTATTATACATTAATTTATAGGCTTTTTTATTTCCACTTTGATTACTGTGTCTTGTAAAAACAGATGAGTTTAATGCAGTTACGGTTTATTTAAATTTATTTATTTAAATTGTGGATTTAAATCTCTCTGATGGAGATTATCAGTATCACAAAGTCAAAGCAAAGGATTTCTAACCTGCAGAGAAAATCAGCAGGAAATTAGGATGAATGAGAACATGGTTATACAACCCTGCAACAAACCCCAACAATATTTCATAACTTGGTAGATGAATCAGCTGGTTTCAGTCAGTTTTTGGAATTCTGTTGGTGATGTCTTGGCTCACCTGAGCTCTGAAGAGAGGGAAATGGGTCATTCAGGGTAAGATGCAAATTCCACCCTTGATTTCAGGACTGAAGTTGCATTTTCTTGCCTGATTTCCACACCATCATGCAACTAATTGAGCACACACGATAAATTAGCAGTATGATATTATGTGATAATAAATTAAATATTTAAAAATACCTGAATGACACAAAATGTCAACTCTAAAGAAAAAGCAGGAAACTGGAAAACAGGAATTATCCTGGAAGAGGCAACATGGAGTGGTTGGTCCACCCCAAAAGCTGGAGCAGTCCCTGTTCACAAACTCTGCTTCCTGTGCAGTGATTGCAGAGGAGGGCACAGGTAAAATGATTATTTATGAACTGACAGAGCAGTATTAATTTTTTTATCACCACAAATTCTTGGAGCAGCATTAAAAGAGACCTTTGCAGTCCTTCAGGAGATAATCACAGGAATCAGAATATCTGAGGCACTTTGTCAACTGCCTTATAAATATACAAGAGGAACTGAGTCGACAAATACACAGAGTTGCTGACACAGATTTTGTGGGTTCTTGCCAGCACAGAATCATTCACATTAACGTCTTTCCACTTGGAATACTGAAAGAATTCTGAAAAGCCAAGCAAAAAAATGGGCATATTTATCTTGAAAGAGAGCTACCCAGAACAAAAATGTGAAATATCAAAGAACATTTCATGGCAGCTTGATAGCAAAAAGGAAAAGTAACAGAGAGTTGTTGTGTTCTTAGATATAAATTTAAGTTTTAAGTAGGTCAGCTCATTTCCTTAATATCTAAAGGTGTTACCAGGATTTTCATAAGCATTTTGATATATAAACCTTTTCTGGATAATGAGACTAAATCATCTTAAAGCAGATTTTGCTACATTTGTATTAGAAAAGTTGACAAAACTGGTTTAGCTTTTTCTTCTTAGTTTTGCTCTGTGTTTTTCAATGGAAGGCAAAAGTGCAGAACTGTTGGAATCACATTTCCATGAAATCCTCTCCTCTTAACACATGCCCAGTACAACTTCTGGATGCAGATCAAAATTTCAGCCAGATAAGTGCTAAGTGATGATAAATAGGATTTTCATCATCTTTAGTGAAGGGAAGGTGATAATGTTTTGTAATCAAACAAGGATGGCTTGATAGAAGCAGGAATTGAGCAACACTTAGCCATTGCTTAATTTTCTAAGCCCTTACATAAATATGTAGCCAAAAAATACAAAAAGCCACTTACTTAAGAGTAGTTTTAAATTACCAGACATAAGAAGATTTGCAAAATTGGTAATTGCAGAGATTCACCACCAGATTAATGCTTTGGAAGGAATGTTGATTTGGAACCTAAAATTAAACAATTAGCCTGATTTCATAAGTTGCTGGGAGGATGCAGAGTTCCTATATAAAATGGATATTTAGGTAATGCAATATTGGCAGCATGCCCAGGATATAAAATGATGCATGAAGCCATGTTGCAGTAAAATATTCCTGTCAAGAAACACTGCCCCCTTCCAGGATATATTTATAACTCTAATTTAATTGATATGCAATGTCACAGAACCTAAGCAAGAGTCAATTACAATTAGCAAGGCTGCTCTAAATAATTATTAATTAATAGAGTATCTCTTGGAACATGATTTTCTATGTTTACTAATGCTTCATTTTTGAAGTGACACCATTTACCAGGTTGAGCCTAAATATGGGCTTACAAGGATAGAGTTAAAACCTGAACAAGCTTTTATTTTGTATTACCAGAGCTCATTCTGCAGGAAATTAACTTATCACACAGAGCTCAGTAGACCAGATGTACCTGGGAAATTTTTCATTTTGCATTTCTTACCGTAAAGCAAAAAAAAAAAAGTCTTGAAAAATCTTCAGGATTTTACAAAAAGTTATAGAAAACTGTGCCTCTCCTGCTGCTCAGTTCCATTTTGCTCTGTGGCAATCAGCTTCCATCTTAAAAGAGAAAATTGAAGTTCTCATTGCAGACCCAGTCTGGAAATCCTCAGTGTTCAACTCTGTGGTTTTATTGCCTCAAACTTGCACAACTTTCTGAGGCTCTGAAATTCAATTTGCTGGTTACATTAAATTCTCCAATTGGATAATGATCTCTCATCTGGTTTTACTTGGTGATAAATGTTCTGGGCCTATTATCTACAGAGTAATTTGATATTTTGCTTTGTAGTATCATATATTGAAAAACTGGAGAATAGAATGGAATTTCTAATTTTTTATTTCTTTTTTTGTGAATTAGAATTCAATGTGCTGAAAAGACTTAATTTTTAATGAGTTTTAAGATCAATTCTTTCATTTCAATGTTCCCTTCACAGTAAAACAGAAATAATGGCTGCTTTAGGGTATTCATTGAGAGTGACAGACCAGGAGTCACTTTTTATTTTAAAGATAATTTGAAGCACGATGGTGTTTTAGGGTTAGTCATTGTCACACAGCACTTCCTTAACTTGCTTTTAATTCCCTTCTTGCTGATCCCAGGAAGTTGGTGGCTCATCCCTGTGGCACAGGGTGATGGAAATGTTCTTTAACTGTTCCTGGGGCTGCAGAGGCAGCTTGACAAACGATATAAAGTTTAATGGTACATGCTGAGAATTAAAACCTGTGCAAAAGCAATGTAAAGCTGGGTGTTGTGTAACGGGTGCACGCTGTGATGTGCCAGATGTTCCAGATGCTTTTTTTGGGATGACAGGCAGTCTGAGTGCTGCTCTGATAAGTAGAATAATTAAGATAGTCTGGGAGAATCACACGTATTCAGCTCCACTGACTGAAGGAGGAGCCTTTTATTGCCAATTTTGCAGGCAAAGTGCTCATGTTTTATTTATTCCTTCCTGCTCTTGCAGAAAGAAACAAAACTGTGCTGTCAGGGATGAGCATTACTTTCTTCAGAGTTTTATTTCCTTTCTGAATTGCTGAATAAATTCTATCTTTGCTTTTTATTTAAGTATCTGTAACATGAGAAACCTTCTTTCCCTACCTTGCAGCAATGCTGGGGAATCACTGAGGATGATTGTGTGGGTTCTGGCTGATCAGAGAAGCCAGTTTAAATATTTCTGGCTTCTGTAGCTTCAAAATGTTGTGCTGATTGTAAAATACTATTATTTTTCATTGGGGCTGTGCACAGGAAGGCTTGAGCTGACAAGTGTCTCCCTTATACTTGAAGATGGATCCTTGAGTAGCAAGGTCCAATAATGCATTTCTTTAGAGTTCTGTCCAGACCTGACTCTCTTAACTACACTCTTCATTAATCTATAAACAGCTCAAAGGGGGAAAAGGTATTTTTAAAAGGTGTTATATATTAGAAGGAAAAATAAAGGGAAATAAAATGTTAAGAAAGGGTCTTTTTAACAATAATATAATCAGTTTTTAGGTTTCCCCATTCACTCAGTAATCAAGAACTCATGACTGACCTGGATCCAGAAAAAAAATCCCAACAAACTAAACCAGTGTTAACCCAGAACTCAGGTTGTCCTTGATTTCTGGAAGAACCAGCCCCTTGCAGAAGCTCAGGAGAGGGGCTGGGATTCTGTTTGGAGCAGCCAGGTTGGGATGGATGTGTTTGCAAATTCAGCCCCAAGACAGGCTGCTCAGTCCTGCTGCTTCCAAAAGTCCAGGCTGCCTGGCTGGCCCAGAATCCCTGGTATTTGTTATATCAGTTATATCAGGACACTCTGCACAAAGCAAATACGAGGCTGCCTTTATCCAAACATATGCAGTGTTTTCAGAAGTAATTTTGCTCTATTAGAGCATATTTAAATGATGATATTCTGCAGTCTTCAAACAAACCACTACAAACTACCAATACAAGTCGGCAAATGAAGCATTCATTGACCTGCTGTGACTCCATGGGTAAATTGCCATTTGTAAAACATTCTGGAGTCCTCTGACTCCAGAGAACCACAACACAACTAAGTTGGACTGCATTCTATTATTTTAGCAAGTTAATTTATGCCTTGTTTTTCTTGTTTTGCCAGACTACCAAAAAAACCACCAGTTTATATATATATATATATATAGTCAATAGCCAAATTTAACAGCCATTTGTTAATAAATACTAGTTACAGATGATATTATTGCTATGATAATTGCAATATTTCTCCTCCAGAAGATGCACCAAATAGAAAACTCTCCCTTATCACACAAATATCATGCCCTGCTGCTGAAAGGATCAATGTGTAGGAATCCAGTTGAAACGTTTTGGGGACTCCTCTGATTTTTTTCTCTCTACTCAGTGGCTCAGCCTCTCTGTCCTGTCCCCCTTCCCCAGCAGGAGAACAAGGTTCTGGAGGGCAGGAGAATTTTGTGGCCACAGGTAACTTGTTCCTATGGGAATGGGGAACATGAGGAAAAGGAAAGGGAAGGGATTGATTTTTTTTTTCCTGAGCTGTCCCTTGGCTGCCCCCTGTTCCCCACCCTGTGCTGCCAGTGCTCATCATCACCCATCATTACAAACTCGAGTGCATCCCTTCCCTCTGCCTTCACTTCATTTCCTCACCTGCCCTCTTGTTTTTCTTCAGCTCAAATTTGAGCACCTCAAGCTGTGCATGAATGCAGATGACACTGGGTGATTTCCTGTCTCTGGTACCTCTCCCCTCAACGAGGGTGGGTGGAATAAAAACCTCAAAGGCCATTTTTATTTTTAGCTCAGCATGATAATTTTGAAAGCAGATTCAATGGGTGAAAGCATCAGCTCTCTGAGGTAGAGAGATAAGGTGAGCCCCCTGTAACAAGGCCACTGTTGAACAAACATGATAGAGAGAAATCTTCAGGATAATAAATATATGAGTTAAAGAAGCAGGAAAAGAAATAATTTTTTCCCTTTTTACTTTTATTAATAATAATTCAGTATCTGAGTATAGAAGAGTGGAAGAAAAGTCCAATAAAGAAGCTTTTGAATCTTTGCATCTGAATAAATGATATATATAGATGGAATAAATATCTTGAATTTGGCCACTGAGATTAGTAACACACATTATGAAACCATTCTAATCTCATAATATGAAACCATATTCTAATCTCACTATTCCTGTCTCTTTCTTTAAGGAAACAAGTCAATAATGAGTGTTGAATATTTCCACATATCTCTGCACCTCAGGGTTCTTCTGTTCTTGGTGCTTTATCTGATTTCTTTACTTAGGAGAGGAAATTCTGATTCAAATGAACGATTTTTTTTTGTTATAAGTTATTTATAGAAGTTTCAGGTCAATGGGACTTTGTACAGGGTTTCCTTTGGGAGAGGAGCCTCAGATCTGCTGGTGGGACCACAGAGGATTTTTTGTCCTTTCATCTCCTCTCGTGCACATCCCTGGGAATCCCTAAAGCCCCAGAAATGTGGAGCTGACTGAAGAAGGCAGATAGGTGCCAGTGACCTGAATTTCACAGAATTTGTGCTTTATAGTCTCTGACAGCACGACAAGACTTGTCCCTCCTGAGCCTCCCACATGTCTGCTACTCATGAAAGTGGCCTTGTAGTGAGATGAAGTAAAGTTTTACTTTGGGAACAAGGAAAAAGCAATTTTTATTTTTTTTTTTCAAATGTCACGAACTAGGTAAGAAGTAACTGCTCAAAAAAAATTATATATAAAGTTGGTGAAAATGCATGTAGGAGCCTTCCACGTGCAAGGCATTGTCAGCATTGTATCTGCATGTAATTACAATTACACAAGGAAATTAATTTTAGCTATAGGTAGACATTTATAGAAATGCCACAGCGTGGGTGTTTCTATGAATAGTATCAGAAATTTTTTATAAAGGTTGGCATTTCAAGCTGGCAACAAGATTGTTCTCCCAGGTGGCTTCTTTGGGGAGAAAATCAGTCAAATAAAAGATGATAAATATGTGGCAAAAGTCTGTAGCAATCCTGATTGTCCACACTTAAATACTGGTAATAAATAATCTCTATTTAGTGAAGAGTCAGTCAGGAGCTGTGGTTTTTCTTCTAATAAATTAATTATTGATAAAAACTTTTAAAGGCATAATTAGTTTCAAGTACTAATATCAACAATTTTCTCTCCCTCTGTATTTATATAGATATTCTTCTTTGCTCTTTTCTAAATTACAGCAACTAATAATCAGTTACAATAATCTATGAGTTGTTCAATGATTAAATCATATTTTTCTTTTTCACACTGTTATAGAGTCTTTTTAAATTTCCCTGCTACAGACTATGCTTCAGTTAATGAGATTACATTATTCAATATCTTTGGAAATTAATGCTTGGTAATGCAGAAAAATTTGTGGTGTTGAAAGACTGACCTCTAGAAAAATGTGGTTTATTATGAGAAGCAAATTTCTCCCTAGTAAGTCTTTTTTCAGCCTAATATATGCAAGTTCCCATCACACTAATAATTGTTTATGAAATATATCTGATCAAAAGAAATCTGGAAGCCACAGTCCGAGGTGACCACGTGTGACAGAGGTGGTTTTTGTGCATTTCCTTGGAAGGAAATGAATAACTGAGTTCTTACAGCAGTGTCAATTTGTAATTCAGGTGCTGGGAAGAGCAGCCAGAACAGGGTGAGGGAGGTTTATTTATTTTTTTTTATTTCAGGGAAGGGAGCGTGGGATGGATCCCATTTGGGAGAGAGGGAACAATCCCTGATTTGGAAACACTTTGCTTTTAATTCAGGAGCATTTTTGGAAAAGGAAATTAAGAAATAGAATGGGAAGCACTGACTGAATTAGTGGTACCACTTTTAGTTGCTAAAATTAGAAACCTTAGCAGTCAGAGGGATAAGAGAAGGAAAGCTTTGAGCCTTCTGGTAGGAATAAATTCTATTTTTATAACAGCAGCATGGGTAGTGCTGCTGTCAAAGTTCTTTTTGCTCACTTGGCCACACAATATTTTCCTGGGCTGTCCCCAGTATTTCCAGGGATGCTCAGACTGGTTCATTTGTATTTAGCAGTGCATTTTCAGCACCAAAACAACATCTCTCAGGCAGATATTTTGCTTTAGCTGTGTGCTGTTAACTCTTCCAGTCTGCTTTGAGAAAATGTGAGTATTTCTACAGGGTACTTTCAATTTTTCTTAAATTTCTCTAGGCTACATTTCAGCATCCTCTGAGGAGAATTGAGGCATTTATGGCTCTCAGGAAAACCTGTTAGGGTTTTTTGTACTCAATCACTCAGTGGGGAGCTCCTGCCTTTGCCTGGTTTCAACAAGGAATGTCAGAGAACTCCCTGCTTTTAGTGTAAATAATTTCATTATTTTTCATCAGATAAAACCTCCTATTTGAGAGAGATCATCTTTGCTGCTGACACTTGCTGGAATATTTTAGCTGATAAAAGCTGATAACTGGTTCTGTACTGGGTTGCCCAGGGACAAGGGACACTTATTGAAGGAGGAGGTGGCAAAATGTGTTTTGTGGGTTTTAAAACTGCCTTAGAAACTCTGCTGCAGAAATGTACCTGTGCTACAACACAGCAAACATCCTCAGCTCCTGATTCAATATTATCTGTGGTCAAACATCTGCTGCAAGCCTCAAGCAGTGGCATTAAAACACAAACATTGCACTTGCTGCAATTATCAGTTTCCTATTTGCTTTATCCAGAAAGTCCAAATGCAGATTTCTGCATTTATAAACAATATATGTGAGTTTTACAACCTGTTTGGGAGGTGGTTTTTGTAATTTCATTTTTTGTAAATTTCAATTTTTAGCTGTGGGAAAAATCCTCCATCATAAAACTTGATTTAAAGTAATTTAAACTGTCTGAAGATTTTATTTTTAACCCCGAATCAGCTGCTACTTACTCTACCAAGACAGGTTCATTTCCAAACCTCAGAGGAATAACCAGTGTGGTAAATCAAGTTATTTAAAGCTGTGTAAGGATGATGTCAAAGAAAGCTTATCCTTCTGAAATTCTGTATTCTATTCTGCAATATTTGTTCTTTGCATTTAAACTCCCCTTCAAATATTAACACTTTTGCAAACATTCAAACAAATTTTAGCTCCCTTATGTTGAAGAGCTTTGATCACAATTACACAGCATCTGAGGCTATTTATAAATGCAGATATGAGACGTTTTAAGCTTGATCTTAATTCTTAAATAACTTAGCTGGAAATTGAAATAAGTTCCATTTCCTTTGCTTCAGAGCTGCAGAATGATGTGGTTTACCTCTGTCACTTGTTTCACTGTGCTCAGAGTACCAAGGAAGTCTGTTTTTTATTCGTGCTTAATGCTCTTTGTTTTTCTTCTACAGCGAGCAGGGGATACAGTCAGTGGAGATACTGAAAGGTAAATTACTTCTCTTACTCTATATTTAAATGTATACACAGTTATATTTGTGAATTAAACTCCTTCCTTTAGCAACTTCATTGCAGTATTTGAGGTATAAATTTTCAGGGTTTAGAGACAGCAGTGCTGATATCATTTAGTAAATGTTCATTTGCCAACATCAAACATAAATATAAATTACAAAGGTTTAAAAATTATTCAGATAAAAATTTATGAAATATTTGTAAAGGGGAAAAATTATACTGTTATGTTGCCCAATCTACTTTTTTACTTTTGAAATTCAATATTTCAGACTCACTCTGAGGGTGATAAATGTAATGTGTGTCTAACACGATCTTTATAACCAACAGGCAGAATGTTTCAATGAACATCTACATCTAATTCAGTCTGTACAAAATTGCTGCTTATATTTGTGGTTTGTAGCAGATAGATATTAAGAATGGGGTCTTCAGTTTGGCCTTTAGGTCTGAATTGAATCCATTTATTCTAATGAAGAAAATGGTGATTTTGTCTTTCATTTCTTTGCTGTTTATCTGATGAAGTATCTTCATATTCATGTTGCATCCAAAAGTCACAGTAAGAGAATGTTTGAAGCAGCAGCTACTTTATGTCATAATATATTCTAATTAAGTTTAGTGGTAATCTATGATAATTATTCTTTTTTATGTTTTTCTATCCTGTATATGGCCTAAACCTATTGAAGAAGCTGAATAATTAATTAGAGTGCTTTGACCACTCTAAAGGATTTACAGCTGCTGCTGATCCCCTCCAGTGCCATAAACATCCCTGAATTACAGCTCAAAGTCTGAGGTGCAACACTGTCAGCTGTTAACCACCTCATGCTTGATTTTTCAGGGCTGACAGCATTTTTACCTCTTTATATGTGTTTTAAAAACCACAATGTACTGGTGACCACTTGCTGCTGTTTCCCTGGGTGTGCTGTGCATGGTTAAAATGGCATTTAACCAAGTGGAGCAGCGCTGTGAGCAGAGATTAAAGTGAGGTACAAATGAAATCTCACCTCATCTGGCAACTCCAGTGCCAGAATTCATCACCTCAGCTAAGTGCAGGGTTTGCTTTTACAGGAGGTTAAACACAATAATATTTTAATATTAATATTTTGTTCCACTTCACAGCATCCCTCCTGTCCAGGGTTACCTGGGGGGAAAATGAGTTATTCTTGTTTTCTTTTGAAGTACCAACTTCATTTCACCTTTTGCCTTTACCTCTTACACCTGAGTTTTGAAAACCTGTAAATCTGCCTATTTCCATTTAGTCTCCCAACTCCTTTATAACCCCTTTATGTTCCTCTCTCCCATTTATTCCTCCTTACTTCCAGCCTGGCTGTGCCCTCCCTTCCTTCCTGCCTGACTTTTCTGCATCAGAAAAAACCCCACACCCTTCCCAGAAACAGCACCATGTCTCACCCTTTTTATTTCCTTCTCCACACCCACATTTTCGTGCAGCCACAAGGAAGAGCTGCAGAGTTTTTTTCTCCTGAGCAATTTTGTTCTTCCCAGAGCAAAGGGCACCTGGTTTTTCCCAGTGGGTTGCACATGCTCTGTTTGGCAGGGATGTTGCAATCCAGATGGAACATCCCTGGTGGACAGGACAGGGCATCTGCCAAGACAGACTTTCCAGGGACATATGACTTGATGAAATTTTGGCAACCTTTCGTAGCAAAAGGCTATGCTTTTTATATTCTTTTATAGAAGAATTCTTCTCCCACACATTTCAATTTCAGGCCCAAAGCATGACCATATTACATCTTTTCAATATGCTGAAAAATATTTCAAGAGGCAGAATTATATCACCTTCTTAATAACCTCATTTAAAGTGATTTAAACTGTTTATACCAAAATAAAAACCATTTTCCAGATATTTAGCCTGTAGAGTTAGGCTTTGGGGACCAGGAGACAAACTGTGTAGATAGATTGATGTATTTGGGGGAAATACCACTATGTCCTCACAGCTCCTGTGGCTGGAAGTTGGGATTTTGGTGCCTGGAGAGGCTCCCTGGGACAGAGGCTGGACAGAGTTAAAGGAATAAAGCAGGGATTTATTAAAACCCTTCAAAGGATTCACCTTGGGCAGCACAAGAGCCTGGCCATGGCTACACCCAAGGTGGACCCAGAGTCAGGAGTTCTCCCACTTTTGTCACTTTTGGTCCATTTCCATCTTGGGTTCATTGTCCAATTCCAGCTCCAGGCTCTGCAGTCCCACCCTCCCAGATTCTCTCCTCCATTCGCTGCTGTTTGCACTTTTTGGGGCTGGAGCTGCAGCGCTGTCCTTGGTTCTGGGGCTGGAAAAGGATTGTTTTGTGTGCTGAGCTGGGAGGAGAACTTGGAACACTTTACATGGAGGTCAGAGTCACACACCAGTGCAGTGCAGAGTCTGGAAAAATGAAAGCTAAGATTTCAGGCATCAGTGTAGGAAGTTGCAGCCTGCAGCTGGAGGTGGAATCCCTGGTGGGGCCACTGAGGATTTAGGAAGGCAGGCTGAGCTGCCTGCTCCTGAGCTGATTTGTTGCCCTGTTTGCCCTGTTGGGGCTGTTTCACAAACCCTGTTTGGCAGGGCTCTCTCTGCTCTTTGATCTTCGTCTCACTTTAACAGCAGTTTTTTGACACCTGTGGATTGTGGCCATGGGTGTGTCAGGGAGCTGTGACATCCCTGTCACAGATCTCTGCTCCACTCAGCACCAGGTCTGCAACGGGGACAGAGGCAGAAAATCTGCACCATTCACACCTGGCACTGCTGCTGCTTGACTGAACATTTTTTCTGAATATTTGCTTCGTTTCTGTGTGAAAATTCTGCTCAAGTTCTTTCTCATAACACATTTTGTCTTTGTAAATAATGCTTAAAGATTATTTTAATCATGGTTATGGTGGTGTGCTTTGGAAATTACATTTTTTTTAATGCCAGAGAGATAAGAGAAGACGAACATTTTAAAAATAACTTTCAGTCTTGACATTTTGCTGTCAACATTGCATGTTCAGCTGCACCTGTACTGCAGAGGCTGCAGAGATTCACAGGTGCACCTGAGTTGCTCGAAGCATCAACAGCCCAGAGCAAAGACCTGAGCCAGGGATTTCAAACCTCACTACAAAACACTCAATAATTAATCTGCAGTGAGAATTTACTTGTTGTGACAGGAATATGTTACATAAGAGATGGGAGTTCTAGTAACCTAAATGTAAATCATGGATCCAGATGAGGTGATTTAAAATGTATCCCTGTAGAAAAATCCAAAATGCTACATGTGTGAATTAGTCCAAGTTCTGAAAAATGAATAAAAGGGAGACTTTTTCATCCACACAAATTCCAATATATGGCCCACAAGTAGGTGGAGCACATTCAAAGCCTCCATAGACATTGCTTAAGTCCTTCGGGTTTCTGTCAAACAGAAATAGCTCAGAAATCCATTTGAGGATTCAAAATATAATAAGTATTTTAGAATGAGCCTGTAATTTTAATTTAATTATTAAATTGTATTAATTACATTAATAAAGGTAATTTCTACAATTATTTTCTTAATATTTTGCCTTTTCATGTGATATTATTTATGCAAGGAATGTTTCTGCAGACATATTGAAATAATTGTTTGATTTGTTTCTTATTTTAATTGGTATAATCTTTTTCTAGATTCTGAAGTTTATTTCAAAAGCACAATTTTACATGAACACATACTTAGTAGATGAACTGTTTTAATTGATTTGAGAAATAATAGTCCAGGTGCTTATAACTTGTATCACTGCATATCTTCTTCTCCCTTCTTTTCCTTTTTGTTCCTTTTGCTGTAACATCAGATTTCCTAAAAATAAAGCTGAGGAATAACTCAACTAAATATGATACAGAGCATTTCAACCAGAACATGCAACATCCTGGGAGTCCTCTGTGTCTAAATTGGTTCTGCCACTTTCATACAGAAAATTTACTGGTTTAGAGAGGAGAAAATATCAGTATTTTGTTCTTCTGTGGTCTGCACGTCTGAATACTTCAGGAATAATTAGATTTGGGGAGAGTGATTTGATAAACATAAAATCTTTTAACAAACTAACCTCCTGCAAACTGTTGAAAATTGTTCCCTGGTGAAAAAATGTCACTTGTTGCACTCTAGAACACCTAATCCTGACCTGACTTCCTGGCCAAGGCTTCAAAATCCTGGAGCAGGATGCTCCTATCACCAGCTCCACACTGCTTCCCTCACTTTACAGATTTTTGCTGCTGAGAGTCTGTGATTACTGCAAAGACACCCATTATTGTGGCTGCACAGAGGCAAATAAAACTTGACTAAGGACATTTTTGATACCACCACAGATGCACAACTGAGGTTGTATTTTGGCTGAGAGAAAGAGTGGAAGCATCAAAAGTGATGCTTTCCATATGGGATGAAAAGGAACAGCCCCAAAACCAGGGGGAAGTGCCCAGAAGGATGGGACAGCACTGATGGCATTGTCAGGGACAGGCAGAAATGGGGCATTAATGGCACCAGCAGCAGCATTTTGGGCATTCCATTCCCTCCCCAAATATCTGAAGCTGAACTTGTTTGGTTTTCACTGTTTCCTTCAACCCATGTCACCTACAGACAGCTCAGAACATCGAAGTCTTGCCTATCAATTTCTATGAATTTAATTTCAATGTTATGTATTCCATCCCTTCACTGCAGCCTGGAAATTTCCTTTGCCTCAGAACTACAGATATTTCTAACCCACAATGTAGAAGTTGTTTCTGCTGGTTAATTTGGTTTCTCCTAACAATGGAAATCTTCAAATAATAAAATGCCACTTCCTGCCTCGCTGACTTACAACAATTGTTATTATGACCATGAAAATTTGGCAATATATTAAAAATGTCCATAATCCTTTTATTCCTTTTAATTCTTCCCCTCGATGGCTTTCCCATTTCTGCATTCTGTTTGTATTTACACGACATATACAAAAACATGCACACTTTTAAAGATTCTCCTTTTCCTTAGAGAGCAAGAAGGGGAATTATGTGTTTAAGAATTTCTGTGCCAGATCAGACAAACCTGACCCTGATTCTGTGTCCTATTTCCATCATGGCCAATACTGTTTGCACTGGATGAGGAAATGCCTCTGGTGCTGCTGCCCTGCTTTGTTCTCCAGTCTTTACAGAACTCACATTTACCAGAGATCATATTCTAGCATTTTAAAGTGTCAATTCTTGGTATCTGTGGCATCCTGTAGCAAAATCTTATAGAAGTTTATCTGCAGGATGCTGCGGTTATATTTAGAAATTCACAGTGTCTGTAAGCACTATGTAATCAGTTTGACTTTTTCTCCTGTGGTTATCTGACATCTTTCTTCTGTCTGTCCTAGATATGCAAGTTCTGCCATTGACCATCCAGGAAATACATCCATGAGGAAGGTAATGATTTGTAAATGTGCTTTAAATAAGCAAAAAACTCCTCAACTATTCAATTCTTTGCTATATTTTTAAAAGATACCTAAGATATCCCAAACCTTGACATTTGCCTGAAAAGAAAAATCTAGGAATAATTTCAATGTTGAGGAAACTGGCTGCTGCAACCACAGCAGGTCAGTGTGTCTGCAATGCTTTTAGTTAAGTTTAGGATCTTGGGAATTCAGTGAAGTTTAGGAACCTTGGTGTGTGTTCTGAAGTGTGTGATGGTTTGGGTAGGAGAATCACACAGCACCTTGGGCTGAAAGGCACTTCTGAAGGGAGGCTTACCCTGAAGGTAAAGAAAAGTTTTAAAACTTTTAGAGTATTTAAATAGTAACAATACTATGAGAGGGAGATTGGGGATTAAGATTTTCAAATATTTTTGTGGTACCAACTTCGAGGTGCTCCATCCAATGGAAAATAGCTGTAAAAAATATTGCTTTATTATTTATCATTTTGCAGTTATTTCATTCAAAAGGCAAACAACACAACCTTCATTTGTAGAATGTCAGTTCTTCATTCTGACTTAGCACGTTTTACACTGATTAGGTTGGACAGGGCTTGGACCAAGCTGCTCTATGGAAGGTGTCCTGTGGCAGAGGGTGGAATGGGATGAGCTTTAAGATCCCTCCCAACCCAAACTTTTCTGTGGCTGCAATGACTCAGTTCTAAATAGTTTCCCCTAAAAACTCCTGAGGCTACAACAACCAGTTTTTATTTTCATTTAGTGTTTCTGTGACAGCACTTCTCCTATCCTCTGATTACACTGAGATCTTCATTTCCCTTCATGTAGCATCCATTCAATTCTAGCACTTTTTTTCATTTCCACTGTGCTGGTTTAGGGTGGGGGTGGCAGGGTGTGCACCCCTGACTCTGGCCCTGTGTTGTGGTTTTGGTGCAAGAATTGAAACTGTGACAGCCCCACGAGTTCCCCATCACCCATCTGTCTCCCATAGCAACTCTGAGTCATTTGGAGTTGTGAGTTCTGTTTCCTTACAGTGTTTGCCACCAAGTTAATTATAATATAGTGCTTCTTTTATCTCTCAGAATGTGGAGCTTGAATTTTTACGTTAGCAGTGCTAATTAACTACTGATTCCCAAGGTATTGCAAACCTTTCACTTTCTCTAGTTCCCTTGTTTTGAATACATTCTATGTGTGCATAAACAAAACAGGAAGAATAATTAACTGAGATTTTTAGAAGAAAGATATTTTTTTATTTCTGAAAGATGTATTCAGCTCTCCCTTGATTTGTTGTGCTAATTTTTTTTCATTATTTTAAAAACTTATATATTAAATGATGCATACCAGTTTCTGGTGAGTATCTCCTCCAGATATTTCATTTTCTTGCAGTTCTTTAAATTTAATCACATTTCATTATAGGGTTTTATTCCACCACTACATTCCTCCAGCCTAAATTGTGGGGAAATGTGGCAATGTCTTTTTCAGGACCACACCTGCTTTGCCCTAATGCATTTCTCTGGAAAGAAGAACATTGAGCAGATTGTTTCAGCCCCAGCCACCACAGAACTCCAGTCGACACACCAGGACAGATCAATATTGCTGCTGTGATTTGCAATACATCAGCAAACCCCCCAGAGCTGCTGTGCACTCTGATGCTTTCTCTCAGAGTTTTGCTGTTTCATTTTCTGTATTTTGCCACATTTCTTCCAGTCCAGGAGCATTAATCTTTGTCTTCTCTTGAACAAGAAGCATTTGCAGAGATGGAGCTAAAGAGGAGAGATGTGCTGAGTTAGAGCACGCTGCACACTCCCTCACTGAGCTTCCCCTGCCAGAACTGCCACATTTTGGGGAACATTCCAGTCCTGGCAGAACAGGCTGAGGTCAGCAGAGCACAGAGAGCTGGTGCCCTCTGAGGCAGCTGCCAGGGGAGTCAGGAGCTGCTGGTCCCTGCAGTGCCCCCAACCTGCCCCTTGTGAATGTAAATCACACAGGGTTACAAACTGGCTCTGCATGCCCAGTCCCACTCCTCCCTCTGCTACTTCCATTCCAAATAAATCTTTGTCTCTCTGCAGCTGGAGTCTTGCTTCCACCTGATTCTTTTCTAGGGGTCTTAAGCATTTGTACATTGGAGGCAAATCCTTACCAGTTTTTGAGTACTATCCCTGGTTTTAGGTTTAAATAAAAAGATGCTTTTAATATGTTTTAGCTTGGTTTTTTTTTTCAGAATCTCTAGTTTTTTTTTTCTCCAAGGACTTATTCTGTAAACCACTAACCCAAAAAATTTGTTTCTGTTGTGGGAACAGTATGAATTTTACATGTAATTGTGCACAGGATTTTGCATATAATGTTTGTGGTGAATATTTCTTTTTGAATGCCTATTTTTCTAATAATTTCATTGACGCAATGAAATGCATCAATGCAATAACTGAATTGCAATGCAATGATGTAATTATTTCATTGAGGAAACTTCAAATTCCAGTCAGTTTATCAACTCATTCACGGGGCTTTATATCTTTAGTTTTCAAACTACTGCACAGCTATTCATGCAAAGACTACTTGATGGTTTCATTGCAATTGTAATTAATATTTTTTAAAGCTATTTTAATTTGCAGAATTTTCAGTGTGGCTCTCTTTATGATGTTGAGGAAAGTAGTAAGAGAAAAATGACAGAAGGGAGATCCTGTGATCACTGATGCTGTGATAACCCTGCAGAGGGAGTGAATGAAAGCTCTTACATGTCACTGCTGCTACTGCACTGGTGTTTCATAATTTATTTATTTCTTTCCTTGCAGTCATTCCATTACGCTTCCCTCAGGGTAAAAAGCAGAAAATGGTCAAAAGGTAATTTCTTTCAGTTAACATTTTGAAACTAGAAAATGAGGCTCCTTCTCTGATAATAAGGGATCTGTATCAAAATTCAACTTGATTCAAATATTTCTAAATGTGATAGTGAGGAACAAAGGAAAATATCAAATTAAAATACCAAAATAAATATTTTATAGGTATAATATTGCTTGGGTGGGTGGTAAAATTTCCTTTTCCTTAGGAAGAAGGCAAGGAGCATCTATGAGCAAATTGATGAGAACTTTCTTGTGAAACAAGCAAAGGATGGTGTTTTATATTCTCTAAATTTCTTCCCTGTTTCACAGCTGTGGGACAAATGTAATTCTTGTAGCATCATAAATTATCATAAAAATCATAGATTTTTCACAGAAAAAAAAGTCTAACATGTTAAGGAAATTTCCTACAGAGTTTTTTTTCAGGAAAATAAATTATATAATATTTATTTAAGAACCTGCTTAATTAATATTTACAAGCTAACCTAAGCCCTTCAATTAGGATTCGTTGAAATAACACCAAGAAAAATAAAAACAACCCTATTCCTGATGCTGTGCCTTTAACAGGATGCTGTGAAGTTAAAATATTGTTGCTCACTTCAGGGAAAAAATCGTGTAAGCATGTGCACTGTTATGGAAGTGAACAATCTTTCTTTTTTATTGGTTATAAAACCTGGGTTTAAAAATTCCCATAATTTGATGGCGCTTCTGGTGCTAAAGAGAAAATATATTGAAAAAAGTGATGTTTGCATCTGTGTACAGATTGTGTCACACTCTGAGCTCCTGACTGAGGCTGAATAAATATATTTTTACTTTAGAATGATGCTGTCCATCTTAATCAGAAAAAACCTCATCCCTTGGAGGGATGAACCCTCTAGAGATTAAATAAAACATTGTATAAACTTTTCATTTTGTGTTCACGGGAAAACCAAAACTGCAGGGCACTGCTGAATTTCTGAGTCTGGAGAGGGTTTGGCTGGGAGGTCTGGAATCACAAATGGAACATTTTTCCCCTCTCACCCCATGGTGTTCCCAGGGAGTTCCCTCTCCAGCGTGAGCAGGAGACGCATTTCCTGCAAGGACCTGGGGCACGGCGACTGCGAGGGCTGGCTCTGGAAGAAAAAGGATGCCAAAGGTTATTTCACCCAGAAATGGAAAAAGTACTGGTTCATTCTGAAGGATTCCTCCTTGTACTGGTACACAAACCAGAATGTAAGTACACACCATGCTTGGACAAAATAAAAATGAAACATTAAGCTTTATCATTCTTTTAAAGTCTGTTTTTACTGCGTGCTCGGATGAGCTGCCACTTTAATTGTCAGGTCTGGGAATATTTCAGTTGAAATTATTTTTAAAGTCCATTTTCAAGCTTAATAAAATAGCAGATGTTCATGGCAGTCTTTAAGAAAGGAATGTGTCTGTAGTTAATCCTTTTCCACAGATTTCTTTGTGTTCACACTCAGCTCTCCCCAGTTTCACTTGTGGGGGGATGTTTAAAGTGTGACCATTTGTGTTAGTTAAGCATTCTGTGAAACAGATGTGGAAATCTGAATTTGTAAATCTCTTTATCTAGAAGTTATTTTTATATCCATGTTCCTCTTGCTTTTTGCTGAATTAGTCTGGAGTTTGCAGTTTCTCCTGTGTAAAATGCTGTTCTTGGTGAAATTTTCCTGAAAACCAATGGGCCTAGGCTGGTGCAATCTGCATAAATGCAGGGGAGATAAGAGAGGGGAGAAGCCCAAAATGGTTCCTTGCTGCTCTTCATTTGTGTGCAGCATCCCAGTGCTCGAGCTGAGCTCTGCAGCCTGCTTTGGTTACTGATCTTTTACTCCACTTCTCCCATTCCTTCCACAGGATGAGTTTAGCAGCATCCTTCCCCTCAGTTTCTGTGGGTTTTGTAGGCTGTGGGTGCTCAAGAGGTTTCTGGTGTTTGACATTTCCCATGCCAGGTGGGATCACTGCCTGTGACTCTCAGGCTGTGGCTCAAGCCAAGCCATAATTCACTGTGCCCTTCCTAATACCTTTCAAAAACCTGCCTGGTGTTGTCTCCCTGATTTTCCTGCTGAACTGCTTCAAAAGGAGCAAAAAGTGACAAAAATTTCCTGTTTCCTCCCCGTTGGATCAGAGGTGACCTCACCAAGGAAGTTCCTCAGGGGCTGTGAGCAGGACACGAGGTGTGACAGCTGTGACTCCAAAGAGACACATCCACCAAAAGGTGTAAAATGTGCATTTGTGCTGGAGATTCTGAGAGCTCTCCTCTGTCTAAGTGCTGTGTTTGGGGCTGAAAGGTTTCCTGTGATTTTTCAGCAGAAAGGGATTGGGATGGCTCTGCCTCCTTTGAGAAATTATCAGTTTAGTTACTTCATAGAGGTTATTTACATTGTGTGATGAATTGAATCCATTTCATCATAAAAACAGTATCTGCAAAATACATTCAGTATTTCCTTTGACTGGGTAGCTGTTCTTTGCATGAAACCCAAACAGCTGCTGCTCATTTCTCTCTTCTTTAATTCTGTGTTCTTTTTCAACATCTTTTTTTTTTCTCATTCAATAGGATGAAAAAGCAGAAGGATTCATTAGTTTACCCGAGTTCAGGATAGACAGAGCAATTGAATGCAGACGAAAACAGTAAGTAATGTGTGAATTATGTTTGTAAAGGATTGCTCTTGGAAGTTTGCTATACATAGTACTGAACACTTGCAAGGTCCAGAGAAGGAAGTTACTGAGAAAAAACCTTGAAATCTGCAAATATAACATCATAGATCCACTTAAGCTTTAGTATTTCTCTTTATTATAAAAGATGCAATGCAAAGTAAATTCCATTTACTGGATTAAAATGAATTGAATAATTCTTTAGCCAGCTTGCCAGATAGTCCAGTTACAGCTTCAGTTAAATAAGTAAATCAAAAAGCAATGAATACTTTAGTAAAGAGATAAAACTTTCTCAGCTTCAGTAGGGCCATATTTTCCCATAGGAAATAGCATAACAAATACCATAGGAGGGAATAGTGAATATAATCTTAATTTTCTCTTTTATGGAGGAAGCTTTTCATACCCAATATTGTGTTGCTCTCAGCTGCTAAAATATTTAGGTTCCATATGCAAAATGAATTCTACATTATTGCTTATGTGCATATTGCTACATTCCACTCCACTAAAAAGCATATTATAAGCTTTCCACAATTAAGGAATATTTAATAACAGACATTCATTGGAAACTGCTTCCAAACAGTGTTGGGATTGCAATCAACAGGTTTAACAGAACAATTGCAATGCTTTGAGAGTAGCACTTTGCTGATACTCCTGAATTATTTGCATTTGTCTTCTGTATGCTTTCCTACTTTTAACTAAGCATCCTGGATTTTTCCTGTGCTTTTCCAATGTCTGAATGTACTTTTGGTCTGAGGAAACAAGTCCTACAACTATGAGCACAATACAATAGAAATATTGAAGATATGAATTACAATAGAGGCTGCTCATCAGAAAATCAAACCTCTTCAGTTGCCTGTTCTTGTCTGGGGATATTATTACTGTGTCAGAGAAGTACAAGACAGTGCAATTTACACTTCTATTTCTCCTTTCAGCTGAGGGTATCACTATAGAAATTAAACATGAACTGAGCACTATAAATACCTCAGAGCAATGAGTAGATATTAATAATGATATTGAACAAAAATACAGAAAAAATAATACCCTTTTGTTAGAATATAAAGCACTTAACAGATTTCAGTGAATTAACCAAGATCAAACAGAAGGTCATTGTGCACAGCTAGAAATAGCTTCCAGAGCTTTCCTCAAAGCATGAGAACACAATCCCTCAGAACTCAGCTTAGAGAAGGATTTCTGTAGGGTATATGCACAGGGAAATTCCGATTAACTAAAACTTTGCACACGACTGAAAGCTGAGAACCTTCAGGCTCTGAATCCTTTCAAAAAGAGGCAGGTCCAGAGGTAAAAGTATAATGAAGATGTTCATAGTATATTCCCTTTTTCCCTGAGCTGAATTTCCATTTGATTTTCTTCCTTCATTCCTACCATTTCTGTATTTCCCCTGTCACAAGAACTGCACCTTACCTCAGCCACTGTTTTACCTGGCAGTGAAATTCAGGATATGCAGCATGTGGGCATGGCAGCCCTGGCTGTGTCCAGCCTGCTCCACCCCACAGCCCCTGTGAGCACACCTGGAGAACACTCACCTGTCCTCTCCTTGTCCCACAAGGCCAGCAGTGAGCATCATTCCATTGCCTGATCCCACTGGAAAGCCAAAATCACAGGGTCAGTTTTCCTTCAGCTCTCCCCAGAGCGGAGCTAAGAACATTTTGGAACTCAATTTGGATTTCCTCTCAGATCTCTGCTATTTTCAGAGCTATTGATGTGAAATGTTCAAACCCTTCTGAAACTAAAGGATTTGAAGGCTCACTGGGATAATTAATGGATTTCTCTCCCACTGTTCTGTGGGATGGGAAGCTCTCACCAGCCTGGCTGCTCCTGATGTCCATGGCTCACAGTGATGGAATAGCCTTAAGAAAGCTTTCACAAGAATACAGATAATTGAATGCATCATTTGGTATGGGCTGATGATTTGCCTCAGTAATGCATTTAATGAAGGTATCCTGATTATTTCAGGAGCCATGGCATTATCTCAGGCTGGTGCAGCTCTCCAGGCTGGAGCTGGATGTGCAATGACCTTGTCCCTATGAAAGGAGGCTTTTTGCATTGCCACTGAAAAACTTTCCACTGTTTTTAGGCAACACCTGTGTTGTCCTGATTAAAAGTGATCATAGAGTATATGAGGAATTATAGTTGAGTTTGTATGCTGTGGGATGACACAAATATTGTGTTATTTTCAAAGATACTGATAATTATAATGCCCTATGATGAGGCTGACCCTAAGAATAAAGATTAATTGAGCCACAGGTAAAATTAATCCTTATCAACTGGTGCTTTCTTTGAACCTTCAACAACCTCCACCTAGTGAAAATTTTCATTGCCTAGTTAATGTAAATTTGGGTCTTAAATTTATCAAGAATATGCCACAGTGTTGGCACTTCACATTGAATGTGTGCAGCCAGAGCTCTATACAAAAGTCAGTGTAGTACAGGCAGACATGAAGGTATAGCTTAAATGATACTAAAAATGTTAATTTTATTACTTCTGAAAAGAACTTGGCAGTTTTTGCAGACAGACAAGCCCCCCTGAGCCACCAGTGGGCCCCCACAGGGAAGAAACTTCCTGGGCTGTGTTAACTGGAGTGCAGCCAGTGGATGAAGGGATTATTCTTTAAATTGGCACTCACCATGCCACATCTTGATTATTGCAGCCAGTCTGGGGCCCTCCAAACCAAGCCAGATGTAAATATATAGATATAATTCCTCTAAATTATTCATATTTATACATCTCAAATTGTTCCCTTGGAGACTCCAGTTCCTAATGCTAGAAATGTATCTAAACACTTCCCTAATAATAATCTTAGTGACACTGCTGGGAGATGAAAATGGATTTATTGTTGTGTTTTGCAGCTCTGACACAGAACTGCAATACATTTAAATCACAAGTTTGCACAGAATTGGGGTCTCCATTTCATAGCAATAAAGATCTCTTTTCTGCAGTCTGCAGATATGGAACAGTGCAATGCATTATTGCAGCTTTAATGTTCACTATCTCAGGAGATTATCACCCTATCAGACAGAAAGATTTTAAGGAACATTCAGACAGAAACTAATTAGAGCTGTTTGCAGGGCCCTGGCATGTGGGAACTCCTTTGCAAAAGCAGCCAGACCTGCAGTGTTTAACTGATCTACCCTGACAAAATTCTTGCTCTTTCTGCATTTTATGGCACGTTCACAAGTTCTGTAACAGCTGAGCCAGGAGCCCTGCAGACACTGCCTGACCTGTTGCACACTCCTCATTTCACCTCTCCGTGCCTTAACTGAGGCAGGGTTCCAGTGAAAATGTAAAATATTCTAATAATCACAGGATCACAGCCTCGTTTGGGTTGGAAGGGACCTTAAAGATCCTCCTATTGCACCCCCTACCATGGGCAGGGACACCTTCCACTAGAAAATGTTCCACTAATCATAGATTTTATCACATTGCAGGAGCACAGTGGAGCCAAATTAACATTAGCTTCCACCCATTAACACTGACTTGAAACCCCAGTACTGGCATTTGAATGCCTGTATGTATTTAAATTTCCTGTCTAGGAAAATAATCCTATTTACAAGCAGAAACTCCATCATGTGATATTCTCTGAGGATTAGCCAAGAGGATTAGGATCTTTAGACCCACCACCTAATCCTCTCCAATCCCAGCCAATCCCACTGGGAGATGTTTGGGCAAGTGGAGCAGGAGAAGGTGCAGATGTTGCAGAGTTCAGACCAGCAGTAGAACTATGCAGGAGTGTTTGTTCAGTCATGATTTTCTATTTTTCTATCAGAAATGTAGTACTGTAAGGAATTTCTGTTAAAAGTACAGTATTTGCTAATCTTTGTGTAATTAAAGATGTGCCATGTACTGCTCTAATTCATGTGTCTAAAGACACACAAAACTATTTCACCTTTCTTACCCTTTCTCTGTTTCCATAGAAGCACTTGGAGTTGCTGGTTCTCAGCTGGCTTTTAGGGATTAAAAAGTTCCACATTAAAAGCAGAAGACTGAGAATAATAAGAATTCTTGACACTAAAATCGTATCATACCGATCAGTTAAAAAAACCATAAATATGATCAGAGCATACTTTAAACTGCATTTATATAATGATCAAAAGAGAGATAATTAACCAGCCTATGCCATCTAGTGGGCACCACGAATCCCTGTGTGGGATTTCACACTCACAGTTTTTATTTGCAAAGTACCAGTAGCCAGGGCAGTGAGGCTCTGCAGTGGAAATTATCACTGTCCAGATGCCAAAACAACACTTAAATATCTCTACAGTCTCCTATTATGGAATTTAATATTTAATGAAAACCCTCTGTGCAAAGATAACGTTATCCTTTATATCTCTAATCTCATGAAAAAAGAAGCTGCACAGAAATACAACTCTGCTCTAGGACTTTTGTTAGTAAAGCCGTTGCTGGATGCATTTGTATTAATTGTATATATAAAAAAATCACTGTGCCCCGGTGAAGCTTCTTCAGCTTTCATCTTGTCTTTGAAAACTGCATTAAATCATAGTAATTAATAAAACACTCGTTTGCATTTAAGCTCTTAATAGTGGAAATGTTGCATCACAGGTTATTCATAATTCCATGTGTAATGATTCCTAATCTAATTCTTACATCTGGTAATCACCATATAAATGTCAGTATTTTGACATAAATTTTATGAATGATAGCATGCCATTTTTTAAACATTTGCCAGCTAATCAAATTAATAGTCTTTACTACTGGGACCTTCTGGTTTCCTTGATAGCAAAACTCCTTTTCATTATACCCACCCAAAAAAACTGTAAAAACTGTGATTATTGTTCTTAGCAGTTTTCAATTGCTCAGCGAAGGGAGAGCTCAGGGAATAGAACACATAAAAGCATTTTATGTGAACTATAATCACCCATGCCATCTGATTATTATCTATTATTCCAATGATTTCTAGCTCAACTTGGCAGCCCTCTGTATTTCTTTTTGTAGAACATAAAACAGTCATCTAAATACATGAAAAGCGATGGGGGGATCAAACATTTACTCCTTTAGTTGATCTTTGGAATACAACTAAGATGTACTTGAATATACTCAAGAAGACTTTCAAATTCACCCAAGTATTTTTTAGATGTAGAACATCAGTGGTTATCAAAAGGATTTCTATTTTTTAAGTCATTTGAGGGCTTTAGAAATGTTTGCAAAATATGAGGCTCACAAATGTAGACTAAATCAGATCAGGGGGAATCCATCTCTAGATTTAGGCAGCAAAATTCAGACTGAAGATGACAAATGCCTATGAAATCCATAACATGCTGAAGAATCGTAGAGCAGCACAGTCTGGTGTATTTGTAGACAAATTGGTTGAAAGAAAAGGTGGTTTTTATTCTTTGTGCTCTTTTTATAGTGCCTTCAAAGCATGTCACCCCAAAATAAAGAGCTTCTACTTCGCAACCGACTGCCTTGAAGAGATGAACAGGTGAGTTATGTGTCCCCTTTGTTCTGGGGTGTTCTTTATCCTGCTGCTTCAATATTTCATCTCACACAGGAATATCCTCCTGCAGCCTGATGGAATGCTGGCTCATGGTGTTCTCAGGAATTAGTCTTCCATTAATTTCAGTAAATACATTGCACTCTGTGCCTCACTTTGCTGACTTTTCCTGCCATGACATGTCTTAGTTCTGCAAAGGAAAGTTACTTGTGTTGGTCTCATCTATGTTAATTAGATTTTTTTTCTTTTATTAATGGGCTTAAGGTTCATCACCCTTGTGATGTTCTGTAGGTAAAGGCTGGAAGTCTTAGTGAGATCAGTGTTTCTGGCTCTTAAACAGTGCACCCACACCAAAGCTTGTAAGAGTATACCCAGGTGGTGGGGTGTGTGTGTATATACATATGTATATATATGTATGTATGTATGTATGTATTAATTTATTTACATGTATACTTATTTATTTATATGTATATTCCCCTTCCAATCCCAAGAACAACTCCTAATAACACAGAAAATCAGCAGTAATTAATTTTATTCACCACATCACTGTCCCAGCACAGAGCAGAGCCAAGCAAAGTTCCATTTTTGGTGTTGCAGTGAGTTTTTAAATGTCCTTGGATGTGCTGGGAGGGCATTCCAAACTCCTGACTGGACAAGGCTCTGCACAACCTGATCCTGCTTTAAAGCTGGCCCTGCTGTGGGCGGGTGTGGGAACAGACACCTCCTGGGAGCTCTTCTAACCCAAATTCCTCTGCTTCTCCTTTGTGATTCAGTGGTGAAGGCAGAGGTTGGGTGAAGGTGGGACAGGCCCTTAGATCCCAAAAGGCAGAGTCAGATGTCCTCCCTCCTCCTGTTACATCAGAAATGAGTTTATTCCCAGCTGAGGTGGAAAGCACAAGGACACTTAGGACAAGGTCACCATACTGGGAAGTCTTCAATCTTTCCTGGCACAGAGAACTGAAACTTTGAGATGTTCTTGCTTACAGTCGTTCTGAATGTTTGCCAGCTTGGAAAGAAAGATAAAAAGGATGGGTTTTTTCCCTTTGGAATATTAAGGTTTAAAAATCATTGCTGAATTGAACATTTCTATTCTGTGGCTCACATGGCTCTTCAGGTATGTTGGGGTGTGAGCCTGGCTGGAGTGAAAGTGTTGAGGGCTGTTCATCCTGCACTGATGAGGGTGATGAGCTTCAGTTATCAGCAGTGGGATACTTTCAGGGTATAAAGTTGCCAAAATTATTTTTCCAAGGTTGTTAATTGCTCATTTCTGCAGTGTGGTTCAGGTTTGTTTGGACAAAACAGAAGTGAGGATTTTTTACCGGTTTAACTCTGCCTGGTCTCCCTTGATTTCAGCTGCTGGGGCAGCTCTCATTTGTGGAAGTGCCATTGATTGTATCTATAAATTATACATAAAATGTTCTGGCTCAAGGAAAACCAGGAAGTCTCAACACATGTTTGATGAGCGGCTTTTACACCGTCCACTGATTTTTCCATGGGGAGCCCAGGAATGCCTGTATGGCAATGAGGCCTTGGGGCACAGGATCAGCTGGGAAGGTGCCAGTGTGTCTTTTCATACCATGCCATCCTTCACATCATTTAATCTGGAATTTACAAGAGCCTTTTCCCTGATTTTTTGGGAAGAAAGAAAAGGGTGAACTTCTACTTGAAGTATTTTGTGCAGTATTTTCCCTTCAGCAATGCTGTCCCTGCAGAGCAATTGGAATTCACTCCCCACCCAAATGATGGATAACTCTGCTACCTCTGTAAAATCCCTGGGCATCCTTGCAGCTTTCACAGGCTGGAATTCCTTCTCCCAGAGATCCTGTGTGACATCTGAAATGAGGAAGCAAGATTCACAGATGAAAAATGTGATTAAAATATGACTTTACAAATCTCTCTCTTCCCAGCAAATTGCTCACCCCATAATGTGAGGAAATAGGGCAGATGCTTTGCATCCCCCACTCCTGTTTTCAGCACAGAATTTAACTGGATTTTCCCTGCTGATGGAAGGGGAGATCCCTCATGCTGAAAATGAAGTTTTAGTATGGAGAGGAACATTCTTCATTCACTATGTGAGGAATTTTATCCTTTCTCCAGCCACCTTTACCACCTACTTTTGTTTTAACAGCTCTTTTTTAGAGTTTCTCACCTCAGATTCACTGTTTATTTGGGTTTTTTTTTCCCTCTGGAATAATTTAATGTGCCTTTAACCCCACATTGGTGAAGGAAGAGCTGGACCCCAGTGGGTAGGGATGGATTATTCTGTAGCAGACTGAGGCACTCAGCTGTGGCTGAGTTTTGCCTGCTGTGTTAGTTGGGTTTGCAAAATTCATGCTCGTGCTGTTTTGTCAGGTCTTACACGAGCAGAGCCGTGTTCTTAGAAATGAATTAATAATGAACTTGATGAGCTCATCTCCAGCTTGGTACTCCAAGCTTGTTAAAGGCCTTATTTCCCAGAAGTGCTTCATCTCCTACCCCACCACACATAACCTGTTTATGGCTTTAATTAGCGTTGAATTTAATATCCCGTTGTTTTACAATATCTACTTTATTTAAAACTTACATGCCATTGAAGTCTGCAGAGCAGTGCATTTGCAATCTCATAATGGACTCCAAATACTAAATTTTTTAAAGTTTCTATTTTAGGCTGAATAATTTGATCACTTTTCATTTGAATAACTGGGTTAACTTTGCAATTTTAATGACTCCCATAAATCTTTGGCATTCATTCAAGAAATATAACAGATAGTTGCTACTGAAAGAGAATGATGATTGATTTTTATAGGGGACACTCCTATGTTTTCCAAGACCTGAAGGATTATAGCACAATATTTCTCTTTAAAAAGAACTGTTTGAAAATTGAAGTATTCTGATTAGGATTAAATTTCTATTGATTATAATCAAATTTTACAGCATCTTCTATCTGCTTTTACATATGGAGTATAACTAAGTGAGTTACTCAAGACTTTCCCTAAATCATCCTGTTTATTACTAAAGTTAATTCTGTTTTCTTCTTTAAATTTCAGGAATGTTGGTCTTTTTGACAGGTCTTGGGCAAGTCAGATGGTGAGCCAGGATTAACACATCTTTTCCAGTTTCAATGCACTTTGTCTCCACTTTAAACTAACACCCAAGAAAAGCTCTTGGCAACTACAGATTTCAGCCCTGAGCCCCTATTAGACATTTTCCCTCTTAAACTGGACAAGTGAGCAGGAGTTTGTCAAATCTGTCTGGCCTAATTTAACAGCTCTTTATCAAATAGAGCTGAGTAAGTTGTTACAGAGCTCTTACCCTCAGCCCCTTCTCTGGTGAAAAGCCAGGAGATAATTCTGCAGAACATGAAAGGTACTTTTCAAATAGAAATCCCTGGAATGGAGCTTCCCAATGGTGTTGTAAATAAACATAAAGAGCAGGTTTTCCTTTCTTCTTTTTATGTTCCTATAAACTTGTTTCAAATCTGTGCCTCAGGCCACACCAGCCCCCTAATTTATTGTTCTCACATAAAAGCTCCTAAGTGCAGCACAAGTAAAACAATTTTCTGATCAGAATTAGCTGCAGGCCCCAAGGACTGGGTGAAACCATGATGTTCATGAGACTGCACAGGCTGATAGTGGAGCTGCTGTGGCCTCTCGGGGCAAAATACTGCACCAGCAATTCCTAGGGCTGAGCTGGAATATTCCAAATCTCCTTTTCTGGCCAAGTCACCTGGATTCTCCTTGCTACAATTTCTGAATTCTTTACCCTAGACTTGTGAAGTTCCATTTCCCTCTTATTCAGTCCCCACTGGCAGATAAAGTTTGCAGTGCACAATTCTGATTTTCCAACACCATCCAAATCAGTATTGGGGGAGTTCATCCCTTGTGCAGGGGATCTGCACTGGCTTTCTGCACCAGTTTAAATTACAAAGTTAACTTAATCATATTCTGCTGTAAATAATGCCACTATGAATTGATAGAGTTCTGGGAGCCAAGCAGTTCAGCTGCATTTCAAAGAGAAGATTTAGTGATTCCTGCATCTCTCTGAGGTGAAGGCAGTGTCACAGTCCATGGTGTGATGTTATCCTGGAGATACAGAGTTAACTCTGCCAAATCTGAAGATTTAGTAATAGAAATAAGTAATAGAAATAAGAAATTTCATCATAATGAATTAACCAGACATTTAAAAGCATTCTTTTGCTTATTTGAGCTGATTTTTTAAAAACTTATGTGGAAGCAGAATTGCACAATTTCACAAGGAAATCATTCAATTTCTTTGAAAAATTCACCTCTAAACCCCAAAACCCCACTCATAATTTATGCCAGGCTAAGCTCAGTTCTCTTGCTTGTAAAGAAAGTTTTCTTTCTCCAGAGCTTTCCTTTGGGCCAATCATTTGGTGAAAGTTGGAGTAAAAGTTTGAATAAGTGACTTAGAGAAGTTCCAGTTGAGTGAGTTTATGTGAGTGTTTTAGTGATTTTCTTAGGGTTTATTATTGGTTCTGGATCAAACATCAGCCTATCAGTTATTGTGTGCTTTTATTCTCTGTGATACACATATTTGTGTAAAATATAGTTACACATGTTTGTGTAACTATATTTGTACAGTAAAATGCTGGTACCAGAAGGGTAATTTATTTGCTACAAAGCAATGAATTTTTTTTGTCTATTACCCACTGGGGAAAACAAAAACCAAACAAAAATAACTACCTACACCAAACCAGACTTCTGAGTACAGAGATATAATTGTGCACTTGTTTGACAGAGGAAAGTTTAAAAAAATTAAAATAAATTAAAAACAACCATCCTATTAAGTGCATGAAGTAGTGCATGCAAAGAGGGCATGGATTGGTTCACTTGTCAATTCTTAAGCTGTCTCAGGCTTTTCTCCTATTTTTCCAGCCTGACAAATCTAAGAAGACAATGCATGAAACAAGATCAACAGTCATGTCAAATTATCAAATCAGAGAGAACTCAGAGTTTATCCCATGAATGATTTTGCTTAACAAATCCCAGCAAGTGTGACAAATCAAATAGCAGAGACAGAGCCTGCTGGGGGCTGATACTCAGGGAGAGATGAGCTCATGGAGAAGGATCTGCCCAGGGTTCCATTTCAGCAGGAGAAGGTCTGGGGCTTCTTTTGTGTGGAGGAAAATTAAGGCATCATTTCAACCACCCCTATTACAGCACCCTTTATTCTCTTAAATGAATGTATTACCTGCATAATCATAGAAAATTGTGGAAATTATTACCTTAGGAAGCCAAATGGGAAATGCATTGATTTTTCACGTGTTCAGTAAGAAAGACTGGTCAGAGAAGTCAACACAACAAGTACAAAATCAATTTCTAAATCTAATTGTGTATTGCAAAGAATTTTACTGTGAAATCTTTAATCTGATTACTTCAGTGACGTAAAAATATATAATACAAAGCTTTTGATCAGAAATTAAATGTAAATTGCACACAATGAATGCTATGTATGAAATAAATGGTTCAAGGGAATCTCTAATAGACTTAAAGATAGCTTGGTTCAAGTGAAATTTAACTTCCACTTTAGTTCTAGTTTTTCCTTTTAACCAAATAATATCAAATGTAGATGCAATCTCAGAAATGATGAAAAGCTATTTCTGCACTGAAACATTCCTAACACAAAGCTGAGGTGGTGTACAAGGGCAAGAATTAATGATGAAAAGATGCAAGGAAGATAGGAAATATATTTTATGTATTCTTTCTGTTGATGTGTCAGGATTTCATAGACTTCATTTTTAAAGCAACATTTAACTGAGAGAAATAGTTGGACTTTTTCTTGAATTTACACCTTTTCAGGACAAATAATTTTTTACATATTCATTTGAATTAAATAGTTTCTTCTAAAATCAGCCACCTGGTATGGACAATAAGTGAGGATATTAGCAAATAAAACTTTTCTGAGCCACAGAAACTCACTTCTTCCTTACCTCTTCTCCATGGTTTTATGGAACAGTTCTAACTATAACCTAAAAATTGTAACTTTCCACCACTCCTTTTTTATAGGAAGAAAAAAAGGTTATTCTCTTGTCCTTGGTTTTCATTCTCCAACACTAAACAAAATAGTTCTCTCCAATTTATGACAACTGAGATTGGTCCAAGTTGTTTTATTTTTTTATTTGTGCTTTTCCACTCTGGCCTTGTAGAAATGAACAGCCAAGGGAGTGAGTGTGATGCCACTGTGGAAACTTTAATTGCCTTCACTCCCAGAACCTCCCACTGACCTTGGGCTGGCTCAGCCCTTGCTCAGCAGGAGTAAACTACAACAGCCAGGAAACAGAAATTTATTAATTTCTACACTGAGGAGTAGCATATTCTTGTTTTCAGTACAGTGTTTGGAGAGCAAAGCAATGTGCAATTGTTCCCAGTTGTTTGGCCCCCTTTAACATTTCCCAGTGTTTCTGTCAGTAGGTGAATGTGCTCCTGATTCCTGACAATTCAGGGCATTTTAGGCAGGATTCTCTCCTCAGGGTCAGGCTTTGAGCTCCTCAGCTCCTCTGCCCTGGTGCTTCACTGATCCCAGCCCAGGCCTGGGGCAGCATCAGACTCTCAGAAGAGGCCCTGGGCTGTAATCCCTGGGTAATAACCAGAATTATCTCAGTAAATTTAACTTAAATACTACCAGGCAGTTCTATTTTATCCCAAAGCAATGACAACAGTGCCTGCTTGTAACCAACAGAATGAATTAAAGCCAAGTCTGATTTATTTAGAATTTAATTGAGACAAAGTACAAAACTTACTTGTGCATTTTGATGACTTTACTGAAGGCTCACCTTTCCCTGTCTTTGGTTCACTGGAAGTACAGGCAATAAAAACAATCCACTTCTTGGTGCCCTGTAGGTTGTTACAACTTGGTAAAACAGGGATTATATCTTGTGGGGATTTGTAAAATCCTGGAGGTAAAATGTTGTGGCAGAGGATTTGTGGGATATTTAGAGCTGTTCTGTGTCATCACAATTTCCATCCAGAATGCAAACCCCATGCTCTATTGGATGGCCTAGACTCAGTGAAACATCCTGGTTAAGTTAATTCCCAACAGGAAAGAGTTGTTGAAATTATCCAGGTAAAGAAGCAGGATTTGGGGGGAGGGAGCCCAGCTTTCTGCCCGGGGTCGAGGTACAGGGATGTGCATGTGAAATCCCAAATTTGTCACTGCCAGGGCAGCCCAGGTCTCCTTGTGAGCACAGAGACGTCCCAGAGCTGGTGGGGCACAGCTCCAGAGCCCAAATCAGCAATCCAGCAATCCCTGGATTGTGCAGCACACAGAGCCCTGCAGGGCCCTGGCTCCATGGGATGTGCATCCTCCCTCCCTTGGGCTCCCAGTGCCCAACTGGACCCCAACGTTTGCCCACAGGGCACCCAGGGCAGAGTTCAGAACCAACTGCCTGCCTCTCCAAGCTCTTCTCAAAGAGCTTTTTATAACCTTGACTGCAATTTTTTGAAAAATGAAAGCGGTTTGCTCATCAAGGAAATTCATCAAGTTTATGCAGGGTTCCTTTTGAATTGAGTTTGCATTTCCTAGGGAAAAAAATATTAACTGTAAGAAAATGAGCTGTAATCTCACCACTTGTATATCTCCTGATTAACCTCAAAAACATTCACTCATGCTTTTTTTTAAAACACAAAACCTAAAATGGAGATTCTGGTTCTTTTATCAGAAGAGACTTTATCATGATAAGCCACTGAATGTCATCAGATAACCCTTTATGTTGGCTTGACAAAGAGCTGACTCTGAATTGTGGTAAATGAGGTAAGAAAGTCCTTGTAACTATAGCTGGGGATGATCTTGGCCTTTGGAAGAGAAAAGCCTGAGCAGCCTTAGAGAAGGAAGATTAGCTTCAGCTAATTGCAGATTTGGTCATTGAGGCCATATGTGTAAAGCTGATACTCTGGGTATCCTCAGAACCTCCCTGGCTCTGCAAGGTTAATCTGAACACTTCAACTGGTGTCTATATTTGCTTCCAAGATCTGACACCCTCAAATTAACAATGAGCAGCAAAAAAAAATCTTTGCAAAAAATTTTAGACAATATGAACTTCCCTGCACTGACCACACAAATGGCTGAGTCTGTTTTAACTTGGAAAATGGTAATTAGTCCTAATTTATCGTTGTTGCTTAAGCAGAACCTCAGTGGAAGGCACTGAGCCATCCTGCTTAATTGCCAAAGGCATATGGCAAAGTATGACTAAAACTATTTTGCTCCAGTGCTAATGAGTTTAGAAATTCGGGAACAACTGATGAAAAACTGGTGAATACAAATGCTCAGTAAGGAGCAGGGAATGATGTCATTGCCATTCCTGCAATAAAGGATCTGCCTTGCAAGGGAAGCAAATGCCAGGCCATCAAGGCACTGTGCACTGAGGGAAATGATGCTGGTGAGCACTGTGCAAAAGCTCTTCTGTAAATCTGTTAATCCATTTAAAATGTACTTCCTTCATGATAAAGATGAGTTATTGACGTGCTGATGCAAACAACGGCTGTAAGCAGTCCTCTCCCTGCAGTTGGTATTTGGGAAAACTAATCATCATTTCCATTTTCATCTCCAATTTGCTCACTTCTGGCTTAATACTGAGAGGCAAAACAATATGATTGTACAGTTCTTTATTTTCATAGTTTTGTAAGTAAATTAAACCCTCTCCCAATTCCCTGTGAGAAGTAAACATTGTTGTCCCCTCAGGCTACTTAGGAAAGTGCAAAGATCCGTGGAAGTCAGTGCTGCAGGCCGTGCAGTGAGTCAGGCTGCAGCCAATATTACAGATGAGGATCATTGCTGGGAGCTGGGAGCCCAGCAGATCAATACGTGCTGAACTCTGCGCTATTTTTAGTGGAGAGTTCACTCTTCCTTCATTTTGTGCCTCCTTGCTGTGCCTCCCATCTCCCACACAGCACTCTCCTGGACAATAACAGTCACATATGTCCTAAAAAGCTTTTTCTTTCTCCTCTAGTACAAGTGGGAAAGAATGACACGGAACAGTTTTCTTGTTTTAACCTGCAAAACAACTCGTCCTTTTGATATTGCATGTACTGTTCACTAATGTATGACTCGAGGCCTGTGAAAGATGGTTTGTCATTATAATATTCATTAACCAAGAAGATAATTATTAGCAAATTTGATGTTGCAAATGTTCAAAAAGGAAAAAAGAGCTGCTTCTAGATAAACTCTCACATCAACATTCTGGGAAATTAATGACATAATTAAGAGTTTAGTCACTGAGGAAGGGAATGGTTTAAAACATCCCAGGCATTATAGATCTCACTATTAGGGATTTTTCTTTGGTTATATCTCCTTGTTGATGAAAATAAGATAATTCTTGATTTTCCATTTGCTGAACATTAAGAAGTGACATTTCCCTTTGTGTGTTAATTTCCTTTTCCCCTTAGTTTTTCAATTATACATTGGATAAACATCCAGTAATTTTACATAAAGAAAACTCAAGAGGTATTTACCCCAAAATAAACTATAATATTTTCCTAATAAGTAAAGAATCTTATTTTCTATCAAGCTAAATGATTTGGGGACCAAGAAAGAACCCAGCACATCCAATGCCAAATGCAAATATTGAAGTGCTTGCAATTTACCACGTCTTGTTTTAGAAACCCAGAACTCTGTATTAAACAAATTAAGGGAAAATAATGTTGCTATCACAGCTTAACAACACTAAATATTTATATCACCAGCATTGTGAATCCAGACTAGCAAATAACCAAACTGCCACAGGCCATTTTAGCTTTCTGAGGACACAAGTGTAATACAGCTTATTTCCCAACACAGGTTGTCAGACAATAATTATCATAATTCTATTTTATTTTCTAGTATTTTGGCAATTCAGGCAAGCAATCAGAATAAATATGATAAATCCTTCACTCCCATTTATCAAGCACCCAACACATCTGAATCATGGGTTTAACAGCCTTTTTGCATTAGGCATTGTCTCTGACTTTTCCAGATGCTAAGAACGTGTATGCCTTCAGATTTACATGAGATGTTCTTTTTAAATACCTCTCTTCCTCATTTTTATCATTCTTTTAGATGGATGAATCGTTTGGGTCTTGCAGCAATTGGTTACACACCTGATGACAAGGATATTCACCCAGATGAAGGTAATGCTTCAGTGATTCTAATTAGGAGAAGAGAGCAGACACTAAAAATCTGTTCAGTATTTCAATAAAGCTGGAGAGGTCATAACTGACTTCTTTAGCAACATATGGCTGTATCTTTTCAAATACCAATTTTGATAGGAATGCATTTCCTTGAAGCACTAAATTTATTGGTGCCACTAACAAGGAAAATAAAATCTTGAGCAGTAATTTTAATAAATATTTTAAATTAGTGATAAAGAGAATGCAGGGTTCAGGGTGAGGTGTGATCTCCCAGATCCCAGCCCTCAGGGATGTTCATCCCCCTACAGCCAGTGCAGACATCACAGACTTGGGGCAATGTGTGCTTCAGCAATATTTGTTAGCACCTCCTGAGCTCAGGTGCCAGCCTTGCCCTTTCCCCATCACCCACGGTGGAACCTGTTATGCCCAATGAAATTAAGTGTTCAGGCTTGGCTCTACTTCAGCATCTGCAATGAGGTTTCTGTTTGAAAGTCTGTGAGCAGAAGTTGGTTTTTAGTGGGAGTCTGGTTCCCAAGCTGCCTTCTGTAATTCCCTAAAGCTTTGGGAGGTTCCTGCACTCCCTGGGTGTTTGAGGTGCCAGACCTTTCCACCAGCCCATTCCTGAGTGGCTGCAGAGCCCTGCAGGTGACTGGGGAACATTCACCTTGCAATGGAAGGATGTTGCTAAAATGTGGGATCTGCTTTCCTATGGAAAAGCAGCCGAGTGAAAGCTGGAATGCTTTGTCAGCAGATTACTGGAGTGAAAGCGACCAGGACGACATGGACGGCTCGCTGACCCTGAAGCAGGAGGGCTCCTCCACACTGTGTGACACCTACCACCGCACACCCTCAGTGAGTCACACACCCTGCATGTGACCCCAGGCCCCCAAGAGCACCTCTGTGCCTTCACCTGCACCTCCCTTGTCCTGGGGTATTTAAACAACATAAAGAACAAAGCCGCATGTGATTGTAAAAATGAAATTACTGCTGCTCCTCATGAGCCAAGACCTGGATTTTTCCATAGCAAATCAGTTAGAAAGGAAGGAGAAATAAATGTCTCCTGACACAGATCTGTCACCAGACTGGAAATAGGACGGTTTTTTATAGGATTGGTGAAACTACACACCATAACAGGAACAGTATATTCAAATTTTACCTTCACTGCAGAATATGAAAAGAATGTGGTGGATGGGATATTTTGTATTAACTAAGACTGGTTTTCAATTATGAATGTTGGATACTGGATGCTAGAGATTAAGAACAGCTCACATTCACGCAGTAATCATGTTTTAGTTCTTTTTTGAAGAACAAATCTTTCTAGGAAAGGGATTTTTTTTACAAGATTGTGTACAATACCATCGTAATGACAGTATTTCAAGTAGAACATTTATATTAGACAAAACCCAGGCAATTATGATAATTATTCTATGATTCTAAGCACAGATAGGACTGTTCTCTATTTTTCTTTCAGATTTTTCTTCAGCGTGAATGACACGATCCTCACACAGCCAGAACCAAAGAAAGAGTGACTGAGACAACAGCATCACATGGGTGAAGCTCAGACTGATTTTCACCCATGTGATGCTGTTTTATCAACTGGGATACAGGTTAAGCCCCTCCCTTTCCGTTTTTCCACATTTTTGCCTTTCTCGTTGTTTTGAATTAAATTTATACACAGACCCAGCAGAATTCATTCAAATCGTTTCACAAGTTCAGCAGGCCCCCAGCCAAAAATCTTCCTGGGTGCTGAAGTTTTTGTTGTTTGGGTTTGTTTTTTTGGTTTTTTTTCTGTTTGGCCCCTAAAAAAAAAAGAAAGGAAATCCAATTACGGTTTCTTTTGGAGGCTTCCACTGTCCTCAGCCGGACTGACACTTTTTCTTCCATCAGGAGTTGCTTGTGGGCAGAGAATGTGCAAAACAAGAATAGGGAGTGGTTAAAAGAGCACTTGTATAAAAGTTGTCACTGCTAATTCTCTTCTGTTTACAGTGGTTCATGTTATGACAAATCAAACCCATCAGTCCATCCGATTACTAGATATCATAGAGTGTTTTACACTACACTCATTTTCTTGGGTCTGTTCAAAACATCGCCTCATGGGCAGATGTTTTTGTATCTTCCCAGGTGAACTCTTCAAGTCCGTTCCCTGAAGCCAAGCAAGGTCGACACTTTTCCAGCGAGTCGACGTATTCGCACTCTTCTGCCGAGGAGTCGCGGCAGGACGCGGCGGGCAGCACGCACTCCTCGGGGTGCAGACCTCCCTACCGAGAGCGGCGCTCGTGGCAGGACCTCATCGAGACCCCCTTAACCAGCTCAGGGCTCCATTTCCTCCAGACTGTCCCTCCGGAGGCAGAGTACGTGAGCGGCCGGCCCGGAATGTCACCGGACAAACGGAGACAAGCCACGCTGCCCGTCCAGAGGCGCCACAATTTTGAGCAGGATGGGCCTTTTCCTCTGGTGGAATGTCCAAGGGGACACAGCTCCCATGGGCGGCCCCAGAAACAGCGCAGCCAAAGCCTTCCCCGAAACAGAGACGTGCGCGGGAAGGGACACGTAAAGTCCATTGAAGGGACCGATGACGACCTGGAAGAGAAGGTTCCTATTAGAAGGCACAATAGTTTCTGTGCAGAAGGTGAGCTCTGGGAGATGTTCTGATCCACTTTATTGCCATCAAAATCCACAGCAGTGTGGCCACTATTCTTAGCAAGGATTTTGTGGTTGGATGGCTGGATGTTGACAAAGATAGGAGTTTGTACTTGAAATGCCAGGATGTAGTGCTAAAAATTGAGCTTTGGGGTGATGCAAATGTTCTCGTCTCATCAAAACTAACATTGCACTAAAAATTGAGCTTTGGGATGATGCAAATGCTCTTGTCTCATCAAAACTAATGTTGCAGAACTGAGTAATAGGTTAAGGTTGTATTGAAGTATTGCTGACTATAGAAACTTCATCTGAATGATCAGGTTTGTTGTTAGGTTTCTTTCTTCCCTTTCAGAAAACATAAAAGAAATTGAAGAAATCACAGATGGTCTTCAGGAGCTCTACAGAACTCTGGAAGAAGCCAGTCTGTCAGCTTTTGGGGAGCAGCGTCCCTCCACCAAGCAGGAGTTCCGCAAGTCCTTCGTGATGCGATGTAACGACCCCGTGATCAACGAAAAGCTGCACCACATCCGAGTCCTCAAGAGCACTTTAAAAGTAAGGCTTTATCCCTGACTTTGTGTGTAAGGAATATAAACTGGGAAGAGTCTAATTGTTCATCACACAATGCTGATGGATTGAAGGGACCTTAAAGCCCATCCAGTGCCACCCCCTGCCATGGGCAGGGACACCTTCCATTATCCCAGGGTGCTCCAAGCTCTGTCCAGCCTGGCCTTGGACACTTCCAGGGATCCAGGGACAGCCACAGCTCCACCCTATGCCAGGGCCTCCCCACCCTCACAGCCAGGAATTTCATCCCAATATCCCAGCTAACCCTGCCCTCTGGAGTATGAAGCCATTCCCCCTTGTCCTTGATGTCACTATATGTCCTTAATTTCTTTACATTTCTATTGTAAATGCTTTTTTGTAGCTTTAAAATTAAGTTTCAAAGAATCCTTGAAAGCAAACATGTACCAGCTTAAGGAAAAGAAAGAGCTTATTTGGCACTCTATGTAAGCAAGTTTTAGCACGTGCCACAGACTGAGCTGTCAAACAGTTTATGTTGTAATGGTTCCTGAATTTAGGTAAATATGAAAGTTTCCATAGTAGTTTTCCTGGCACTTGGCATTAAACTTAAAGAAGAAATAAAGTGATGAAATGCAGAATTTCATTTTGACCTGTCCTCTGTCTTTCTGGAATTTGCCAGGCAAAGGAAGGAGACCTCACAGTTATCAACAGCCTTCTGGATGATCCCAACTTAACATCCAAGAAGTTCAAAGATTGGAAATTAAAGAACTATGAGTTTTTCCTGGACATTTGTGAGTACAGTGCTGCTGGGAAGTCTCAAAATGGAGCCTCTGAACTGGCAAGCTCAGCCCCAATGCTGACACACACACACTCCTTCATCGAGACTCACGTGTGACAGGAGCCTCAGCCTGGGTCACTGCTGAGTGCCTGGACAGATGCAGTCAGACAAACACTGGTGAATTTATTGCTAAGGTACTCAGCAGAACTGTAAATACTTGGGTAAGAGAATAGTGCCACAGGATGCCTACTACATTGCATGATAAGACAATAATATTCTTTATGAGTTTTTTTGTTTGCTATTATCAACCGATGTCCGTATCAAGCTCTGCATTAGAAAGAAGCAGTGCAGAAGTGTAACTGAAAATAAATACCAGTATATTTAAAGTACTGTACTAAAACTCAGCTTATAATATGAGCTCCTACAATCATTTTATATATTTAGATATATATAAATACATATCTATGTATATAAAATGTAACATGGTAGTTGACATTTCCTTTTAAAATGCCCTAAAGTTCACATTTTCACACATTTTTTCCTGAGAAAAAATATAAAAATGAAGACATGAATACATTGGCCACTCTTAGAGATGAACATTTATTTTTTCAACATTTCCAGGTAGTGACCATCTTTGCAAATAAAAGGACAGAGTTATCAAAATATAAACTCAATCCCTATAGTGTGCCTTAAAATGTACACTGTACATCAAAGAAATAGCTCCCAGTCTGGCCCTATGGGCACTCTGTACATGCCATTTAAATACTGTGTTTGAAACGTGCTGTGCCTGCCTTTAAATGAAGGAACACGAGCAAGCAGGTTTGGCACAGAGGTAAGATATGAGTAGAACAATATTGGTTGTTCACTAATGCTGCAACTTAAACTGGTTTTAATAGAATTTGAAGTATTTCATGGTGAAAGAAAGAAAAAAAACATCTGCACTGAGTAAGGTACGTACTGCAGGTTTTCATCATTTCTTCACTGTGAATTAAAGTGACACGTGACTGAGTCACAAAATTCAAAAACAGCATGAGAATGAAGCTAAAAAAACCTCCTGAACTAATCAATTACATTCTGTGACAGACTGACATCTATAGCTGAGTTAATTATTCAAAATTATGTAATGTCTGGCAATAATTTTTAACTGCTAGCAGTACATTTGCAAGTGGGTGAAGTTATTCAAAACATCATTCAAAAACCAGTCGGTATTGATTGGTTTGGGAAGACACACAAGTCACGCAGTGTATTTCACTTCCTTGCCTGGGTGAGAAAGGTTTGTAAGAATCATATTTTGGGGAAAATACTCGTATTCTTTTGGGGGGGAAAGATTGTTCTGAATGCTAATGAACATAGATTTCAAAGCCATTCACAGTTTGCTTTGACTCTGCTTGCTAGAATAGTTCTAAAAGGCAGAATGAAGGGGATGTGAATACCGCTGATGTCATTTCACTAAAACAAATTCACTGGTAATTTTTTCACAAGATAAACCTAATTGTCTCTCATCCATCAAGGACTGTAAAATTTATGCAGTTCAATATAATAGAGGAAAAAATGTCATCTCAGTGAGGTCCCAGTATCCAGGAGGAGATTTCAATATTCCCAAAGCCAGACCAGGTGAAGGTGTCCTGGGTGTTTAGTTCTGTTTCCATAGAGCAGCTGAGGGGGTAAAAAATGTCATGGGAAAGCTACTGGGCTGAGACAAAGACAGGGAGATCACCTGCTAATGCTTATCATAGGCAAAACAAACCTGACTTGGGGAAAATTCATTTATTAACAATTTAAAATACAATTGCATGGTGAGAAACAAAGACAAAATTAAAAACACCTTTCCCTTGCCTCCTCCCTTCTTTCCAGTCTTAATTTCATTCCTTCATTTCCAGCAAGCAACAGCATAAATTATAGAATCTATTTAGAAATTAATTCATATTATACATGCAAGCAGTGATGGATGGTCACAGAAATAGTTACATAGATTGAGCCATCTAAATTCCTAAAGAAATTTAAATATCCCTATCATTTCAAACCCAAAAAATGGTTTGTGTTTTCATGATGAAAAGATCTGTATTATTTCTAAATAGGTTTCCAAAAGGATTTCAAATGCTACTGCATTATCACTCAAGACATAACTGAGCATATTCAGTGAAGTCACAAGTAAACAGAGAATACTACTTATAGACAGCTGAAAATCAGAAACGTAATTGGGAAGATAGATTTCTCAGAAATAACACAAGTAGTATGGAAAACAGATTATGTCTGTTTTAAGTTAAAGTACAATTTCTGTAATATGAATAGATGAGATAAATAGAGTTCATACTTTTGCTTAGCTTATCTTTAAAAATCTTTCAGTGTCATGAGATGATAATTTCTGAAATTCTTGGAGTTGTGAGTCTGCATTCTGCTCTTGCAGAGCAGCTCTCAGCAAATGTGATTTGCACTGAGTAGGCCAAATAAATTGTCCAGGAGATTCATGAGATGAAATGAGATGAGATACACTGGAGAAATTCCCTCTAATGGGCTTATGATTAACTGGGAGAAAAGTTTGAACCATTTGTCTGGCATTGCTTGTGCCTTAGAGCAAGCAAAATCTAATTGCTAAATTAAGCAATACAAAGACTTTATTCTTTCACAAATGTCAGCTGGCATTTGGAAGCCATTTCACAAGAACTTATCATCCTCCTGGCACATGTACTCAACCCCACCCTGCAGGCCTTCCCTCCCTGCCATGGGTTTCCTCCTTCTGGGTGTAAGTGCCAATTGAAATGGACTGCAGAGAGGAATGTGCACAGCCAGCACAGCACAATTATCTGGATTTTCACCACCTTTGAACTCACTGGAATGCAAAATGCAATACAGATACTGTATTTAAAAATTCATGCACCAAATCCTGCTTAGATATTAAAATATATCCAATTCTCCTGGACCAACAGGTACTTAAACACACTGTACAAAGCAGCTGGAATTGTAGTCGTTTTGATGTCACATTTTTAAATAAGAAAAGAAAAGGCCTTGGCTGTTGAGTTTATCAAGGGAAATAAACAGCACTTGTACGATAGATTTCTTAATTTACCAGTTCTCCTGCCTGAATTCTCAGGTAAAACTTGATTTTTAACATATACAACAACATGGAAATGTTTGGATGTGCTTTATTTAACTGGATCTTATTAAAGTTAGTGTCTTTGAGAATTCCTGCAGGTAAAATGTCTTAGCCCATAGACTTTCTCTGACACTCCACAAGCTGAGTCTTTTTGTTGCTGGCTATTTTTCATTACAACTGATTTAATGGTCCCCCTGAGCTACTGATTCCCCTCCTTTTTTAATACTGTTCTGTATTCAGTGACATGCCAGATCTTTGAAAGTGTCTTAATAGCTCTCTCAGCATCACTTCCTGAGAGAAACAAGACATTATTCTTGGTTTCATTATTTTAAGTGAAAACTACCCTGAGCTTGCTCTAATTGACACGAACAAAAATCAAAGGAGGAGGAGCAGGGGGTTGTTATCAGTATATTCAGCTCTGGCTGCTGTCTTTTGAGCTAGAAATGTGGTAGTCCACTGTTTTATTCCAAGGAAAAAAGAAATGAGTGTTGCAGAGAATTGTACATGGCCAGTTAAGTCTATTCTCACTCCTCTCAGCAGTTACAGAACACTCGTTCTCCAAGGTCCTGTGAAGGACAGAACAGGTAGCTTTGAAGGAGTTACTTTACAGTGGCTCTGGGAAGGGCTCACCCACCTCAAAAATTCTGCAATTCTGCTGCTGACCTTTAGGAGATTTCACTTTAAATGTTACTAGGACCTCTGGGAGAAAAATGAAGAATGTGGTAGAAATTGTTTAACTCAACACAAATCTGAGGAGAACAGGGAACATTCTTATCTTTGTCTCAACTAATGCTAATCAGGCCAAGATTATCACATACCTTACTTGCCATATTCTTTCCTCATGTGATCTTACTGTCTTCCAAAGTGATAAAAGCATTCTTTCTGCCAAAAATAGCAGTATTTATGACCAAGGTGATATAGCTGGGGACTCTTGATCCTTGAGGAGGGACAGCTCTGCCAGGAGAGCTATTTTGTGATAATTCACCAACAGTTTGTACAAACCCTTTGTGCAGTGGGGAACTAAATCCTTCAAAGATGGTTTGTGTAAAACAGCCCTTGGCTAAGGCACGATGCAGCACAACAAAACCAGCCCCCTCTGCAATGCCTGTCAGCTGCTTCTGAACCAGAGATACCACCAGGCAATTTAATTATAGTTTAAATACTCAATTTGTCAGTACAAGCAAGTCTTGTGTCTCTACAGAGGTTCTGACTGTCTCCAGACTCAGTCCTAGGGAGATTTCTTAAGGAAGAGAGCACAGGCCTGTCTGTATGGCTGGGTCTCAGCTTGCACCCCATTCATGGCATACCCAGGTTCCCATGGTAGATTTTCCATGTACCACAACACATCACCTTCCCTGCTGCCAAATGATGTTTATATACCCCTAGGACAAAGAATGGGTAATAACAGGAAAACTGGAGAAGCAATATTAGCTATTCATTTATATTCAGTATTAAAAACCTCTTTTTCTTCCAGAATGTTTCCCTCACTAAAGCTGAGGCTCAGGGTAGGTTTCCCAGGCAGGATGCTGTGGGAAAGGTCCTCCATCTCTCTCAGATGAATTCATTCCGTGTGGCTGAGGCTCTTGATGGGTGTTAAGTGGGCACAGATCTGAAAATCCCATCTGAAAATCACACCTGAGCCATATCAGCTGGAAATTTCATGGCTATTTAAACCAAAACTAGTAAGTTGGATTATTGTAGTTGATGTTTATAATTACTTTCTTTGCTCCCGTTGCACACAAGCGAAATGTGATGTTTCTGATCAGTTCCACCTCTAACATGTGGGCAGGGAACTCTCCGCTCTAGATATAACTAATAGATAAAGAAACATTTTTTAAAGCTTATCTTCTATATTTTACGGGTTATACCACTCTTGCACATCCAGAAGGAGGTTTATAAATAATATTGTTTAAGCTTTTATCAGGTTTGAAGACAGGTGATATACTACTGGGACCTCCTCTTAATAAAAATATTTAAACAATTCAGACAGAAACTGCCTACAGGAAAAGAACCATATGCACTCTTTATGCAGGCCAGACAGATATATCTTTATTTTTATCAAGAACATACATGTATTAGAAGTGACGGTTAGGGACTTTAAGCATTGATGCCACTGTATGAGCAGTATTTGAAAGAAAGCAATGTTGTAAAAATGATCAAATATCAAACAACCTGCTGTTTGACCAGCTAAACCCTGTAGCTTCTGTCCTCACATTTCCAGAATATTGTTCATCCTCAGGCGTTGGTGAGGGTATCAATACAGATCTTCTTACTAACAGTAAATGCGTCTGTCTGAATGCTGCAGATTAACTAAGGATGTCACATTATACATATTAACTACTGCATTTTTTCACTAGCAACCACAAACAAATACGTCTTAACAAACTGTGTTCGCTGGCCAAAATGCCAGTAAGACCCTGTTACCAGTTAAGACTTCTGTTTTACTGAGAAACAAGGATTTCAGTTTAAAAATCTGATGAGAAAACAGGTTAGGATATAAGAGAAATGCACTAGTATTAATAAACATTTTACATTTGACACATACTGTATTACAAAGACAATATCCTTGTAAGACCATTTATTGCTGGGCCATAGGTGACTTCCATCTAGGTTACTAAATAGCTAATAAACCTTGTATAGAGCCTTTTTTAGATAACGCTTACATGTATGGAAATGTATGACACCCTTGTACTATGGCTTGCACTTTACTTGCATTAAACTGTGAAGTAGGCTGTAGTAATGTCTTTGTATATTCAGGGGTTGAAATACCAAAGCACTGGAGTATCGTTCTGCTGGTGTTCAACCTGTCCGACGTGCTGACAACGTGTATTTTGCAAACCCCACCAACTTCAAATCTTTGGCAAATAACGCTATGGGGTCTCCATGGTCTTTGTTTCTTTGTAAATATAAACATTCTTACTGTTTCGTTAGCAATAGGAGGTTATAAACCAAACTTTCACTAGGACTGTTTTCAATAACAAAAAAAAAAAAAAAAGAAAAAAAGTCTATAGCGCCTTGTATAAAAATCATGGAGACCCCATGACCTGTGGGCATTTTTGTTTACAAGCAGTATGTATATATGTATTAGAGGCAGAACTGTTATTTATCACAAAGTTATATTGTGGATGATTCTTTCTTAAATAAATATATGTTTTCTGTCATTAAGAAAAATAAGTATTTTAGAGCCATCTTGAGAAGTTTGAAGTGTCAAGCTTCAAATACGAGTAATCTTCCATGTTTCAGCCTTGTTTTTCTAATCAGCTGGGAGATGAACTGAGAGGCAATGGCAAACCACCTGTCCATGCCAGGGAAAATGCTGGAGTTGGAAGTTTTTGAGCATTCTGCAACTTTTTTATGATGCCCATCGTGCTTAATGATTTGATGAGCAGATGCTCCATCAGTACCGCAGTAAATCCCTCAGCTCATAGATGCTACAGAGAGAAAAAAAATGGTTCTAGACTAATACAGGTCAAACGAGGTGTCAGCCCCTGGATAACACAGAATTTCTTCAGTTTCACAACAGTATTTTTAATTTTATACTTGTCTATGCTGAGAGATGATCCAATAGTTTCTATAGGCAATGAACATTAGGTTTCTTTTTTCCCTCTTTCCAGATGAGTTCTGTGTGAATTACTGTAACCGGCTGCGTTTTCTATCACAGATTAATAACTTGTTAACTTTTTGTGTGTCTACAATGAAAATTTATGAATGGAAAACTTCACTGTGTGTTGCTCACTGGGCATATACCTCATGGTACATTGCACAGACGTGTAAGTTGTAAGTTGCACTGCAACATTAAAAAAAGGAACATATTGCTCTTTTTTCAAAGATATTAACTTATTTAAGAGATATAGTCTGTACATTATTAAAAAAAATACAAAAACAAAAACATTTATTCTTCCTAAATTCAAACAAAGCTTTTGTTTTGGGCGGGGGGAAGGTTGTAAACTTCAGTTGTAAATTTGGACTTCAATAAACGAATTATCTGCACTTAGATTGTGTCTTTATGGGGGATTTTGTGTGTTCCGAGTGCGATGCGGGCTGAGGGGCATCGCTGTCGATCTGAGCGAGATCCCGGCTGAGGGCGATCCCTGCCCACTTTAGGGCCATGTCGCCTGAGACGGATCTCTGCCCGATTTAGGGCGATCTCGGCTGAGGGCGATCCAGCCCCAGGTGAGGGGGATCCGTCCCTGCTCGCTTTAGGGCGATCCCGCCGCGGTTGAGAGGGATTCCTGCTCGCTTTAGGGCGATGCCGGCTGAGGGGGATCCATCCCTGCCCGATATGGGACGATCTCAGCTGAGGGCGATCGCGCTCCAGTAGAGGGGCGATCATCCCTGCCCGCTTTGGGACAATGCCGGCTATGGGGGATCCCGCCCCGGCTGAGGGGGAATCATCCCTGCCCGCTTCGGGACGATGCCGGCTGAGGGGAATCCATCCCTGCCCGATTTGGGACGATCTCAGCTGAGGGCGATGCCCACCCTGGCTGAGGAGTGATCATCCCTGCCCGCTTTGGGACAATGCCGCTTGAGGGGAATCCCGCCTCCGCTGAGGGGGATCATCCCTGCCCGCTCCGGGGCGATGCCGGCTGAGGGCGATCCCACCCTGGCTAAGGGGGATCATCCCTGCCCGCCTCGGGGCGCTGCCGGCTGAGGNATCCCTGCCCGCTTCGGTGCAATGCCAGCTGAGGAGAATCCATCCTTGCCCGCTCCGGGGCGATGCCGGTTGAGGGGGATCCATCCTTGCCCGCTCCGGGGCGATGCCGCCTGAGGGGGATCCCACCCTGGCTAAGGGGGATCATCCCTGCCCGCTCCGAGGCGATGCCGGCTGAGGGGGATCCCACCCTGGCTAAGGGGGAATCATCCCTGCCCGCTTCGGGGCAATGCCAGATGAGGAGAATCCATCCCTGCCCGCGCCGGGGCGATGCCGGCTGAGGGCGATCCCGCCCGGCCTGAGCGCGGTCCCGCCCCGGCCCCTCGGCCCCGCCCGGCGCGGCCCTTCCCGCGCGCCGTACGCGGCGCTGTCCAACATGGCGGCCAAGGTGAGTGTCCGCCCTCAGGCCGGCGCTGCCCCGGCCCCGCGGCTCCGCTGCCCCTCAGGCTCCGCTCCCGCTCTTCCGCGGGCTCGGGGCAGCTGGGGCGGCTCCGTGCGGCCCCTCGGCAGCGCCCGGCCCGCCCGCAGTTCCGCTGGTGCTGGGGGAAGGAGCCCCCGGTGCCGCGGAAGCCGGGGTCAGATGGAGGAGTGGGGCAATGAGAGGTCTCTGGTGGTTTGGGACTCGAGGGAGAAAGAGCTGGTATACGTGGTTAAATTGTGCAACAGGGAGTAAAAGCAGTGTTCCTCTTCTGGTTCTTCTCCATGTATTCGCAACCCCCGAAACACCTTCAACTCGAAGAATATCGAGATGATAAGTTTGCTAGTAACATGATAAAGTGCTAGTGGTGCTGTACATCGCTAAAACAAGGCTGTTAAAATCATGCTGTTACAAGCTAACAGGGTTACAAGTATCCAAAATATCTCTAGTTGTAGGAATAATACAGTGTCTTTAAACAGAAAAAAGTGCATGCAAAGATGTAAGCTTTTTCACAAAATATTTAGACAGGCTTTCCAGTGTTTGCAGTCAAATTGATGAATAGGTGAACTCACATCAATCTTCATATTTACTTTTTAAAAGCATTTAAAATGTGTATATATCTGCAGAGAAAAGGATGATACCAGCGAGGACAGACAGAAAAATTAAAATAAAGCATTTTAATTTTTGTTTGTTATGGAAAAAGAAACTGATTTTGGCTTTGCTCTCTGGCTGGGTGATCTTGAAGTAGTTTGGCTCAGTAAATAAATCTGAATGATTCAGATCACGGCATTAGTGAAGTGACATAATTTAATTTTCTTTACTACTTACTATGAAAGATTCATTAATAAGAGTTTTATTCTTCTTAAGATTTCACTCTCTGTGGGTCACCATGTGGCAGATCAAGATTAAAACCAAATCCACGGAGGTATCAGTGGTTGAGGTGAAGTGGAGGGATCTGTTCCACTTGTGTGGGAGTTTTTGGTGGTTGTCATCAGAGATTTATAAATACATACCTGAATTAGGATTAGGGTCTGGCCTACAAACTTCTGGCAATCATCATGTCTTGTGTAACTTCTGGGAAAATTAAACCAAAGGGATGTGAGAGAAAGACATCTGAGTGGTAGGGGAAGGTCATAAACCTATGACTCTTTATTCTTTAATTAACATTTTTTTCATGGAAAATATGATATGTGGTAGCTGCTAAATTTTAATCTTACTTTAACCTGGCTTGTAGATTTCCATTTTGATAGAGAACTTGTATATTTTTTTATATAAATCCATGCATCAAATTTTTGCAGGGCAAATTTCCTGACTCCAATTCTTGAAGCAAGCACACAAAATTTGCAGTTTCAATGGGAAACAATATCTTGGAGATTAGCATAAATTAACTATATGGTTCTATTATAGTTTAGTTTGTATTCTGCATCTTCTGAGTGGAAGATAGTGAATTCTTTGTAGTGATGAAGCTTTTTAACTTTTTTTTTAATAGAATATGTATTTTTGATCGTTGATAAGATTCCAACACTTTGAAATGCAGAGACTTAAAGCCAGAATTATCCAAGTATATTTGACAGTTTTATTGTTACATTTTGATTGGTCTTAGTCCAGTTCTACTATTAAGAGGCACAGCTGTAACAGTTTTCTGCTAGAGAGTATATAGTGCATTTCTTCAGCAAATAATTGCTGTTCAGGCTTCTCATCAAAAATATTGCCATGCCTGTCTGTCTTTGGTGTGCTTTTTATGCCTGGGGAAAAACAACCCTTCAGGTTATCAGTGTTGCAGGTCAGGAACTTGGCACTGGTGTTACAGGGAATCTTTTAATGCTGGTCTTTGGCCTTTCCTTCTGGTGGTGTTCAGCTCTGTGTCTGCAGAATTCCTCTCCAGAAATGGCATCTGGCTTCATGGCTTTTGTAGCTGCAGCAATTTCCTGAACTCCTCAAAAAGAAGACTTTTATTTATTTTTAAGTCAGTTATCAGCTGATGTTGTGGAGTCATTCTGCTGGCTGAACATGTAATTCCAGCTTGCTGCAGGTGTTTTTCTCTGTGCTTCTTTCCTAATGTTTGATGTAACAATATGATCCTGCCATTTCTTAATTCTCAGTAACTTCTGTAGAAGTTTTCATAGGTAAAATACTTTATGGTTTCTTTAGCTAAACAATATATGATTTTCCTTGTTTAGTACATAATGCCTCATAACTAACTTTAAATAAAATAATTTCAATAAATTAATACTAGAAACAACTTGGCTAATTGAGGTCTTTTTAGTGCACCTCATGATTAGATAAGGAACAGGATAAACAGCTCCACACAGTGAAGCCTCTTTAGTGTAGTGAAGGTGATGTTGCTTTTTTTTTCACTCTGGTTCTTTGTGCTTTCAGTAGAAAGGAGTGAAACCCTCTTGGGATAACTGTGCCAGTGTAAATGTTAGCCAGTACTGCTGTTTCCTTGTATCTTTAAACATTTATGTGTTTGTATGCAGGCACCCAAAGTAAAGCAATTACTGTCAGTCAAGAGCTGGGCCTCTGATCATTCCCTGTATAGCTTTCTCTTTTACATTGAGCACAGAACCCCTTGTGACTTTTAAAAATATATATTTCTTTTTTTAAGTGAATAATACAACTTTTTCATGCTCTGTCACTTTCAAATTCAGTTTTTCTTCTGGTGTCTACTGAAAATTGGTGTCTTGTTCTGGTAGCATGCTGTATGGAAATAAACAATCTGAATTATGATAGATTTAAAATTGTTTTTCTTTAACAATTCTTCAGAAATAGAGTTCCTGCATGCTGAGTAAATTACAACTGAATTTACCCTAACAGGTGATGGAAGCATCAGCGTGGCTTTGAACACAAAGTTCTCCCTGGGATTTGAGAATAAAACTCTAGTCAGGGATCTTTAACTTTTTCTTCACCATTATAATTTGAGAAAATCTTTCTATAAGCCAGAAGACATTTCTAAAAGGCATAATGCTTAAAAAAGTGACTTTTTTAATCCCATATTGGATCAATTCCAAGGGAAATTTTAATTTCAGCATTAAGACTCCCTTTTTTTTCTCTCTGTCCCAGGTGGCAAAGCTGGCAGCTGTTTCTTCTGGGCTGCCATTTGTATGTATTACTGTATATGCAGCAACAGAAAAGGAATCAAAAAGTCAGCTGGTGAAGCCAGATAAGGTATGAATCTTCCTCTTTTTTTGGTCTTTAAAATAATACTAGAAAAATCTGAAGAATAGCAGCTCTGTCCATTGAGTTATGTTACCCAGTAACTAAAATACACAGCAGAGTAATACTTGATAATAAATAACTGACCACTATAGCTCAAATCAAACACCAAGTGTTATCATACTAAATTAGTAAAGTTTTATCTCATTTTTATTATTACAATATTTCAAAAATGAAGTGAGAAAAGGTGAAAATAGAATTCTTACTGATGAGTCCTTTTCTATTGTGCAATTTCTAGTAATACACATATCCATCTTGTAATTATTCTTGCACGTGCAAGATTTGATTCATACTGAGTAATTCTACTTAGAATGTACACAGTTGTTTGTTTTAATTTCTGAATAATGAAATGCCACTTGAGTAGAGTCAGTTTGGCACTGTACAAGTTCATCATTTAACATAAAGATTTTGTTTGCCGTAATGGGAGCATGGAGGGTTTGCAGCCTTGAAGAGCAGCCTTGAAATGCAGCAGCTGCAGAGAACAGAGAATCTGCCGTGCTGCTCAGCCGTGCTGCTCAGCCGTGCCTTTGTTTGCAGCTCCCCATTTACAGCGCCCCCCCTCTGAGGTCCAGGTACCTGGAGGAGCAGCCTGGGCTCCTGCAGCGGCAGCTCTTGGCTCTGCGGAGGACGACCGGCCACTACCTGGGGTGGTGCCAGGTAAGGGATGGATGCTGCACCCAGCCTTCCCTGCAGTTCCCCTCAGTGGAAGAGCCTGATGGAGGCTTAGACAACTTTTAAAATGTTGTTTATTGCACAGACGGGGTTACAGCAGTTGAGGGTTGTGGGTGAGCCTATAGCTGCTGGCTGCAGGCAGGCTGTGTGTCCTGATCTCCATTTTATTCATGTTACAAAGCATTATGTATTTTTTTCTGCTGTGCATCTTATTACATAGCAACCAATTAACATCATACACAATTCCTTTTATATTTACATATAACCTATTATAACTACTAACATTACCATATTAATATTATTATTTTCCAATCACAGAAGGTTAGTATGGTACATTTTAAGCTAGAAGTTGTTTTTTGGTTTTTTTGCAGTGGAAAATTCTGAGATCTTTTTTCTACTTGCAACATTGGCTTTCTTGTCTGTTTGTGAAAATCTTTTTGTTTAGTAAGAACATCTTTTGTTTGAAGTGAATTTATCCTTTGCTTTAAGTCATAGAAGTCCCTTTGAACTCACTTGCCCTTTGCCTTCTAGTTACCCAGTAAGACTGGCTCAGCAATTATCTTTTTCTATATTAAAACTTGCTTTCATTTCTGTAGAACCTTCTGTATATCTGTAAAACTTTTCTTTTAAATTTTCATCTTTCCCAACACCTCAGCACTACACTAAACCCCTGGAAAAACAGGTTACTTCCCCCTGAAGGGTTTTTTTGGCAGTTCCTTGTCGTAGCATAAAATAAGTTTGGATGGAAAAAGGAGCCCTCCTTCTGCAGCAGGAGTTGTGTCAGTAAATTCTTGCTGGCAGAACTTGAGGGTGTTTTGGAGTCTGAAATTCCAGGTGCAGTCCACAGAGAAGGAGCTGCTTCCAAAGAGCAGTACTGACAGAAAAGACAAACAGAATGCATCCCACGGATCTGTTGCAGCAGGCTGTTCTCAGGAGTTGTCACAAACACCTCCCAGCTCTGTTACTGCCTGTTCCAGGCAAAGAGGGAACTGTGGTGCCTGTCACTGCTTTGTACTGAGGAGCAGCAGCTTCACCCTGGCTTTTGGCAGATTTTGTGCTTTTGTTTTGCTTTTGCAAAAAAATGTAGACCTTAATAGTTGTAAAAAAAATTAAAAATATCCTCCAAATGTATTTTCTGTAAATTGGGATTCCATCGGTTTGTGAAAATGTTTTTAGTGTCTGTATGACTGAAATACTCTTGTTATAAATGTGTACCAAACTTTTTCATTCCGTTAATCATCGTGAGCTCCCGACACTGAGTAGCAGTGACCTCTGGTGGTACAAATTCGGTGTTGCTCTTTCAATTGTCCTGGGAAAGTCCCTAGGGAAGAGAAGATTGTATTTTATAATTGAATTTTCTTGTACAGTTGGCATCCAGGTGTTTTCCTGCTCTGCAGTTCCTGAGATGTCAGTCTTGAAAGTGAACTTAAATTAGAGAGATTTTCTTTTCAAAACCTAGTTGTCATAAGTTTTAAAAATAAAAATGTTTGTCACAAAGAGGGTAGATCTCTGCACAGCCTTTCTGGAAGGTTTGGGTTTTTTTAATTACACAGTATTTCTTTGTCTCATTGTGCTGAGGTATATGTTGAGCTACTTTTGCAGAGATTTTACTTTCTGGTTTTGTTTTTTCTTTCCTTGTAGAGTGTCTATGTCTTTGTTAAAGATGGAATAATGGATTCAATTCAGTTTGGAAAAGGTAGGCAAGTCACGTGTCTGTCTCATTTCATCTATATAAACTCTCAGTAAAATCAAAATTTTCACCTTTATTTCTTAAGTGGGAAATAAAATTAAATTACTTATACTGAATTGCCCTGCTTCTTTTTGTCTTTTTTTCCAATTCTTAGATGCTTATGATTACCTGAACAACCCTCCCCCAGATTTTCTTCCCAAAGCTGCTGTAATTACAGTGTCAAGCCTGGCTGGTGTAGTGCTGGCAAGAAAAGGTAGAGTTTGGTTGTTTCCATTGTTGGTCTGTGGGGTATGGAGCATGTAACAGTTCTAGTGGTCTGAATAATCTTCTGAAACATTGGCCAAAGCTTGTGTGACTAAAAAAAATCCTTCCTGGTAAAGGAAGGGGCATTACTGATTGCTGTTAGGAGCTGGCTGAGAGCTGACAGGGCAGGACTAGACAGAATAATGATACAATTCTTCTTCTCACTCTTCATGATATTGGAAAATCTAGTTTGGGATTATTTCTCTTTCAGAATATCAGTGTCTCCTGCATTTAATTGCTACAACTACTTAGTTTGCATTTCATTTTTGTCTAATTGTTCAAAGTATTTGGCTTTGTACAGGTTCTAGATTTAAGAAATTTGCTTATCCATTGGGACTTACTGCTGTAGGATATTCTGTTTGTTACCCAGCTCAGTCAGTGGTCATTGCTAAGGTAAGTCTCTGGTTTTATCTGTGGCTATTTCCAACATAGTGGGACAAGTTTGGATCATTTAACCTGGTGCTCCATCTATTGTGCCAACATTGCCTGCACAGTGTTTGCTGATCAGGGTTTGATTTCATTTGGAGTAGGTGGATTTAGCATGGAAATGTTTCCTGTGGATTCCTAATACCAATTTATTTACATTATTTACAATTTGCTTGACGTAAGGGAAATATGCACTAGGTCTTGAAAAGTAGATGCCTTAGTGTGGGGTCAAGCATGTTCTCATGCAGACATGATAAATTTCATTTGAATAGCCTGTTTTTGTATTTTAAAAGCTGTTGTTAAATTATGTTTTTCTAAAAAAATAGGTAACAGGGAAAAAGTTACTTTCTGCAAGTCATCAAACCTATGAGGCTGTGAGGTCACTGTGGACAGACAAGGACACTGCCACCAAGGTAGGACTTGGGAAGTAATGATAGCTCACACATTGAGAGGGAGCTTAGAAAGTTGTAGACTCTTCTGTTGATGCTGTTCAAGGTTTACTAATGGTGTTAAGCAAGGGACAAACCCCAGTCTGATCTTCTTGTCACTTCAGTGTTTAATTGTTTTTACACCTTTCACAGCAGTAGATACTGAGAGTCCCTCTATAGTCCCATAATGCATGCAGGGTGAGCCAGAGAAGAATGAGTTTCTCTTAGAGCTCCTTTTCTGTCTTGGCATAAAGGATCCATTTTGATTCAAGCTTTGGTCTTAAGCAGCTCCTGAATAAAGACTGAAGACACTCAGGATTGCAGTAGGTGTGAGTGGCTTATTCTTCTACAGCCCTTGCAGGAGCTCTGGTGTATTTACCCTGTGATATGAATTGTCCATGTCTGATTTATTTCTTCTCCTTGTCCTGTCCTCATTGCAGCCATAGTACATAAATGGTCAGTAACCTCTTTATGTTGACCTACTACATATGGAAAAGTTACCAGGTTTTTTGACATTCTCTTCCCCACTATAACCTTCTCTTTCAGAGCAGGCTTTCTATCTCTGAAATAATTCTTGTCCTCCTTGGAATTTCCTCTAGTTTCTCTGCTTTTTCTGTTTTTAGGAAATTTTGTGTTGTTTCTGATTTTTAAGTGAAATGGTCAAAATAAGACATAGTAAACAGCTGAGGCCTTGCCAACAGAGAGTAGAGGGCAATATGAACCTTCTGTAAATTACACATAGAATTTGGGTTAGTAATCCCAGAATTAAATGAGGGTTTTATCCAAAATGAAAGGGTTTTTCCTCAAGTGGAAATTTACAAAACCTTGACAAAAGTAGCACTTCCCAAGTAAAATTGCAGCTTTGCATGGTAATTTTTCATTGCTCTTTTCGAAGAAAATTTCAGTTTCCCAGTTACATTAACATGTAGAAGTATTTTGCTTTAAATTTACAGTGCTCATTGGCATGCAGTCCTCACCTTTTATTTCTTCTGAGAAGCACAAATGGAATTCTGAGTTTTGAAAATGAGATTCAGATAACTGTCATTAAACTGATAGCAAAACAAGAATTGATGTGGTACAGACACTTTTATTAACTTCATTTTTTCTCCTGAGTGAAGCCTCTTCCCAAGACATTTCTTCTCATTATTAGGGTGGAACCATGATTTATCTTTCCATCTTTTGCCACCTAGGGGTAGTAAGTGTTCTGTAAACACTCAGGGCTGTTTCAGCTTGTGGAAGGCTAAAGGCTCCTCACCTGGAAATAAACTTGTGAAGTTCTTGGAGGGTCTCAGGTAAAAAACACAGCTTTAGTCCAAAGTATATACTCACGACAAATTCCCTTCTCCATTAATTTATTCTGTGTGATCTCTGGAGTTTCATGCATTTTACTTTTTCCAGCTGTGTCCCTTGTGTGCAGCTGACTAGTTGAATATCTTCATATGATGTCATATCTGAAAATAATTTCATAAAAGATAAGCTCCCAGACTTGAAAGCTTTATTTTGCAATAATGTATTAAGCATATACCCATGTGCTTTCTTTTATTAATGTTTGGTTCACAGCTGCAGCAAGAGTCAAAACCAATTATGCAAGAAGATAAGAAAAAGAAGGGAATTTCTAGTACCAAACCCGAGTCTGCTGTTGAGTCAAGATCATTTAACAGAACAGAATCTTCTCCAGCAGAGTCTTGGAGTAATGAAGATCCAGTGCCTTCATCAGGTGAATTAAACATTTCAAGTGTAATCTCAGGGCAACTTGCAAATCCAATTAGTTGACTTAATTTTGCACTTACTCTTGCTCTAAACTGGAGCAGGCTGTCAGTGCATATTATTCTTGAGAGCATATTTTACATGCTGTCACTTAATACATATTTCAGAGCCTCAGGGAGGTGATAATTTTCTCACTGTGGACCTTGTCATAATATCAGAATTATCTATTTGCTGTTCTCTCTCAATAATGTCAGAGAACCAATATTAATGTAAACCAGGTTCTTTCACAGGCCAAAATAAGGAATAATCCAAATGCAAGACAGACAAAAAGGTTTTAATTTGGATTAAAATTAGAAAACTGAAGTCTCAAATGGATTTCATTACTTTAGCCTCTGCTAACAATACAGAGATGATCCATAGTGGAATGAAAGGGGAGTGTGGAATTGAGAAATGAAGCATTGGATTTTATTTTGCTGGATTTTCTGCAATGGTTCCTTGTGCATCCTAAGTGGTTGAGGTAATCAACTAGATCACATAACAGCCTATTTAACAGACAAAAATTTGGTAGTCCAAAGAGAAAACAGTGGAATTACCTATTAAAGGAGAACTAAATTTTTTTAAAATACTGTTACCTTTTGTAAGGGCAACTTCTGAATTTTATTTGTTACAAGGAAATCACGTGGTGGGAAGGAATTGTTACCAGAGATTATTTTTTCTGGAAAGCAAGCAGAACATACTTGGATGAGGGTTTTAAATTTTTTTTCCTTTATTTTCACTGTAGTATGCATTCACATCTTTGCTTTGCACCTGTATTTTTTCTGATTTAATTTGTGGAATGCTTTGATCTGCTTTTACAATTGCTCCAGGCCAAACTGTCTTTATTGGGTTTGTGTTTTTAGATGTGTCATTGGTTTCATAGGTGGAATTAGTTCATGTCCCTAATACAGCCAAAAATATCCATGCCCTAAATTAATCTGTGTTGCCAGAGATGTTTATTTTCTCAGTCCAAATGGGGCAAAGCTTTCAGGAGAATGTAACACCCTTTGTAGCTGGAAAAAAAACAGATCAGGAACAGGAGACACAGCCCCAGAAAAGCTGCCTTTATATTCCCCTAGATCCTCTGGAATTGCAGTATCATTAAATATGTCAGCCTGTGCACTGTCCTTCATGAGTGGGAGGGTTCAGGGTTTTACTAAACTCAGTTCATGGGTTTTGGAAGTCATGAAATGAAACTAGGGGAGAGTGTTTGTCTTCATTTGGAATTCTTGCCATCTGGCAGCGTTGGTTTTGGGAGCCAGCTCTGCTCCTGGGAGCACTGGGGCAAGAAACACTGGAGTTTTCTTTCCCTTCCTTTCCATGTGTTGGGCAAAGCATCACAATTTCATCTCTCCCTCTGCTGGGTTAGGAAGTGGTGTTGGAGAGTGAGAAGAGGTCCTGCTTTCCATCCACTGCTCAGCATTCCAACATGCCCTCATCTTCCTCTATCACTTCTTAACACACTTTGAACTAGAGCAGAGAGATTTTGATCTTTTCTAAGTGTTTGGTAATACAGAAATTCTCAAAATGTATCACTAAGCTTTCTTTCCATACATCTCAAGTATATGCATACTTTTTAACCATATTTCTTTACTATCTCTAACAGGAACAGTGAAGACATCACAATTTAAGGCTGATCCAAAACTTACAGACCATGGTCAGTCCAGCCCAGAAGATGTGGACATGTACAGCACCAGGAGCTAAGCCAAGTCTCCTTTACAAACTGCAAAATGTTTCAGATAAGGGGGAGGGAAGAAGGGAAGGAATAATCTTTACAATACATACTCTGTAAGGTATAATTTCATCAGGTATTTTCTTATCTCAAATTTGTATTATTGACTTACATGATTCATTTAAGTGCTTATTTTGTTCCTGACTCCATCTAAGCAGTGGGAATTCACTCAGTGTCATTAGTGAGACACTGAGAAAACAAGATTTGTCAGTGTCTTCTCCCAGTGGGGCTTCTCTGTGCCAAACTTGCTAATAAATGTCACTTCACAAAGGATATTTGAAAATGCAAACGTATCTCTGCTTTGGCTCAGATATTCATTGATCTAAATGAAGAATGTGAGGGGTGGGGTTTGCAGAGACTTTTGTCTTTTATCTTTCAGCTCTGGAATGAAGTGCAAGTTCCTGTTGGTCTGAGTATCCTTAAAATCTCCCTGGTTGTATCATGTGAACAGCATTGGCTTTAAAGCTTGTGTAAAAGAGTCACTTTTTTTTCTTTACAAAATAATTTGGTCCTGTTTGCCTCTTTCACAAAGGTGAATGGAAACAACTCCTTGTCCTGCATACCTGTGCTGTGTTCAGATGTCTCTGAAGTTGGGCAAAAACACACAACTGATCTCTAAACATTTCTAGACTATGCAACAGCTTTTACCTACTTGTAATACTTGGAAGAACTGTGTTTAAATTGCTTAATCCATGAAACTGATACTGAATTTATATAAAATCCATTAGAAGTATTTAGGAAGTTGGAAATCTGTACTTTCAAGGTTTAAACTGCTGACAGACAGTAAAAATGCAGAAGTAGTAGGCAGCCAACTTTTTCATCCCACAAGTTTATATGCAATATCTCATTGATTTTGGTAGGAATTCTGTGAAATTCTGTGTTTTTCCATAAGAATGATATTAGAAATTAAGTTTCCTAGGATGAAACTTTCAAACACTGTTTTTATCATGGTGTATATCCCTCTACTTCTGTTCATCCTCCATTTCTCTTCATTCTGTTACCTTTTGATTAATGAAAATATGAGCTTTGCTGTAAAATTGAGGGAGAAGCAAGAGAAACCATAGAAGCAGATAGTGTGGATGGAAAACTAAAGCCTGAATTGCTGCTCAGTGTTCTCAGCACACTGGGATGTGAGGGGATATTTGCTCCTGCTCTCCAGAAGAATTTTCACAACCTGATTCCTTCTCCAAGGCTGCTAATGCAAAGGCATGACCAGTGAAATACAGGCAGAATTCCTGGTGTCCCCGTGGGATCAGCAGAATTGTGAGGAGATGCTGCAGCATGGAATGTGCAGTGGGCACAAATGGTGAATGAGCAAAAGAAAAAAAGCTTTTAGGATGGGTCAGAAACAAATTGATATTTTAAAATCCAAATTTCAGGTGAAGTGTTGGTCTTTGTTACACAGAGTTCAGTGCAAGGTGAAGTCAGAAAATGTGAAGTTTAAAAGAAGAATTGTATTAGTTAAACTTGCCTGGGACTGCTGGCAAGATTTAATGTGTTTTTTTTCTTTAATCATCTCTTAAAGGCCCAGGCAACTGTCAGAATTCAGGCAGCAATCAGAGGATATTAAATCAATCTTCAGAGAGCTCCTGGACATGACACATTTAGTGTTTCATCACAGAGAGAGGAGTAGAAAAATTAGATGGCTGGGCTTCATATACCATTTCCAGGGAAACAGATGAAGACATAAGTGAAAATTGTGAAGAAATTTTCATTCTTAAGTGCATGACTGGATGCCAGAAATTGTATTATCTGTCTCCCTTTGATAACATTCTAGATAAAAACATAAAGGAAAAGCCATCTGCTCTACTCCTAAATCGTAAAATTCTAACTTTGAGTGATGTGCTACCACAGCAAGTCAACAAGAAAGGTAAGATGATGCAGATTTGCTTGGATTTTGCAGGAGCTTACTGTGGTGAGATTTTTTCAGGACATAATGAAAAACTCTGCCCAGGAATTGGTCTCGTGGGAGCAGGGAGAGGAGCTGCCTTGGGTTGCTGGTATGGAAGCAGCACATCTGCCCTTCCCAGGAGAGCAGCCTTGGGACACTCAGTGCCTCTTCCCTGATGGCAAAAACTGCCCTGGGACTTCCCAGGTTGTGAGGGCATTTCCACCCAGATCTGGTGATACAGGTGGGGGTGTCTGGTCTGCAAATGTCCTTTGGCTCCTTGTTGGGCAGGCAGCAGTCAGGTGTTCCATGCAAGCCCCTTCCATTGCAGCCCCTGATTCTGCTACTCAAAGCTGTCCTGGGCTGCATTTCAGTCTCAAATTACTCCTTAGGGCCACGTGGAGATAGAGCTAAACCTCAGAGTTAAACATCTGCTGGACATAAAATGGGTGTACTTGCCCACTGTGATGAACAGCAGGATGAGGGAGGCACTTCTGTTGCTCACAGAATGGAGTCCCTGTGCAGTGTCATTTTCTGGTAGGTGACACAAGTGAGCAGCACAAGATTATTCCAGCTCAGGGTTTGCCAGGTGGCTTCCCCATCCCTGGAAGTGTCCAGGGCCAGGTTGGATGGGGCTTGGAGCAACCTGGGATAGTGCAAAGTGTCCCTGCCTGTGGCAGGGGTGGGAGAAAATGGGCTGCAAGGCCCCTTCCAACACACACCAGCTGATGGTGATGGTGATGCTGCTGCTGCTGTTACTGTCACTTTTTAATTTAGTTTTTTCAGCAGCTGAGGTTTCTCCTCAAGGCAGGGTAACTTTCTGATGGTTTCATTTGTATCACCAGGTTTTGTTTACTGTCCCCACACAGCAGGGTTAAAATTAGAAGGTTTTGGTTGTGAAACAGGTACAGCTAAAGACACCCCTTCCCTAACTGCAGCCAAAGAAGGTGGGAGAAAAGGATGGAAAATTTTGTATTCTGGCTGGGTGTGTTCTCTGCTTTCAGTTCAGACACCTGAACCTCCAGGGATTATATAATACTTTACAGCTGACTGCAAGGAGCTGTAGCCACATGTCTGTATTAGTAATTTCTAGTAAAGGTGCTATGCAATGGCTTTAAAAAAGCAAATTCAGATCTGCATGATGCCATGCTCGTGAGTCTTGGGTAACTGTGTGCCTGACTGGGGCTCTTGAGGATTTCAGACCCAATAGACAAATCTGTTACAGCAAAAAATTAATGTAAAACATGGGAAAAATGTTTTTGTTTTATAGGGAAACACTTTGAATTGCATCTAAAATGTATTCTTAAGAGTCACTTCAGTTTATTTCACAATGCAATACAGTAACAGCATAAAAGTAAGAATGTATATTGTAATTTTTATATAAGTTATATATTTGTGAAAAATACAGTGTCTTAAAAAACGGGGTCACATGGTATTTTATAAATCAGAAATAGCTTAATTTAATTTAATGCATGTTTTTTAATTTATGGTTGATTGTATCCAGTATAGAGAGATTTGGAACTTGTTGATAATTATTTTTTATTTACATAAAGCTTATTGTGATACTTTATTTTGTCATATCACTGTGAAGCACCTGGAAATAAAGGGTGATAAGATAATTTTTAAAAAGTAAGTTTAATTTTTGTCTGTTGTTTTCATCTGTAGGAAAATTGTCAATTCCTTCCCTTTCAAGTACTTTTTAAGAGTTCATTTCTAATGACTAAGTCACACTTGGTTTATTAATGTTGGGGGAAAAACTTCACCCCTGTAGTACTGAAACACTCCTGGAAGAAATCACTGAAGTAACAGACAGATGAATGCTCAGTGGCCTAAATTTTTAGAAGTGCTTCCATTTTCTTCTCTTGGCATTTTTTTCTGAAGAATGGTTTAGTTCAGGACTTGGAAAAACTAAAGCTTTTATCCATGCTGGAGGAGTGACACTGCTCAAGAAGGAAGCAGGTGGTAAATGTGTTTGTCTCAGTGTGACTGTGCCAGTCTTCCAGATAAAGTCATTTGCCAAGCAAGGGTCATAAATTATGTAATCTGTGGTGTAACCTAAAGAGTGAATTACTCGAAAGGAGGAAAATTGTGTGAATGAGTAATGGGGCTGTTTTCATGGCAGACTGTCACTGTGATTCTTGAACAGCATGGGAAATACTGGAAAGGGATTGGAATGCAGCAGTGTTACTATCTTGTAGTGAGAGTTTGGAGTATTTCAGTGAAATGAAAAAGATTTTAAATACAAAAGGAAAGTGGGGTCTTACAAAGCCAATACTTTTTTAAAAGGACAATCAAGCACTGGATTGTGTGTGGTTTTTATTTTATGTAGGATTTGCAGAAGCCAAGCTCATCTGTGTGCTGATGGCAAGCTGCAGCCAAGGAAGGCTGTGACTGAAGCCATTCTAGAAGTCAGTGTATCTTTATTCCTGCCCCTGATGTGTTTTTGTTGTGAACCAGAGCCAGAGAACAAGCCCCAGTGAAACCCTGGGTTCACTGTGGACAGAGGCAGACTCCCTTGTTCAAACTGCAGTTAGTCCTTTGTCCATTTGTGTACAGGCATAGGAGATGGATTTTGCTGCAACAACTGAAAGGAATTCCACTGCTGTGACCAGGGAATGGGTGTCAACTGAGCAGTCATGGTTTCAAGGCTGAGTTACCTTTTCTGGGCTCTATTTGTAGCAGCCCTGATACCAGTGTTTGGGGAATCCGTAGCTTGTGCTCGGTTTGTGTCACTCTCAGGACCTCTGCAATGCTGCAGGAGGAGAGGCTGGTCTCCACAGCCACCTTGAGCCAGAGCTGAAGTGAGTTAAGATTAAAGATCATGAGCAGTTCCTTCTTCCACCGTTAATTCTGGTCAGTAACTTTGGTTTACTTAGATCTCTCTCTTAGAAGAAATTAAATGAGCCTGGGTGTTGTTACAGAATGCATAACTTGGCAGTTGATTCTGCTGAGTTCCAGAAACTCAGACAATAAGAGGAGGAAATGACTGTGCTGTGGAATACAAAGCTCTCAGCTGTTCAGGTCTGCTGGCACTGGGTTTATTTGCTGTTACCCAAGTGGGCACTGAAAACAGAAACCGACTCACAGAGCAACTGCAGCCCTTCCTGAGGCCAGGTCCAAACCCACTGCATCCAATAAATGCCAATGATGTAGCAAAGTCAAGAGTTTGGGGTTTATAACCTGCCTTATTAAAACATCTCACCCAAGGAAAAGCTGCCCACTGTAGTTCTGGATCCTTGAGTGAAATCTGACAGCCCCAGGTAAAGGTGTTTGTTTAGCAGCCAAGGTGAGGCTCCCTCCCACTGAGCAGCTGGGAGCTGGAGCCAGAGGGGAATTCCCTGTCAGCCAGCAGAATGGAGCATCTGCAGGAGCTGCTTCTTCACACTTCTGCCTTACATCTGAAGAAGGAGCATGCAATTTTTTCACTGAGGTAAATATTAATTTCTTTGTTGTGGTCTGTTGTAAAGCAATCCTTATCTACTGCTGTAATACTAAGTGCTGTTGGACTTCAGCCAAAACACTATTCTTCCAAAAATTTGCTAGGCATTGATTTTTAGACAACATTATTTATCCTTTGAAAAGCAAAGGTTAAAGTTTACCTTTTGCTGTTAATGTAACTGTGCTTGGCATGTTTACATAAGCAGCCAGCTCCTGTCAAATTAGGAAATCCACGTTGGGATTTTATCAGTTGTGGATTAATTTTGAAAGCACTGTGCTAAGAACAATGCTTGTGCTAACTTCAGCTTCAATGCACTTAAACTCCACAAACCTTGGGTGTAACCTAGGTAGTGTTTGGGGTGACCAGAGAGTCAGGATCTTGTGCAGTGAATTTGAGAATTTTTAAGGACTCTTTAAATAATAAAGAAGCAAGATGACAGGGGGTATGCTGAGGTGTGTGTTTCTGTCATCACTCATCCTTGCCAGATGGGTATTTTCTATTCTTTTCTCAGAAAAATGAAAAATTAATCAACAAAACTTAATGGTAGATACGTCCAATTACAGGATGCCGTCCTTTCCATCTCTTCCCTCTTAGATGGCTTCAGGACCATGGCTTTGTCTTTAAGAACAATATCTGTTGAACAAAACTATCTGCAAATACAGTCCAAGTTCGTTATCTGTAAAAGGTAACATAAGTCTAAATGTTCCTGGCAGGTACCTTAGTGTGTTGAAATTTTGGTCATTAAGTGAATATCTCACATCTGATTTCAAAAATTCAGAAATAGTAAGATTATTGAGATATTTTTATGGAACTATGTGGTTTCATAAAGAAAAATATGCTGGGTAAATTAACAGGAAGTCATATCAGTTTTAAGTTAATTAGTAATTCTTTATAGAGAAGGATGCTGTAAAACAGGCTCAAAATCCACAATCCACAGCAGCAGAAAGGGAAGTTCATTCTGCTGCTGGCAGTGTCTGGGAGAAAAGATCTTTTTCCCCAGCTGGCTCCAGGATGTCCTTCCTGAAAGTCCTGCTGTGTGTCCTGGTCCTGGCCAGCCCCTTGCTGAGTGAAGCTTCACAACGTAAGATCTGCTGGAATTCTTTGTGGTTGGCAGAGCGGGGATGTGGCCATGGCCACCCCACTGGGCAGTGCTGCTGGGTCTGGGGGGGATTGCTGCTTGGGAATTCTCCTCAGGCTTTAGGCTGGGGTTATTTTAAATAGCAAAACAATGTAAATGTGAAAACCTTGGTGAGACTGCTGTTCTGTGTTTGGTGTCATAGGGAAGAGGTTACAGCCATATCAACCTGCTGGGTTGGGATCATTTTGAGGCAGTCTCTACCAGTTACTTGTAATTGGGTATCCCTAAGCCAATAGTGGTGTAAACCAGCTGCAGTTATTCTTTTTCTAATAAGAGTTTTGGTTTGTGAAGAATTTGTTTATGCTACTCCAAACTTTCATTTGCAAAAACAAAAGTTACCACTCGAAGACTAACTTGGCATTTATGTAGATAACAGTATTTTGAAGGGCTGAGCAGTGAGTTCCTTTATCACAAGGCATATTAGAGCATTAATAGCAGAGGGCACACATTCCCCTTCTCCTAGCAGAACCACAACTGTTGATTTTCTGCTGCCTTAGTATTTTTTGTATCATTGCTAAAAGAATTGTAATTGTGTTACCGATCAGAGGGGTAGCTAAAAACATTGCTTATGTCCCATGCCAAATGCTACTTGGGATTTTGCTTTGTTCTGTACTTTATAGCCATAACACATGACCTGTGTTAGGTTTTCTTGGAAAATGTTTGAGTGCTGATGCCCTCTTGAGAGGAGAGCATGCAGTGTGTGTAAATGGATTGGTACAACCCTTGGTCACTGTAAGCATTTAGATTTCTCTCTCATAAGCAGCAAATGTTGGATTAGATGGACTTGGACAGTGGAAAGGAAGGAGGCTCCCACCTTTTTTTGCAATGCAGACTGCTCCCAGCACAGTTCCTCTGGCTAATAATGCATCAGTCAGGAGTTTGTTCTGGTGGAAAATCCCTCTGACAATGACATTAAAGCTGCTCCAGCAGTTGCCTGCTGGGCTCAGAAGGCTCTGCTCAGAGATCTCAGCCAGTTCTGACTCTGGCTTCATTCCAGACGTGGATCCTCTCACTGGGAACAGTTGTGCACAGTTATACTCGGCTCTGGAAGCAGTCTGGAGGCTTTTTTGGATGTTCAGGTTGGTGCCTGGCATTGAGTCTGAGTGCTGAGCAGGAGAGGAACAGGTAGAAGAGGATGTAGGGTGGGAGTGCCAAACATGCTGGTGTTTGATGGCTGATCCAGGCTGCTGAGGGAGTTATTTTTAGCCAGCCAAATACCTGTGAAATACTGTAAACACTCAGATTCTGGAACATAATTTACAGCCCAGTGTTTACACAGCAAAAGAGATAGAGGAGAACCAACATTAAAACAAACCAGATCCTTTTGTAGCAAACCAAGGAATAATCCCAATGCAAAACATGCAAAAAGGTTCTAATTTGGACTATAATGAATCTCATGACTTCTAGTCTTTCAGTCTTTGCCAACAATCCAGAGATGATATACAGTGGAATTCAGAGACAACCACACTTAAAATGATGAGATAAAAATCATAACAACACAAGCCATAAACACGTTCACGATAAACTAATTTAAGCAGGTAAATTTTCATTTCTTAAATAGCTTCAAAATTTTCAAGGAACAAATCACTGGAAAGTAAGATTTAGTATCATCTACAGAGTACATAGGAAGCTTAAATTTCTGGTGAAATTACCAACACAGCCCACTGACAGTATGTTACTGTATAATTGCAATAAATATTTGTTTTGTTTTAATTCACAGCCAACTGCACTGGAGTTGAAGACTTTGGGAACTGTACAGATCATATAAATGGATTCTGTCCTGAAAGTGTTCCTTGTCAGTGTAAAAATGGAAAGCCTTTTTGCAGGTAATGTGTGGGCTTGGTTTGTTTGTTTAAATATACACCATGTAAATGTCAAATATATTTTAAACTGATGAACTAAATTTAGCTGCTGCAAAGTGATCCCTGAAAATAAATGTTGATCTTCATTCACAATCTGCATAAGTTTATAACTGGTACAAAGCATCAAATCTGGGATCTGGGCATAGTGTTTTCTTTTTAAAAATATGTGTGGGCTATGTAATTCCTAATGTAAGTAATCACTGTAAACCTTAATTTTTACATGCTCCCTGTTCTCTCAACTATTTTACTTTAGAACTGAATTAGCTGTGTAATTGCAAGTTATTTTTTTCCTCAGGTTGATCAAATTTTCTTTTGAGTTAGAAAAAAAAATACCTGAATTTTTTATTCTCCATTATGTAGTTGTTTTTTTTTTCCTTTTAAAAAATCAATATCATAATGACAGCCAGAAATGTGAGGTTTCACTTCCACTCAGCAGCTCTGCCATGCTGACAGCTGACAAAGAGATCTTTGACCTGAGCCAGGCCATGACTTGGGCACTGCACCCTGTTCCCATCAAAGCTTTTTATCTTGGACTCCTGAAATGCCAACTTGGACTTGGTTACTTAGAGCCTGGCATCAGATCTGAAAACAGATGGGTGTAACTAAGATTAAAAAGCACCTTTAAACCTACAGGAAAAATAGTGAATCTCTTGGCCCCTGCAGTGGTGAACACTAAATAATTATATAGCAAACTATTATACTTTTTTGGTATTGCTTATTTTTGAATTAAAATTCTGTCACTAAAAGTGAATATTTTTATTTGCAGATGTGACTACTACAGAATAGGCTGGATGGAGTACTGGTACATGGGCCCCAGATGTAACTACCTTTGGAACACTCTGTCTTTCATTTTAGTTGCTACTCTTCCTGCAGTGGCACTGGTTATCATAGTGGTTATAATATTTTGCACTGTCTACTACTTTAAAATGGAAAAACTTAGGTAAGTGACTCTGGGTATACTTATAAGGAGTTTTGTACTCAAAATGGAAGTACAACAAAAGGAGTCTGATATTCTGGTTAATTTTTAACCTCTGGATGTTTAAAAGCACAAGGTTGCCATGCTGCCAAAATACTATTTATACAATTAAAAACAAACTCAAAGCATCTGACCTGAGCACTTAGCACTTACTCAGCATTTTACCAATACATGCAGAACTTCACTCTCAGGCATTGCTTTCCTTTAGGGCTCACCAGGCAAGCCTTAAAGATTGATAAGTATATTTACTGCTTAAATTCAACACTACCAACTGTGTATTTCTGATTTATTTGCTCTTAAGGACTGGCTTTTTTTCCATGGGTTAAAGAAAAAAGTAGTAAGAACAATAACCATTGACAAGAGGCTTGGTGTTTAACACGATTCCTCCCACTCTTGGGTCTCAGATATTGGCAATTTGAGCTTTTTGCTTTCAACACTTTTTCCCAGTGACACCTTTCCCAAGTACACAGACAATATGGGGTTTTTTCTTCTGTCACTGAGCCCCAGTAGTGTGTCACTGGTACTTGCTCTGACATAGAAAAGCTGTAATAATACCCAGTACTTGTACACAAGAGCCATTGCCACAGGACATCTAAAGGTCTGACATGGCTGTTGAACCAATCTGCAGCACAAAAAACATGTCAAGACCCTCACCATTGCTAATGCTCTAAATTCCCATTGTTCCCCCCCAGGAAGCAGCCAAAGCCTCCATAAATTCCCATTGCTTTCCCCCAGGAATCAGCCAAAGCCTCCATCCAGGGGAGCACAGCAGAACCCTGCATTCAGTTCTGACACAGCTGCTGACCTGGAGCACAGGCACCATCAGCCAGCCGGGGTAAGAGATGGCACAGCACAGCCCCCAGGCCTTGGTGATTCAGCACAATGGGGTGGGAATAGCAAAAAAAATTGGGAATTTGAGCTTAAACTCTCCCTAGCATTTGATTTCTAAGAGCAGCTGAGAGAAAGTGAAACTCGTCATGAAAGATTAAGTGAAACTAATTTGCATAGGAGAAAACAAAGAACTAGGGATTATTTTTACAGGATGTTCAAACAAATATTCCCATTTTTGGCCAGTTAGAAGCAGCTTTAAAAAGAGATCATGCTTTGCTGTACTGGTTTTCTCCATTAGGCAAGATGCAGTAGAAATCATGGCTTGAACTTGAGTGTGTATTAAGAGAAAAGATGGATAAATACCATTAAAAACCAATATAAAATACAAAGAATCACTGAAAGGGAATATTTATGTGTGTGTATGTGTTCATTTCCTCATTTGGTACTCCAAGGGATTATTTTACATATTAAGGAGCACACAGTATGTGAGAAAGAAGATTTTGAAGGCTGTCTAAGAACAGGGAGAAAATTATCTAGTCTGCTACATTATTTTCTGCTAAATCAATCTGTAGAGTATCAATAGCTTGGCAATGCAGCAGGTCTGAGCTAGCCTTTACCAGGAGATGGTGCTGTTCAATTTTTTAACTAATTTGGGATTTAGTCCTGCTGATGCTGTTTTTCCCAAGGTGTAAATCGGACCCAATCCTGCAGTTTGGTAGGGAAGAAAACCCTTTGTAAAAGGAAACTTTTTGGGCCAGGGCTGCAGACTTAGGGCTTTCTCACACCCCAGACTGTGAGTTGTAGCCCAGACAAGTGAAAAAACTGTTCTATACTTTCTAACATACTGTACCTGGAGAGCTGGTTATTCTGATATGTTGTCATTTTGCTCTGTGTAACCACCTGATCCCCTACAACAGGATGCCTGGGTTGGACAAATTCCAAAAGTTGTACTGAAAAAACAAGATTTTAATGATGCTTCAATCTCAAATCAAAAGCAAAATTACAGGTATGCTGTTACTTTTCGTCTTTTGCACTCATTCTCACTTTCTACCCTGGTTTGGAGACTCAGAATGACTTTGCAGCTTTGCCAGTGGCACAGCAAGCAACAAAGGTCCAGTAAATGGCAAAGCTTTTGACTGGATTATTCACATACAGATCCTAAAATTCTGCTTTATCCAGAGGCTTCTCTGGTTTTCCTCTAGTCCCAGAGGCATTCATTTCATTACTGTTTAGAAACACAGTTCCCTGCTTGTGCTTCCTCACTTGAATCCCCCTCAGCACACAGCCAGCTGCTGCAGCTCTTACTGCAACTTCTGCAGAGAACTTGTTTGCCAGGGTGCAGCTCAGTGAGAGCACCAGAGTCTCCTCACACATAGCAGGGTTCTGCTGCAGACAGGGACTGGAGCTTGCTGATGTTTCAGTCCCTCAAGGAGGTCTGGTTTTTTTCAATATAAATGTTGAAAATGTTGAAGGTATAGCTGTGGTGAATTTAAAACATTTTGAAGATAATTGTAGGAATATAGAAAATTAGGTACTGTGGCATTCATTGTTTGTTGTGAAAAGAAAATAAAAACTTAAAGAGAATGTTGCTTCCATAAATTCAGTCTTCTCTGTTTGCAGGATGAGGGCTTGATAGTAAAAAGCACTTAAAAGACCTTTTAGATGTTACTGCCTCAATGCCATGCATGAAGTAGTGAGCTTTAGTATTTTTATATTTCAGTTTAAACTAACCCTTCGTACAATTTGCAGTTTATGATAAGGTTTTAATAACCTTTTTCTCTTTTGCATAGTCATGTGTATGATCAGCCTCTAAGGACAGCAGATCCATCATCAGATTATTTCCGTCAGTCCCGAGCCCAGCGGGATGAGTTTGACTATCCCAGGAAGGATTTGCCTTACCCAGTTTATCCAGAGGCGAGACAGTACCGGGTATGTATCAATTACATCCCTCTGCATATTAATTACATACTCTGCATATTAATTATATCCTCCGTCCTGGTACTGAATACACATCATCACTGAATTGATAGTGTTTGTTACTAAGTAAAGATGTGAGCTAAGAGAAAGCCTACAGCCACCCTTCACTGTGCAGGTGTTTTCTTCAGGAATGTTAAGACCCTGCTGAAATGTTTTTAAATATTTCCAAAGCTGTTTCAGTTTGTGTACACACAGTGGTAATGCTTTCAGTTATCTGCATGAAAGTCATCTTCAAAGCTCTTGATGAGTGCACACTCAGAAGCAGCACATACTAAGAAAAGAAATATATGAAAGTGTAGTTTGATTAGATACAGATTATTTTAATAGCAAGCATACTGGGGAGTGTGTGTCATGCTACTGATTTAATTCTCGTCTCTTTACAGAGATACTAAGAACAAGTGCTTCCTGTATCAAATGTCTTGGAATGCTGCATGATCACTGAACAATCCAGGTGCTGAGAGAGCAGTGAGGCCCTGGTGGGACACAGAGGAAAATGCCACCCTTACTAGAGAGCACTAAGTTATTGGAAAGAGGAGGTATTGAGGATAATTGTAAAAGAAAACCTGATATGACATGACATTAACATCTAATTTATTTACTGTGTAATTGGTGACAGCTTCACGTGAATCCCCTGATAGTGCAGTGCACAAGGGTCTGGCCCTGGTACAAACACAGCCAAGGACTTGGCCTCTCTCTGTATTTATCAAATACCTACAGACCCATTCCCTTGTCTCTTGTCTTTTTTGCTTTGTCTTCCTTTGTGTTGATCCTAACAGCTGGAATGGTTTGCATTTAAAACTGCCCTGGCTTGCTTTGTAACATTTTTGTAAATGAGGAAAATAAATGAAGCTATGGAAGATTGACTACCTCGTCACTAAGTAACAAATTAAAGAGACTGAAGACTGGGATTTATTTACCATTTCCAAAAAGGCTGAAGCATGTTATATTGTGATTTATGTTAAATTATTTCCCTTAGTATTAGGTAATACATGAAACTATATGAAAAAAACAGAATCTTAAGGATTTTAGAAAGCATTTTTTGATATTTGGTTTTCCCTCCATGTAACCAAAATGCAAAGTGGGCAAAATTTACTAGGTTTACTTCTACTGCTGCAAATTCTGTCAGAAATAAAAGAAGTGAGTCTGATTCCCTCTCTTATCTTCAGAAACACACAGAAACAGTGTTAGCACATCTGTTTAGAGCCCAGAATATCAGTTTAAACCATTCTGACCTCAGAAATTCAGATCCAAAGGTGTCAGAGAATTGTGTCAGTGAATTGCTTCTTCTGTCACTTGTCAGCCTCAGGTGGTGCCACAATCTGACAAACTGTGGTGGTTGTTGACCTCAATCCATCTCTGTTGTACCAACCTCAGAGTGACCACAGATTGTGAGTGTTCAATTTGATGTTCCACCAAAGGAACTCCTACTCCAAAAAGGAGTAGGAGGAACAGATAAGGCCGTGCTGTCAATATCCGTGGTGCTGGCAAGAGCAGAGCTGGCTAAACTGAGTCTCTCTCACCATTTCCCCCAGTGTTCAGTTTTGTCATTACCTTTTCCAGGTATTTCCCCTTCATTCATTAATTGCATTGGGCAGTATGAAATTATTTTGTCATAAAAATGTCTCTCTCCTGCTAGAGCTAGACAAAATGACTGGAATGTCCTTCCTACTGAATTTACTTCGGTGCTCACTGTGTTATGTGGCTTTACTCTTTAAAACAAAAACAAAGGGGAGGAGGGTCAAATGTAAGTCTCCAAGTTCTCTGCTAAGGAGGTGAAGTCCAGGAAGATTAATCTTTTGAGAATTACAGAAGCTCCATGTCTCTCTTGTCCTGAGGAGCCCAGAACCGGACACAGCACTCCAGCTGTGGTCAGTAGGGTCACCTGGGGATGCCCCATCTCAGGATGTCCACCTTGGGTCACCCACCCTGTGTTGGCCCAGCTGCCAGACCCCAGGTAGCTCTGCCCTCTAAACCCCAGGCAGGGCCACCTCTGCACTCCCCTCTCAGCATCTGAGAGCTTTGGGTCACCTTTCCCAGGAATCCACTTCTGCCTTTACACTTGACTTGGAAACACAGCTCTGGCTTTGGATTCCTCTTCTTTTCTACTCCTTAAGGAATAGAAGATACAGAACAGCCACCAAGCATTGCCCAAGTCCTCCTTTGCTCAAATTTCTACTCCAGGCTCTGAATCTTGTGACAAAAGTTTCCAAGACAAGTTGCTGTGCTTATGAGAATGTTCATGTCTATATCCTAACTACTTTTATATATTAAAAAACTGGTTCAAGTTTGTATTTACTTGTCACGTTTAACCAGGTAAGTCGGGTTTCCACGCTGATTAGAGACCCACAGAACTGAAACTCCTGCCAGAGCTATTTAAATGGTGTTTTATTCACTAGGTCATTCTGCTGCCCACGGGGATGGGTGTGGGGGGGAACTCCCCTCATTTCCCCTCACGGTGCCCCGAGCGGGAGCGGGGTCTCCCCGCGGTCCCCTCANNGCGACTCATGGCCGTGGGACGGCGTTATCCCCGCCGGGACCGGGTTATCCCCGCCGGGACCGGGTTATCCCGGCGCTGTCCCCGCCTCTCGGCCCGCACCGCCGCGGGACACCCGCTCCTTTGTCCCCGCGCTCTCTCCGCCGCCTCCCCCCTCCCCGGCGGCACCGCGGGCGCGCCCGCGCCGGGCACGCGCGGGAGGGAGGGGGGGGAGG
>VXBI01001486.1:407327-536682 GCA_013397375.1 Toxostoma redivivum | reverse complement strand
AAGGAGGGAGGGAAGCGCCGGGAGCCGCCGGCACCAGCGGGCACCGGCAGCCCTTGCCCTGGGGCACCGCTGGCCCGCCCTGCCCGTGGTTTTTACTACGGGAAGTTTTATTGGTGCAACGCATAGATGTAATTTTTTTTTCTATTTATTATTTTGTATTAAGAGCCTTTAGCGTCTTTCAGGCAGCGAGACAAAATCTCGTTCACTGGTTTTGTCTGTCGCGTTTTAACATGGATCTAAATTGTCGTGGTGCTTCCTAGGTGGACACAATAAAGGACTTTAAAATGGATATGCTGGTTTTTTATACCCAATCTGTTCTCTGCCAAGGTTCTGTGTTAACCTGCACACAGTTATTTTACTAATTGGGGTTTTCTAATTAAGATTTTTGCGCAGGCAGGACGTTTCTCATTGCGTTTCTGTCAGTTGCTGCATTACAATTAGGGGCGGAAAAAATGAAAACCGTGTCATCAGACGAGGATAATTTTTTTGTTTTCGACTTGAATGTTAAGACATTTAATGGTTACACAGCATCTGGTTCGTATTTTTCAACGGCGTAGAAGTTTATTTATTGTGCCATTGCTCTATGTCTGAGCCTGGCCTTATTGGTTTAATGCAAATCTCTTATGCAGTTTGTGAATATTCAAAGCAGCAGCAGTGCATGGTTGTGTTTTCCTTTAGAGCATGTAAGCAAGATGTAAATTACTTAGGACAAATCCACTATTTCAAAGGAGAGATTAAGGGCTGACCATGCAATTAGGCTTCATGTGAAAATACATCACCTGAACCTACTAGGAATAAAGGTGTATGTGAATTGGGGAGATGCTTAACATTTGCAGGACCACACAAAATGTATTCTTAAAGCTACATAATTAAGAGCATGTGTTTAAGCTGTAATTGGCATGTTGTAATTGGTGTTCTGTAGAAATGTTTATGTTATAAACATTTGAAATATGGCAACAATGCCTGGAAGCCAGCACAGGAATTGGGAGATTCCTTGTCCCCCTGGGAACATCAATGACACCCTGTTTTTCCTGGGAAGGGTAGGAGTGCTGAAGCATTGGTTGTTATTCCTCCTCCTTAAAATGCTTTGCTAAAGATCTTTGCGTTTGGAGTGTTTTCTTAAACTCTGTCTAAAATTAAAATATTCTTGGTTATTTTGTGATACTTTCTTTAGGAAGAGTAAGCTAAGAACAGATCAATGTGTATCCTGGGAACTTCCACCAGTTTTTCAGCTGACTGTTGCTGTTATGTGTCCTTAGGTCATTCCAAACTGCCAACCATTACCCTTGATTTTAAAAAATGCCATGTGCAGAAGTAATTTACAGTTGTAGTCAGAGAGGTCAGATACCCCTTCTACTCAAAAAATTCATTGCTTGTCTCAACTGAGCCCCATCTAAGGAAGAGCTTTGGCATAAAGAGCTGAAATAGATTGAAATGAACCTCAGGCTCATTAGAAAGAGAACTGTTATTTTTCAGAAAAGCAAAACCATTACAGATACAGACATATTTTAAAAATGTTGCCTTGAGACATTGCTCTGGGAGTCTCAGTGTAGGTTGCCTGAAATACTTCATTTTGGGATGTGAAGATAATGTGCTCTTTCCTGAGCCAAGATAGCATGCTGTAATAAAAAAAAATCAATGAAAAAATTAATGGAAGTGAATATTTTATTGGCTGATGCTAATAAAACATTTTCAGTGTCTTTAAATACCTAGAGGAAAAACTTGAGATGTTACAAATTAGAGGAAGAGAGGAACAGATAAGTTTGGGATTGTGACAGGGTGTGGAATTGTGGCTTTCTGCCTGATTCTCCCTTTCCAAAGCCATGATTGGATGTGTCTGTGGTGGTGTGGGTGTGTTACACAGTGTACTACAGGAGGAAGCTGAGAAGAACCACAATTAATCACTGCACTGCATTTTTCTGCTGCTCCCAATAACAAGATTTGCCTGCATCTGTGACATGTGAAACTGCATCCTCTGCACTGCTGCAACCTGTGAGCAGAACCACCCGGTTTGGGGGCAGCCCTGCTGAGCCTTACCCAGGGTTAATTCTTCCAGCAGTAACAGGAAGGGCTTTTCCTGCTGTCACTGCATTCCTTGAAGATCCCAACGTTGATATAAAAAATAAATTTGTGATTGTGTGGTTGATTCAAGTCTGTCCTTTGTCTGCAGTGAGGGTTTACAAGAACATTCTTCATAGGATCGGTACAGCTTCAGCGGGGTTGTTGCCTGTGTGTCATCATCCATCTCTGATTTTAGGGGAGGTTTACAGGATTGCTGGTGCCATCCTGTAACTTTAGTTCTTTTTCTAGTCCCATTAACTACCAGGAAAATATTCTTTTACTGATAATTTGCTTTTCCTGCAGAAATTTAAATTCAAATTACAGTCCTACTTAGTATTAAATTTTTCTATGTGCCACCATACATAATATAGTTGTGCATCTAATTTTTGAATCTGAAAATAAGTTGCATATTGAACAGGAAAAAAAGTCTGGCGTATTCTCCTGTGATCTCAGATTGATATAAATTAAGATAATTTTTCGTATCCATTTACTCTGAAAAAAGAGTTCTCTGAATGTAAAGGCTGTGGTCAGGAAATGTTAGATATTGCCTTAATTCTGAATTAGTTAAGTGAGCTATTTATGCTCTAGAGCTGCATTATATTTTGTACTAGCAAGGATTCATTAGCTACAGGGAGAATTTCAAATGGCTGTGGTGATAATTTGGGAGTGATGGAGCATTGCACTGAGATTCTGGACCTGCTCTGTGATCCTTACAGTGCTGAAAGAATTTGATTTTGGAGTGGAATTGAGTTAGTAAAATCCTTGCCAACTTTCCTCCTGGATAATATTTGACTTTTTTTGTATTCTTGTATTCAAACCTCCTTGGGGTGGATCAGTGGCTTTTCCTTGCAATTGCCATCCTTGGGCACCTTTGCTGGAGGAGTTCAGGAGTTGAGGGAGGTCCTGGCTCTTCCTGGGCCCCTTGATTCTGCTTTGGACATGTCTCACATTTTGGGCACTTGTTCCTCCAGCTTGGCTTGACCTTGGTTGTGTTGGTTCTTGAACTCACTGCACTGGGGTTGTCACATGTGTTCTACCACAAAGTAATTGGAGTTTCCCTCATAGTTTGGATTTAGATGCTAAGATGTAATGAATTCTTGTGGTGAGGTACTGATATTTTTTTCTATGAGATCTAGGAGAGCAAAACCAAGGTTGGTGCTACAAGAGGAAAGCAGCATACTTTGGAGAGTTACCCCTGAAAGATTTGTGCTCCCTGCTCTTCTCTGCCCCACTCAGGTCACGTAGTTCTGAGCTCTGACATTGCATTCACTTCCCACAACTCCCAGAACTTCTTATTTGCTCCCTGATTCTGTCACTTTTTCTGATTCTTGGATACACGAGGGCAGGAAATTGCAAGATTTTAGTCTTGTGCAACCAATTTTTTAGGCTTGAGATTTTTTTTACCTGTGAAAGCTCTTCATGATCCCGTGGGTGCTTCTGTGGAGTCACTTTGCACTGAGAACTTGTGTAAAGTCCTTTGTGTTGCAGCAAATTGCAAAATAATTCAGAATCCTCACACTTCAATGTTTGGTAGCAATGCTGGGATGCTGATTTCATGCTTCTCTGTCGTGTTTTATGGGAACACTCAAATGATGCACGCTATCTCCTGCTCTGGGAGTGACTTTGTGTAGCTGTACCTTATCAAAGAGATTTGGCATCCCCAATTACATTTACACATTAAAATTGATGGAAGTTTCTCATATATCCAAATTTTGAAAGAATTGGAAAAATGTATGCTCCCAATACAGTTCTTCACTTTTTTCACTGTAGCTCCACACATCCAGAATCACCAGTCTTGATAATTAGTTAATGAGTCTGTACAGACAGGGGCAGAACAGAAGCTGCTTTGTGCACAATTGCTAATATTTATTGTTATGCTAAGGTCAAAAAATATAAACTAAAATAGTAAAGTGAATTGTGTGAAGTGTTGCTTATGGTTTTCTTGAATTTTTGGGTAAATACTTCTCTGTGTTTGTCAGTGTAACACATCATTCCAGTAAAGCTGATCAACACAAGAACACTGTTAAACATAAATTCTCATTTTTGTTTTATTGCAGTTATTTGTGAATGAATTTGGCTGAATATGGATCCAGGTGGTGGAAGTCTTGGATTGCAAACACAGGAACCCAAAATGCCCCACACTATGATCATGCAAGATTTTGGTAAACATTTTAACTATTAAAAATAATGAATAAAATCCAGGAAATTATCTTAGTTATTGGGAAGGACCATGTCTATACCAAGATATTTGCATTTGAATTACAACACTGAATAATATTAATTATTTTTTTAAATTCTGATAAGAACCATTTTCTTGAGTGTTTTCAAGATTAAAACTGCTGTTTGTGTGTTAAAATAGTTCACTGTGCATTTTTTGTTATGTCTAGAAAAGTAGTCTGCAAATATGACTGGCCAGTCCAGTCTGGTAATGAAAACCAGCTTCCCTACCTCCAGCGATTCCTTATGACATGGCAAGTCGTTGCAAATTTTACTGTAAATATTGCATAAAACTGAGTGCAAGGCCCTTACAGTCCAAAGGATGAGTCCTTTTGTTGTAACAGCAATTAATGGCTTGTTACCACACTTCCAGTGTCATGCAAGAATTCTGTGAAGGTTCACATTGCTGCTGCAATGAAATGTTTTCTAACTGGGAATTTTTAAAAAAAGAGACTGAATTGTAAACTGACCTTTAGTTTTTAACAGATCCTGAGTTTGGGACAAACTCCACATTATGTCTTGAAGTGGTGTGTTTAGTTTATCTTAACTTCTACAGAAGGGCTGCTTTGGACAGTGTTTATTGGGCAAAATGCAAAATGTGGATGTGGAGAAGTAAGAGATTTTTACATCTGTGTTTAACTTGTCCATGTGATAACTCCACTCCTTAGATAAACCAGTTGCCAGTGCAATACGTGTAACATTTTTCTCCCGGTTCGTGGTTGCTCCCTAGTGGCTGGAATGGCTGGCACTGCTCACATCGATGGAGACCACATTGTTGTGTCAGTCCCTGAAGCTGTCCTGGTGTCTGACGTGGTCACAGATGATGGGATAACCCTGGATCATGGCTTGGCAGCCGAGGTGGTGCAGGGCCCCGACATCATCACGGAGACAGACGTTGTCACCGAGGGCGTCATCGTCCCCGACTCGGTGCTGGAGGCTGACGTGGCCATTGAGGAGGCTTTGGACACCAGTGACCACGTGTTGACTTCTGACCTGATCACAGAGACTGTGCGAGTTCCCGACCAGGTGTTTGTGGCAGACCTTGTCACGGGCCCTGAGGGACACTTGGAGCACGTGGTGCAGGACGCCGTGGCCGGGGCAGAGTCTCCCACCATGGTGTCAGAGGAGGTGCTGGTGACCAACTCGGATTCAGAAGCTGTGATCCAGGCAGCTGGCACTGTCCCTGGCTCCACTGTCACCATCAAAACCGAGGATGATGACGATGGCAAGAGCACATCTGAAGACTACCTGATGATATCTTGTAAGTGCACACAGGTGGATGGAAGCAGGAGGGAGCTGAGCTGGCAGTGCTCTGGTGGGGAGAAGTTCTGTAACTGCACTCCTGGAACACTCAGGGAATAGGCTGGTGCCCAGTTAATTCCTGGTGGCTGGATTTGGGGTTTTGATGTAAAATCACTGGTACAACAAGAAAGAGAAGGTGCTGCTGAGTGAGTGGATGTGTATGTTTGTGTTTCTGAAACTAGATAATCCAGAAGATTAAAGAAAAACAACTTTGGAAAGTTAAACATTCCATTTATTTTGAGTATACAACTTTTTTTTCTAAAGAACATCACAGGTATATTACAATACTATGTAGATTCATGTAAAAATAACATACTGGGATTTATCAGGATAATCCACTAAGAAATTTTTTTTAAGATCTCTAACTCAACGTTTTCTCAATGTGGCCACAAAATGTGGTTTGTTTAGTGTATTAAAAATTATAATGGGCATTTCATTGTCTGTTGTGCTGTTCTGAGCTGGACTTGGAAATAAGGGGTCGTGTTCATTAATGGATTGGCTCATTAACACATTCCAGTTCACACACAGCATCCAGCTCCATATGATCCTGGTGAAGTTGGCCACTGAAAGAACCTTGGGTACTTTGTGTTTCTTCAGTGCTTACATTATACCCAAGGTACCAGTTGTTGCTGCTACACAAATCTGCTAAAATATATTCCAAGTAATTTAAATTTTTTTACTTCTTCAGATCACTTATTGAAATGGGAGTAGGTCAAAACAGATTTTATTTAGTCAGAAGCAATATGTTAAAAAAAAGTCAGTGCCAAGTGTGTCAAAGTGTCAGTCTGTTCACAACAAGCTGCATTTATTAAAAATATCATGACAGAGGACACAACTTATTTGTGATTATAATGATTTCCCTCTCTTATAGCATTTATGTCCCTCATGCAAAATATACTATGATATTTACTTTCATTCAGTACAGTATGAACAGCAATGATTTTTAAAGCTTTCCATCATTACTGTGTCACTAAAAGTCAAAAAGAGGGTTTTTGGAAAAGAACTTAAAAATGAGTCTATAAAGCAACAAAAAAAAAATCCTGCGTGTTTTTGTAATGAAAGGAGCACCATTTTTACAGCCAGTTGTTTCTGACAGAGTACTTAGGATGAGTTTATTCTGTAACTTGTCACTGTAAGTACAGTCATCTTTGGGATTCCTTCTGAGAGAGATGAGTGTGATTGATGCTGATGATCCTGCACTTAGACCAGAGCATCTGAAGCTTTCAGTTACCTGATGGCCCCACGTGTGTCTGACACATTCATGGTTTTGTCAGGAGTTCTCCAGCTTGGCTTTCACAATGCTTCAAAGCCGTTTTGAGACCTAGTTTTCAACAAATTAAATTTTTATATATGTGAAATCGTGATGTGCCTGAGTAGTCACAGTTGGAAGCTACATTATTCATCTAGGATTTTGTTTTAAGTAATCATTTAGATAAATTAAGGCAGTCATAGAATCGTTTAGGTTGGGAGAGAGCTGTAAGATTATTGAGTTGAATCATTCCCTCAGCACAGCCAGGGCCACCACTGACCATGTCCCCAAGGGCAACATGCACATGGCTTTTGAATCCCTGTAGGGATGGGGACTCCACTGCCCTGGGCAGCTGTGCCAGGGCTGCACAACCCTTTCCATGAAGGAATTGTCCAAATATCCAACCTGACCTCCCCCAGCCCAGCCTGAGGCCGTTCCCTCTCCTCCTGTCCCTGTTCCCTGGGACCCCCCTGGCTGTCCCCTCCTGTCAGGGAGTTGTGCAGAGCCACAAGGTACCCCCTGATCCCCCTTTTCTCCAGGCTGAGCCCCTTCCCAGCTCCCTCAGCCCCTCCTGGTGCTCCAGCTCCTTCCCAGCTCCGCTCCCTTCCCTGGACTCGCTCCAGCCCCTCCATGTCCCTCTTGTCCTGATGGTCCCAGAGCTGCCCCCAGCACTGGGGGTGTCCCTGCAGTGCCAGCACAGGGGACAGCACTGCCCTGATCCCCCTGGACACCATTTCTGATCCAAGTCACGTGCCTTTGGCTCCTTGCCCACCTGGGCACCCCTGGGTTTGTGTCCAGCCCTTGTCACCAGCACCCCCTAGGCCTTTCCCAGCTTCCCAGCCCCTCTGCCCCAGCCTGGAGCTTTCCATGGGGTTGTTGTGACCCCAGGGATAGACCTGGCACCCCACAATTGCCCTCAGCCCATGGATTCAGCCTGTCCAGACTCCCCTGCAGAGCTTCCACCTCCAGCATCAGCCCTTCCCCAAGTCAGTGTCATCTGCAAAGCTGATCCCTTATCTGGATCATTGCTAAAGGCCTTTGAGCTCTGTTGTGTTTCCTGGATTTTGAGCCTGTGTTATGCTGGGGATGCCAGCCTGACCCCACAAAGTGCCTGCTATTGTGTTTTTGTCAGTAGTAGTGAATCACTCTTATGCAGTTGTTAATTTTTTTTATTGTTTAAATATTACCCTTGGATTTCTCTTGTTTATGGATATAATGTGTTCTGTAGAATAGATAAAGACCTCAATTTGTCAAGCAGGTCAAAACTTTTTATTTACTTATATATATTCAATTGTCAAATGCTGTCAATATTGCTGAAAGTGAATTTTATAGTATTTCATTTGGGGTGTATATATAGGACTGTTGAACTGTTTTTATGATGTAAATCACACCAAAGTGATACTTCTAAAGAATTTCATAATATTTAGTTGTCTTTTAATGAAATTCAGCATCTAGAAAGGGGAGACTACATAAAATGCCAGATATGCCCTTAGGGAATACCACGAGTTGTTCTGTGGAACACATGGAGAACTACCAAAATATGACAATTTAGGGTGTAGAACTGACTGTGGAGTTTTGATTTCCCTTATGCTTGTTGGGAGTTACAGCTTAAATGACAGAAACATAGAATGGGTTGGGTTGGAAGGGACTTCACTGAAAGGTGAATTTTCACCATTTTGAGGTGGCATTCCCATGTGGATACTTTATACACTTTTGGTAATTGCATTTTCTGTGTAAATACTGTTTGGACAATAGTAAGTTCATCTTGATAGTTGTGTGACATCTGTGTATGATTATGTGATTGAAAATTTTCATTGGAAGATTATCACCACTCTGCACATAAATTCAGCTTTTTCAAACCTACTTTATAAACATAGAGAAAAAATCTATCTGTGATGGATTTCAAAACAACACAGATTTCGTTCACAACACAAATACCACAGGGTGTTCACGATTCTTTGCTTTAAACCATGAGAACACCTTGATAAGAAGGAGTTGAACCCCAAATGCAGTGGTGGGCCCCTGACCCCAGCCCTGTCAGAGTGAGATGGAGCTGGTGAGCAGCACATCCCGTGCTGCAGGGGCACCGTGGAGCTGAAGCCTCCCCTCTTTTGTTTTTCAGGTTTGCGATATTCAGACCCACAGCGGGTTGCCAGCCCCCGCTCCGCGTGCCGGCCCCATGCACTATTCTGGTGACCTCAAAGCCACCACTGACCCACACTGGAGCTGGCCCGGGGGTAAGGTACTGTGCCACCAACACCTCCTTTTTAGTGTCTTACACTGTTGCCTCATTTGCTAAACATTTTAGGATTCCTACTCCTCTATTTGAACCTATGGGACTTAAGTAGATCAGACATTAGAAAAACCCGGAGAATTGTCAAAGCTGGGACTTACCTTGCCCTCGTGTTGCTCCTCTGGTGGCTGTGGCATCACCAGCATAGTGCATGTGAGGCATCACATGGATTGGGAGCTGGCAATCCACGGTGAATCTGGACATCACACACCTGAAAACAGCCAAGCCAGGTAAGTTTAACACTGGGAGTGTGCTGAGTTTTCCTTTAAAAGCTTGTTCACTCGGGAGGATTCAGCATCTATTTATGGAGGTTCTCAGTTGTGTGTTTTCAGTTTATTTTAAGTGACCAGATAATAACATGTAGTGCTTCTGGTGGGTGAGTCAGAGCTGGAAGACACTTTGATATTCCATTGACAGAAAGGAAGCAAGCATTCCCTGTTCCCCTGAGCTATCCCTGGGAAAAGCTGCACAGAATTTAGCACTGATGGGGTAGCAGTGATTGAGGAATCTTACTTAGACAACAGAATATTTTCATGAGCTGTTCTAAAAAACAATAATATTTTGCTTGTCCTGCTGTGTTGTTTTCCTCTTACCTAAATCTGTTTAAAAGGTAGATGGAAGCCATGAGATTTACTTCAGATAGGACAGACTTCAAGCAAAAGCAATTGCCACTTCATTGTGTTTTGTTGTATTTGAAACAAAAAGCAGCATCTTACAGATAACAGTCTGTATTCATATCATTTTCTCAGCCCAGATGATATTTTCCAAATTTTGCTATATTACACATTCGCTTCTTTATAAAAGTGATCCAGAGGCCCTGGATACCCAAACTTCTTGATAGGTTTTTTTAGCTTAAATTGTAAAGACTGAATTTTTTTGAGAATACACAGGATGGTTAATGGTGTAGAAGTAACCACAAATGTTAAAAATACTGTTCTAAGTTTGCCTCTCTAAAACAGGACCCCCTGTTTTTAAAGGATATTGAAGATTTGGGGGCTTTACATGCAATATTAAAATAAAGTATGTGAGTGTACAAGCTATAGTCATGTTTTGAGGTTCTCTTTTGCTGAAAACACTGTTTAAAAATTTGAAAAATCCCTCATTGTTTTCCTTCATATAATGTTTATTGCATTGCAGTTGATGTCCTGGTAACTGTCTAAAATGGTGGGATTTTTTCTTACATTATTTCACCAGCCCCATAGTGGTGCACAGTCACTGTCACATCATATTAGTTAAATAGGTGGAAATTTTTCCATAAAGAAAACTTCCTGTCACACATGTGGTAACTCCTCTCTTCAGCAGGAAGTTGCTGTTGTTGAGTAACTTCCCAGGACAGAAAGACTTATTTCTGTTAAACTGGTAATGTGTTATGTTTATAAAATATATGAGTTTAGAAAAAATTGGTGTTGCTTGAGTTGCAGATTTGAAAAGAACTTTTATCACCCTACCATTCTAAATTGGCAGGGTTTGTAAGCTTTGAAATTCTCTTTTTGGCTGTCATAGAGCTGGGTATATAATCCCTCATTGTATTGGGAATACCTGCAGTCCTTCCAACACTCACACATGCAGTGGGAATGGTCATTGTATTAAATAAACTTATATTTATCACTTTCCAGAACATGAATAAGAAATTTTATAAATGTTAAAAGCCTTGCAGAAGAAAAAAGCCTTTAATAAATTAATGCTTAGTAAATGTATGGAAATACCTTATTCCAAGATAAGGGAATTTCAGCATCTCCACTTTTCTCTCTTCTGACAACTCCATTCTGGCAGCATGAAAAATGTCAATTAGCAGGTGCAGTGACACTCCCACCGTGGATGTAAAGGGATTTAATGGCCTGGTGCTGGGAAAGTTGAATGTCAGAGGAATTCTGGTTCTCTGTTGTGGCTTTCTCAGTGTTTGTGCTCTGACTGTTCCCAGTGTCCTGCCAGGTCACACAAACATCAGGCAGCACATGTCAGACTAACTCATTAAGGTGTTGATGTTCCTGGCATGGATTTCAGTTGAGATTTAGAAAGCTTTTGTAATTAAAAAAGCAAAAACTCTCTTCCCAAGGATTTTTTCTCCTGATCTGTTTGATACTTTTTCAGCAATGGAATTAATCCATTAGTTACCAAAAAAAGCCCCAAACCCCACCAAACAGCTAAACCAGCATTTTAAAATGTTTTCCATGGATGTTTCAGGTTATAGAACCTGGTGATGATAACAGCAAGGTTGTGGGATCAATCTCCATATGGACCATTCACATAAGAGTTGGACTTGATGATCCTTGTGGGTCTCTTCCAACTCAGAATATTAATTGCCATCAAAGTGTAGACTTCACAGAGGTTCTAAAACAAAACCAGATACTTGTGCTTACCTACATTTTATCCAGTTCTGTCCTCAGTAACTCCTGTACTCACCTGGTGCAGTCCAAGATTTGTGGATAGAAATGAGGTTTCCCAGTGCTGTGAGCTGGGTAGGTGTCCCTGGAATCCTGTCCATGAGAGGGAAAAGCTTAGTTTGTGATTGCTGGGATGGATTCCCACCCCCCTGCTGCAGGAGAGGCACCTTCTCCTTCCCACCTCTTGTGACTGCCCCGAGCTTTAAAGGCTTAAAATGACTCCAGTTTAGCCCAGTGCTCAAGGGGGTTAAAGCTCAGCCTTTGGGAGCAGGAAACTGGGAGGGGACTGGGGACCACTGCAGCCATCTCAGGTAAGCCAGCTTTTCCCAGGGATCAGAGCCTCAGCATCCCCGTGGAGATGGAAGCTCTGCTGTCACCTCAGGGTTCATTTTAAGGAGTTCTTCTTTGCTTAGTGCACACATATTTTAATGTTACGTGTGCAGTAAGGTGCTGTTTCCCTGGCGTGCATTTCATTCAGATTTTGTCTACATTTTGTGGGATTCTCCTCTATTTAGAGGACTTCAGTGGGCGTTCAGCACTGCACAGGTTTGTGTTGACCATCTGCACAGGAACTAAATTTATCCTCAGTGAGAAGTGTGTCGGTATATTTGTCACAGAGATGCCGAGTTCAGTGCCCTCTGTGTTGGCAGTTTGAGATGTATCTGTGGTCATCTCTGTGAAGCCCTTTTTACCAAAATATGCTTTTAATAGTTTGGATGTATTTTTTTTTCTTAGAAATTAAATGAACATTTTTAATGTATAAACGAAATAATTAGAGAGTGAGTGGTGTAAAGAATGAGAAGCCAATCTCTTACAGTTGTATTTGGATTTATTGTCACTGCATCTTTTAATCAGCTGTATATCATGCATTAATCTTCATTAATGTGTATGTTATCAAGTGATAAAGTGGATAAAATCATAATTCCTTTTAGGGAAAAGATAGTCAGATTTTTATGCACACTTCTTTAGCTGGGAATATACTCCAAGTCATCACACTCCACAAGAGTTTCAGCCCCTAAATTTAGTCACTATGCATCAGAACGAAATTTTTGAGAACTCAGACTGTATCAGGCAATCCTGGGTTAATTTATAATCCTTTTGCATAGATATTTAATTTTAATTATTGATAAAATTTTGCTTTCTAAAAGGAATAGTTTCAGCCATAACTGATTACCTCATTCCTTTGATGACAAGCTCCCTCTTGTGTCCTTCATTCTGTAATTCCTGCTGTGTTTTCTGAGTTGCAGAAAAATACTGAATTTTTGGAATCTCTTTTAAGTTTCTTGAGATGAGCTGCTTTTAAAGGCCACCTATGAATACAAACCTTTCCTGTGCATGGGGAGAATAGTGGAGAAAATCATGCTACTGATTGCTTTGACTTCTAAAAATGTGTTTGAACCTCATTATTATTCTCTTCTCTTTGCAGTGGATGATGTTGGAGAGAAATTGGACCATATAGGAAGCACTCCCTTGAAGATCAGTACCGAGGTGGCAAATGATGATGTTGCTAAAGATGATGGCTTTGGTTCAGAAGTTATCAAAGTCTACATATTTAAAGCTGAAGCTGAAGATGATGTTGAAATAGGTACCTTGAAATCCTATTTATTCTTTCAGTAGTGTGAAGTGTTTCAGGGCCTTTCTGTTTGTTCTTCATTGCACATAATCCAGTGACTGGAATGTTTTGTAGAACGTGAGGAGGCTGCCCAGATGCAGCAAATGCTGAGTATGGATTAGTCTAGAGTTCTTTTTTGATTGGCAGGGCTATTTTCAGGCAGCCAAAGCCTAATGTAGAAGTGTCTGTGTGTCTGCAGCTGTTTTTTCAGCTGCTGCTTTTCTCTGTCTTTGCAAGACACAAGTGTGTCAGCACAGCAGAGCCTCTGGAGTGGATCTCTTTTGTTGGTGGGAGCCTTTGGTGGCCTTTACGGAGAGAGGGGAGGATTTCTGGGGCTTCTGGTGAACCAAGGGATTCAGAATTCTCTGCAGTTCCCTTTCCCCAGGGACCAGCAGCAATCCCTGTGCTCTGAGGGGATGCACAACTCACCTGTGTCTGTTCCTGAAAAGCAGAATCCCTCTCTTGGTTGTTCTTGGAGCTGAAACCTCTGCATCCTTCCCAGGCCCTGTTCCCAGAATACAGTTTGTTCCTCTGGGGCTGGGCTGTTGTCTCCAGGGGCAGAAGGGACAGACTGCTCGTGCAGCAGCAGGGAGAACCAAAATCTCTCATGGCTGGGGACTAATTCCCAGCTGGGGTATTCTCTGAGCTGCTCTCAGGGAGGTGCTCCCAGCAAGTCAAAAAAATCTGAAATTAATCTTACCAGTAGCTTTGTTCACATTGACTTAATGTATGTAACTTCTTTTTGTTCAAGGTGGGACAGAAATTGTCACTGAGAGTGATTTTCACAATGGCCATTCTGTAGCTGGAGTCATTGAACAAGGAGGTGTTGGGAGAATGCAGCGAGAAAAAATGGTTTACATGGCTGTTAAGGACTCTTCTCAGGAAGATGAAGATATTAGTAAGCATAATAAGAAACATTTTTGTTTCTCATGCTGTTTGTACACCCATATAGCCATCATTTCAAGGATATTTTAAATTTTTTTCTGAAGGATTCTTCAACCTGAAGTAGTAGAAAACTAAGCTCATCTTCCCTAAAAATAAAAAGCAGGCTATAATTATTTTAAAATGATGTGGATAATGCAGTTTGTGCATACTGTGTACAATAATTTCATTATTTCTATTAAATTTAACATGTCCATGGATGAAGTTAATGAGGTTAGTCAAACTTCTTATTTTTCTATTTTCCTACTGTGAATTAAGCAGCTTTCTGACAAAGTGGCAAATGTCATCAGTTGCAAGTTCGTGAGTTTGTGTATTGGAAATTTTGTGGGCATTTGTTTTGGATTAATATTTATTGATACATGTTTTCTCTCTTTAAGGAATATCTGAATAAGCACTGATCCCCTAAATGCCAAAGGAGGAAAATTAATTTATAATGGGTATCAATTAGAGCAAGAGCAAATTAAACTAAGAAAAAGTTAGGCAGAATAAAATTAAATGTTTATTCTCCTCCCTTCATCCAGGCTGTGCTGAAATAGCAGATGAAGTTTATATGGAAGTTATTGTAGGGGAAGAAGAAGCCACATCCCTTCCAGACACCCAGCTTGAGGACTCTGGCGTGAATAAAACGTTTGTCCCCGTTGCTTGGGCTGCAGCTTACGGTAGGAACCTGTGCGTCTTTCCTGAAAATCCCTGCCATGATTTCCTCCCTCATCCAGCTGCCAGCATCTCTGGGATGACCTCACCTTGTTCTTGGGGTTTTGAAAGAGCTCCTGATCTTTGCCATTCACTGGTTGCTGTGTGTTGAGTTTCATGGAGTAGAAAGGAGAGCTTGTTAGAAGTTTGATTTCGTTTCAGATCCCAGCTCAGATGTACACTGTATGTGAGGTTTGATGCTTAATGTTAAAAATCTTAAACAAGAACAGCCTTAAGTATCATTAGTAGGAGGAAGGGGGAAAGACTGTAAAAAGGGAGTAGTAGGAATAAATGTGTAAAGATGTTCCTAATAATTTCAGTTTATATACATGTTTCAGGCTTATTAGTCCTTCAGGTGAGAAACAAAAAAAGTGATTTGTTTTCAAATAGTGGAAGTGTCTTGGGATATATTGTGAATTCCATCTGTTCTTTTTTGTAATTTCCTTGGTTTTTGGTCTGTTAAATGTTTGCTAAGAGGGTTCCAAGTTATCCATAGTTTCTGTTTCAATTAATTAAGCAAGTTAGTGAAATTTCCTTGGTGTGTAATGAGAGCCCAACAGTTGGGCTGGTAAAGTGCTGCAGAACCACAGAGCTTTGGCACAAAGCAGCAGATACTTCCAGTGCAAAATGAGGAATGTGCTCCTGAGGTATTCCTTGTCCATCTCCAAAACTCCATTGTGCTGAGAGGCTGATAAGGACCAAGTCCTCTTATCTGCCTGCTTCTACTCCAGACAGATAACGTGCTTCCATCTCAGGAGCAAAGTGTGCACTTCAGATAACCTCTGCATTGCTATCTGAGGGGCTAGATGAGGTTAAAAGTTTGCAGAAACAAGGATATTAGTAATGGAAAGGAGGAGAGCCAGCAGGGTAAGCATGCAAACACAGATGGGGTGAATATTAACTCCCCCCAGAGATGGGATTTTGTCTCCTGAGGCTCATGATTACACAACACCGAGCTGCACATCTCCACTTGGATGGTGTTAACAAGTTGCTTATTAGCTAAGGTAGTTTTCTCTCATTATCAGGCTTTCAAAAGCAGGATCTTTAAAAAGAATATTATTTTATAATGACTAAAATACCATTTTCTGCAGGAGATGAAAGAAGGCTTCCCCGAAGATACGAAGATGGTCAAGCGGCAGGTGAGAGCTTTAAAAAGCATTGAAAAAAAACTGTCTTTGAAAAGATAGACATTTCTGTGTCAGTGCTCCTAAGCAGGGATGCAAAGAATGAGCCAAGAATTAGATATTGAAGGACTCCACAGTCTTTCTCTACTGTTTTGAATGAAAACAATTCTAGATGTCTGTAGGCTTTCGGAGGGGGTGGGGAGGTTGGGAAGCACTGCCAAGTTTTTAATGTAGTTTTGCAGACAGAAAAGAGATAATGCAGTTGTTAGGAAGTAAAAAAAAAAATAAAAATGAAGTAACATATTTAGAAATTAATCAGTGTTTAAACAATCATAAGAAATCATTAATCAGTGTTTAAACTTTTGCCAGGAAAGATAGATAGTGGTTCCTATTAGCACACTTGTTTTTAATGTATGTTGGTGGTAGAGGAATGGGCAGTGCTTGTTTTTAAAAAGTAGATAATGATGCTGTGCAATTCCAGTCGTCAGTCCCAAAGAAACAAGTTGTTTAAGGTTTTTTATGGTGTCTAATTTTTGTTTCTAGGAAATAACTTGGATACACGATTAGAAAACAAAAACGGTAATGCAACACAGTACCTGCAGATTTGTGATAGCATTAGCACTAATAGAGTGCTCAAACAAAAAACCAAGAAAAGGAGGAGAGGAGAGGCCAGGCAATGGCAAACAGGTAAACAGTGGATGGTTACGGTATTGTCATGGAGTGCCACTTACTCCTGTCCTATTCCTTTTCTCTTTTTTAAGCTGATGCAGAATTAAAAGCTATAAATGATGATTTGCGTATTTCCTGTGTCCTTCCCCCCTCCAGTTCTGTGCCTAGAAAATGTCATATTTTGCTATTCAGAGTCAGTACACTCAGGGCTGATGCAATTCATTGGAATGCTGCAAGCTATTAAAAAGTACCCATGGCTATATTCAGTGCACATGTGATATTCCTGATCTGTTTGAGCAGTTTCTAAAAGAGAACTATATAAACTATAGGTGCTGTGGATTGGTTGTTTTTAAACTACTGAGCCACTCTCTCTCTGCTGCAAGTGTAAGTGCATGAATCTGAACAGCACTTGGCTGATTTGAACTTAATCAGTAAATGTGTTTCCTTCATAACTTGTTTTTGTTTGTTCAAAAACAGCTGTTATAATAGGTCCTGATGGACAGCCCTTAACAGTTTACCCTTGTCATATTTGTGGGAAAAAATTTAAATCCAGAGGATTCTTGAAAAGGCATATGAAGAACCATCCCGATCATATGATCAAGAAGAAATACCAGTGTACAGACTGTGACTTTACGACTAACAAAAAAGTAAGTTTCCACAATCATCTGGAAAGCCATAAACTTATAAATAAAGTTGATAAAACGCACGAGTTTACAGAGTACACGAGAAGATACAGAGAGGCGAGCCCGTTGAGCTCCAATAAACTCATCCTGAGGGACAAGGAGCCCAAGCTCCACAAGTGCAAATATTGTGACTATGAGACTGCAGAGCAGGGGCTGCTCAACAGGCACCTGCTGGCAGTCCATAGCAAGAACTTCCCTCATGTGTGCGTGGAGTGCGGGAAGGGCTTCCGCCACCCCTCGGAGCTGAAAAAGCACATGAGGACCCACACGGGGGAAAAGCCATACCAGTGTCAGCACTGCGTGTTCAGGTGTGCTGACCAGTCCAACCTGAAAACTCACATCAAAACCAAACACGGCACCGACCTGCCCTTTAAATGTGAGCACTGTCCCCAGGCCTTCGCCGACGAGAAGGAGCTGCAGCAGCACACCGAGCTCTTCCAAGGCCATAAGACTCACCAGTGTCCCCACTGTGACCACAAGAGCACCAACTCCAGTGACCTGAAGCGACACATCATTTCAGTGCACACCAAGGATTTTCCCCACAAGTGTGAGGTGTGTGAGAAAGGCTTCCACCGGCCCTCGGAGCTCAAAAAGCATAGCGAGACCCATAAAGGGAAAAAGATCCACCAGTGTAGGCACTGTGACTTCAAAACCTCCGATCCTTTTGTGCTCAGTGGGCACATCCTCTCCGTTCACACCAAGGACCTGCCTTTTAAATGCAAAAGGTGTAAAAGGGGCTTCAGGCAGCAGAACGAACTGAAGAAGCACATGAAGACCCACAGTGGCAGGAAGGTGTACCAGTGCCAGTACTGTGAGTACAGCACCACGGACGCGTCGGGCTTTAAGCGCCACGTCATCTCCATCCACACCAAAGACTACCCCCACAGGTGTGAGTACTGCAAAAAGGGATTCCGCAGGCCCTCCGAGAAAAATCAGCACATAATGAGGCACCACAAAGAGGCCATAATGTGATAGGTGAGCTCCAGAAGGAAGCGGTGTAGAAACTGTCATGTGCTAATTGGGGAAAAAAATAAATCTCACGAACTGTTTCTCCTGGTTTCAAAGCTTGATATTAAACCATAACTTTACATTCTTTGTATTAAAAGTCTTAAAAAAGTATTAGGGTTGGCAGGGGATCTCATAGCCCTAAGATTGTTGCTGATCAGAACCTAAAGAGCACTAGAGAATGCAGAGGATGGATGAATGTCTTAAACTTGCAGAAAGATGGATGAATGTCTCCAAGTGAACAGTATTTGCCATTGCTGGGTCTAGAGGACAGGGCAGAGCTGATTGTGTGGCCCATTCTGTCAGTCCCAACGTGTGTCTCCAGTATGGAAACAGATCCCTGGTGGGGTGAGCTGCAGAGGGTTTGCAAAGGAGCCCCCTCTTCCCTTCTTGTGCAGTTTGGAACAGGGAGTTTTAGTCAGACACTTCATCACAACGTTTTCAACTGTGCCTAGAAATTGAATTCAGAACAGGCGAAATTTGGGGGAGGTGTCCCTTGTTCAGTTTGGTTTGTTTTGGTTTTTTTAAACATTTCATAGGGAAACTTTTTGGTTTCCTTTATTAGTTTAGGTCCAAGAAGCATTTTTTTACTGGTTTTCAAAGCTGCTAACCTATTTTATTGCAGGATATGATGTTTAAAATAGAGCATTATGTTATGGTCTCAGAGGTGGTGTTCTGGTGCTAGGGTTAAAGATGTATATGTATATAATTTCCCTTTTTTTACCTGAAACTACAGTTGAATGTTGTTCAGTATGGCACATATAACAAAATTAACTTTGAATTTGACTTTCTTTTTTTTTTTTAAGGATAAAAATGGATGCAGCTCATAGTGTTGTGACTCAACACTAATTTTTTTCCTCGCTACTTTAAAGTCTTCTCTAAAAAGAATATTAAAAACAGTTGAAAACTGTAGGGGTTTTTTAATTAAAATTCAAAGTACTTAGAGGTTCTTTAGGGCAGTTCTTAAAAGGTATGACAGTTACTGTCCTACCTCCTAATATGAAATTTTCCATGTAGACATAAAATTGCACCTTTTAATCGATTCTTTTCAAAAAAGATCTATACCATGCTATAAACATGCATTTTCAATCTGTAAGAAAGTATATATGCAGTATTTAACCAGAAAAATCTGCTGCCACTAGAGTTTGGAGGTGGATCTTGAGTTTACAGTGTATACATTTAAAATATGCATCCCTTTAAAAATGCTTTGTGTTAGCATGCTGCAAATCCAATGGCGCTTATATAACGAGCTGGTCTAGGGCTATTTAATGAAAAACCTGGTCATAAATGTTATGCATATAATGTGTATTTTTTACTTTTTTTAGTTGCTTCATGTTTGCACACAGCTGTTCACATGAGAAATTGTAACTTCATGCTATATTGTGGCTTTGTGTTCCAGATAATGTTCATATTTTGTTTTTGCACCAGATGAGAATCAGTTCCTTGAGAATAAATTTTTTTTATATTTCTAAACTTCAGAAAGTTAAAATTTGGGAAATCTCTTAGACAAATAAGTGTTTTATGTGGCTGTAAAAAATGATGTACACGCTGTAAAATAAGATTGTCACTGTTCTGTGGGATTATTATTTCTAAATGTGTTACTCATCGTAACGGGCATACAATAAAACGCATCTCTTGCACTCCAGATTTTTTGGAGTTTCCTTTTCATTTATCGTGTTTAGGAAAGTCCCATTCTCTGTAAATCCACCTGATGTTTTTAATTGCATTATTCACTAATTAATATGTAATCACATTTCAAGTAAACAGGTTACTGCAGGTCTATTTATCAGACTGTTGAGGAGAGAACATTGGGTTTGATTTAACCTTTTGGACTAACAGGTAATGTATTTGTATTTGTTTTGTTTATTTCTAAAATAATCATCAAATGTGATACTGACATTCCTTTGAACTTTTTTTTTCCTTTAAGAGACTGAAAAACTTCTTACATATTTTGGGAAAACCCAGGTAGGTTTTTGTCTTTCTACCTGTGTAATAGAACAGCTTGTAGAATGAAATACTGTAAATGCTGCTATCCTAAATTCCCTTTCTTTTTAGAATACCTGAATTACAACATCAGTAACAGATTAAAAAGCTGAAGAAGAACATGTGCTTTTAAATGAACCCTTCAAGGAGGATTTCCAATGGGCTTTGAGCCACTGAACTCATAGGTTTTGCAGAAATTAGCAGTCAGGAATGAATTCATCTGGGTTTTGTTCCTGCTTTTCCTTGCACACTCAGCAGTCAGAAGGGAAAAAATCTTAGTGACTTCAAGTTGTGGATTTCTGACAATGTCAGTGCTTTGTTCCTGCTATGTTGAATACATGGACTGAAGGAGTTTCTTCATAGCCTGAAGATGATCCCTGACTGCCCATGGCTGTGCTGGCTCATTTTTCCACCCTACAGACGGACCAAATATTCAGGTAATTAATTGTTCTGTATCAAAGCAGGAGGTCAGTTACTGTTCTTGACATAAGATTTTACTAGGAAGTCATAGTTTAAGTCTTCTGAAATGCAAGGATAAAATGCTAGCTGAATCCTCAGCAGTTTCAGGGACAGTTCCCAAATTCTTCTCAGTGCCCTTTTAAGTAAATATTTAAGAGCTGTGACTGGTGCTTGAGCAAGCAGAGCCTCACAAAAGTGTGCAGGGCTTGCTCTGAAATGTCAGATCTGTTTGGTGCAGCTTTTTATTGGGCTGACAGGTGCAGTTAAAAGTGATTCACATCCTGATCAGCTGTGCTTTTCTTTCCCTAGGTTTCAACTGCCCACAATTAAAGGTAATAAATTAGAGAGGAAACACGGAAGAGCTGCAGCAGAACTCTGGAGGCAAAGGTGAGGTACTGGGTGTGGGCTGGTGGCTGCTGGAGTTGTCAGGGACTTCTCAGCCAGGGCTCTCCTTGGCTTTTATTTTACAGCTGAGGCAGAGAAATTCAATACTGCAGTCAGTTGAAACAAAGAAGACAGTTTTCTCTTTTTCAGTGCAAAACAAGACTCTGCATTCTGGCAGATAAAGACAGGGCAGAATGTATATTGTTGCAATTATATAAATTAAATAGTGTCTGACTTTTTTCTAATTTGTTCCTGGAAAAAAATGTAGATATCTTGGTGGACCTACTTGAAATTGAGGTGGGAAATGAGCTGAAGTAAAATTCTTCTTACCAGGATTTACAGAGCTGAGTAAATGAGAAAATGAGTTTCTGTAAACTGCAGCAGAAACCACATTAGATAAATCAGTTCCAATTCCACAGCAAAGAGGGGACAGCTGAGCCCACAGTAACAGGTACTCCACAGTAAAAAATACTAAACTTGCTTTTTTTAATACATATTGTTTGAAAACAAAACCAGCCTATAAATAAATAGCCATATGCTTTATCTACTAGTCTAATTCAGCTTTTTCACAACCATTCATTGCTTTGTGTTTTCTGTGAGTACAAAGTGTAGTTACAGCCTCTGCTCTGTAGCATTTACAGGGTCTGGTGATCTTCAGATTCTTTGAGGAGCTGTCCTTGCTACCCCCAGGACAGAGAGCTGGCTGGCCTGAGCAGCAACCTGGGCTTTTTCTAAGCAGGCTGCAGCTTTCCTGGCTGCTCCAGGATGGTGTTTCCACTGGGATGGATCAGTTGAAAAGAGCATTTGCCTGATGGTGGCCTTTGCCATGGAATTGTCTCACCATGCCTAGCAGCTCCTGGTCTGAGCCCTGTCCCTCCTGAAGGGAGGTCCCTGTGTCCCCTGTGCTGTGCCATGGAGTAAGGGAAACAGGTTGGTGTCACTGAGGGGCTGCTCAGCACATCCATGGCTGGGATGAGCCATCAGCAGCTGTGGCCATTAATAACTCTCATTTCTGCTCTTCGTAGCTTCGTCTGAGCTGTGGGAAACCCCCAGCCCTGGTGGGAGCACAAGGAGCACCTGAACCCAGACACCTGCACAGGTAACTGATGGCATTAAACAAACATGGAGCTCTTCCTCTGTTAGTCTTTTTTGTGTTTAAGGTCACCAAAGGTGAAAAGTCTTTTGCTGACAGTGTAACTTAAACTGTTTATTGCACTGACACTGTCCTATGGCAGGAACACCTTAGCTCTGAGTGTAAATGTATTCACTGCTCTGCTGAAAAGGAGTTGCTTTAGAATCTGTTTTAGAATAATTACTGAATGCAGAGGGGCAAGGCATTCCTCATTCAAATGAGGTATAACTCATTAAAGCCTTTCTGTAAAGCCAGGCTGGTGAAACTGCAGGCCTGTCTCAGGCTGGACACACTCAAAGAGCAGCAGCAGGAACAGGTTTTACTCATGGCTCTTTGGCCAGGCCTGAAGAGCACAAGGCCAGCTAGACATGCAGCATTACCTGAGGGAGGGCTGGCAGCAGCAGCCAGGAAAGGGAGCCAGCCCTTTTCCTTCACTTGCAAAGATTCATGGAGAGGAACAAGACACCACCACCCCCCCAACTGAACATAAGATGTTTCCAGGACAGACAGACAATGATGCAGAGAGTTAGACTTGGGTTTATTTCATGGTTACAAGTAGCCTCCAGCATTCTTTCCCCATTAAACAGTGCCTAGGGTCTATATTATCTGGGAACAGAACTACATGGCTGCAGCAGGAAAGCAAAGCAAGAACCCCGCGACAGAAGAGCACCTTTGGATTGCAGCGTTGCAAAGTTTCCCTGTGAGTCTCTGTGCTGTGTTGCTCAGACAACTACTGAATCATGAACACCAAATCAGTTTGAAAGAATTTCTGTGGTCCTGCAAGGAGCAGAAATTGTAAATGGCAGGTTAGTCTGATAAGGAAATTTAGTCCATGAGCTATTTTCATACAAAGTTCTTCTATATAAAAATATACCAAGTTCTTGAAAATTTGAAGCACAGCAAATAAATACTTACAGCTGGTTTAGGGCTGAAAATACATCACCTCTGAGGTCAGAAAAAAACATTCTCTAAAATGAGCCTTGGCCCAGCCCTTCACTGAACTGGGTCCTGCTGGCATTTGCCAGGTCAGAAGCTGGGTTTGATGTAAGTTTAGTCCTTTGTGTCCGAGCTTTCCAGACAAAGGCAGGTGGAAGGTAAGGAGCAGTTCCCAGTGAGGTATTTTTGAAGCTCCCATCCAGCCTGTGACTCTGCACTGAAAGCAGCTGTGGGAGGGGTGGGACTGACATCGGGGTCATTCCCACTCAGAATGAGGAGACAGAATACGGTTACAAAGACCAAGAGGAAAAGGTTTCAGGTGTCTTCCTTTTGTCTCCTAGATTGCCTGAGGACTGGCTGAAGGGCAGGAGCTAGTCAAGAACAGCTGAAGTCCACAGAGGGAGAGCATCCCACTCTTCCGATGGAAAAGTGAGTCCTTAATGTTTTCCCAGCCTTCCTCACTATCAGACTGAACCTTTTTTGGATGCAGAAGAGCAGAAAGTAAAGCAGTTTTAGTGGTTGTGAACTCCTTGGAGCAGCTCTGAGGTTTCTCTCACTCCTAAAAGAAACAAGCAGCTTGTTAGAAGAAATAGACAAAGCTGTTTCTGTTATGAAACAAAACTACCTCCCATAAAGCATCTCATTTAATTATCTACTTGTTTTCTCTTGTAGAGGGTCCAAGGGGACCAGTGAGCCTTTCCTCTGTACCGAACACTTTACTTTTTCATTTCTCTATTGATGTTTCAGTGCTTGACATTTCACTAGGTTGCAATGCACCTGGGTGAGGTTTAGGGATCAGTAATAAAATTCTGCTCTTTGCCAGTGACCTGAGCCTTTTGCTTTCTTAATCCTGCTGCAGGCAAGGTCCCCTTGAGGAAAATGCCAGGTGTGTTACCTGCTCAGGCTGTCACAGAACTGTGCCCTGGCTGTGTTTAGGTGCTGCTGTGACCTTGTGCCTGCAGCCACCACCACCCCTGCTTGGCTACCTGCCATTTCTACTGCCTTTTCCTTTTAGCCAGACTTGGCACCACGAGCCCTGCCTGTAACAGAAATAGCTTCTGCAGCCCTGTTTTCTGTTTTTACTCTGAATCACTCCTTAAAATGTCACCACTCTTCTGCATTCCTGGGTTTGTCACTGCCCTGGCTCAAGGTGAGTTTCAGGGATGTGGTGCTTTGTGTGTTTTAGTAATAGCTTGGAGTCATTAATGCTCCTAATGCAGAGGAGCACAGCCCTCCCAAATCCCTGCTCACCTGAGAGCACAGCAGGACACAGTCCCTGCCTACCTGCCCAGCACAGCAACACCCCGGGGCCGAGGTTAGAGCAACGCTGCTGCTTTTGTTCAGGGTAATTACGTGCCAGAGAAAACAACAAAAGGTTTTATTTGTACCACACCCACCAATTACTGCCTGCACCCAAGAGCCAGGACAATGCCCTGGCTGCAGTCAGTCACTTTGCTTTTTGCAGTTAAATTACCACGAGGGCACCTCTGAGCTCTCAGTTTGGGTAATACTTGCTTTGAAGTTAAATTGAACACTTAGGGACTGCGGAGGGAACAGTCTATCTGCAGGTAAACTTACATGTTTCCAGATCTCCCCAGTCCTCTCAATGACAATCGTTTGTGATTTATTGACAGGTGATGTGACCTTGTAGTCATCAGACAGGAGACCCAGAATAGGATACTGATTCCTGTACCTGCAGAGTTGAACAGATTGTTTAACACAGCCTAAACAAAGGCAACCCCAAAGGATGTGCTTTTAAAAAAGGTGAATAACACATTACTTTTTAGTGATGATGGCTGTCACCCCAGGGGACTGACTGCCAGATAACTTCTCATGCTTCAGTCTGAAGAGCTCCTGAGAAAACCAAAAGCAAACATTGATGTGAAATAACGTTTTTTGAAGTATCAGTTCACTAAAGCCTCAACAAAATATTTGCAGAAATTTGTCTCAACAGTCTGAAATTGCCCTTCCAGAAGGCTGACAGAGGAACAGCATTCAGTTAGAACAAATCCTAACCCCCTTTACTGAGCTAGGAGAGGACAAGGGACTTCTTGGTAAGGTTCCACGTACACAGTAGATGGAGGCTTAAACACAAAAACCCTTAAAAGAGAAATAACTTGTATTCTTTTACCTCTTGCTGTTGTTTAATAAAAGCCTCTTTGTCCTCTAGCAGCGATGTCAGTTCGTGCAGCCTCATCTGCAAGTCACTGTTGCTCCCCTCTCTCCTGGTTATGTCCTGCTGGAACTGGCACAGCTGGGACTGCAGAACAAGGCAGGAGCTCTCAGGTGTGGGGAGCTCTGGGCAGGGCCCCTCAGCACCAGCCCAGGGCTCTGGGGGTGGCATTTCATTAAAACCATCAACAGTGAGAACCAGGGATTTTTAGATCAGGAAGTTGAGCCACACAGTAAATTCAGAAAGTGCTAATTGGACTGAATGCTACCCAGTATTAATTTAATGATTTTATAATTCTAAAGCTAAACCAACACCGAACAGTCGAATTGGCTGCCAGAGTTGGAGACTTTTTACCACTGATTTCCATGAGACACATTTCCTACATACAGCTGTGACTGGGATTTATTTTTGTTTCCTATTGAGCATCTTTTGACTAATTTCTTATGTAATCAGGACACATAAAATATCCTTTTAGACAGCCTGCTAATCACATTGACCCATAATTTCTTCATGTAAAGACCGGTTGGGTTTTTTTTAAATCAGTTTTATGTTCTACTATCAAGGTTTCAAACCATCACCAGTGCCTATGAGTAAAGTAACTGCACAAGCAGAAGACCCCCAAAAAGTGCCAGTGGTAGATGTGTGCTGCTGTAACTGCACACAGGCAGTGCCAGCAGAGCCCCTTACCCTGAGGCTGCGGATCTCCCTGTCCTTGTCCTCCCTCAGGTTGTTGATCATCTCCACGTAGCGGCTCGAGAGCTCGTCTGTCGTGGTCTGCAGGCTTGGGCTGGAGCAGCTCTGCAGCAAAAATCCCATTTGTATTTTACAGAGTTTTCATCATTGGTTTTCCTGCACTGATCTGAGTCTGGGACTCAGCTACTGCACCCAGCCAGGTGAGCCCTCACCTGCAGCTTGAGGCTCTGGATCTCCTGCTCCAGGGCCCTCTTGCTGTACTCCAGCTCCTTGAGCTGGCAGTCCTTGTCCCCCTCGCTGAGCCGCAGGGACAGCAGCTGTTCCTCCAGCGAGCGGCACCTGGCAGTGCTGTCCCTCAGCCCTTGCTGAAAGCACAGGGGGAATGAGCACAAGGAACTCCTCGGGGGGAACAGCATCACACACAGCAGGCAGCAGGTGCTCAGAGTACCCAAAAGTCAGCACACTGCCCCATTTTGGCTGCCTGGAATGACACTGAAAATGTTTCTCGATTCACCTGCTGCTGACGGTTGTTCTCCCTCAGAGAAGCCAGCATCGTTTCATATTCTTTCACTTGAGAATCCTTAAAAGCCAAATCCTTCTTCAGCAAGACATTGTCAGTTTCCAGCTTCTGCAGGACAAAAGTCAAAGGTTTACAGTCAAAAGCTGCAATTTTTCAGTAAACTCTTCCCGTAAAGTGCAGCACACTCAGTCATTAATAAAGGGATGTTTTAGAACTGAGAGAATGCTCAACTTCCTTGAAAGTTTGGGGTTTAGGTACACAGCACACGCTGTGTGCCTGTGGCTTTGTGTTGGGTGGTGAGCACTGAGATCCTGGACCAGTCTGTCCCAGAAACAATTTAAATAGAAGCCAACAAAAAAACCCAAGCAAACAAAAACCACCCCAAAACTAAGCCTACTGCACAGACTCCTTGTTCTGTGCTCAAGCTCAAACTCCTTCTTCAACTTTGCATTTTCCAGGACAAAGTTGTCACATTCCCAGCAGTGCCGAGCACTTGGGCTGGTGCAGGGAACATTGCTGCTTCCCCAATTGGAATTATCTGCTGCCTGCATCCACAGCCACAGGGCTGGGGTGGCTGAAGGCCAGAGAACCCCTGGAGCTGCCAGAGCCACCATGTCCATCCAGCCCAGAGAACTCTGGAGCAGCCAGAGCCACTCCTGTCCATCCAGCCCCCCTGAGGCACTGACAGAGCAGCCACTGGCAGCAGCACAGCCACAGCCTGGAATGGCAGCCCTGGGAAGAGCTGGATGAGCCATGGACAGGGAAGAACAGGACTCACCCCCAGGTCATCCTGCAAATGGCAGAGCTCCTCCCGCAGATTCTTGAAGGTGGAAAGCACAAGTCTCAGGGATTTGTCTGATGTCTCTCTCATCTGGGAGGGGAGAAATTAAAAGGATAATTGGGATTAATTAGGCAGCTTTGTTTACAATATGCCTGACAAGAGGTAGAACAGAAACTGCATTACAGCTGACAGTAACTTCTAAAACCATTGCACGTCCTTTGAAGTGCCCACAGTTTCTACAGGAAATATTTTCATTGCACTTTGTTCTGCAAATGCCAGTGTTCAGTTTCTGCCTTGTAACACAGGACAACACTGTTAAAAGTGGAAGGAACAACAGGGTAAGGAACTGCCTTTGTACACCAATAAAGGGAAAAATAAATGTGTTAATATTGCACAATTATTTGAGCTTTCAAAGCTTTGTGCTTATACTGATTTTTAAAAATTACTGCCCTGCCTGAAAAGGCACAGATGAATGAGTCATGGTTGAGATCTGGCAAAGCTTTGGGCTTAAGGGTGAGGGAATTAATTAACATTTTTAAAATTTTAAATTAAAAAAGCTCATACAGCCAACTCCTCCCTTTAAAAGGAAAAAGATCCCAAAGATGAAAGGAGTCACCTGGATGAAAGAGAAAACCAGAAGTGACCACAGCCCAACACTGGTCTCCTTTGGAATGTTAATTTTAAAGCTTCTAATAGCTGTGTATTGATTCAGGTGAAAACAAATTGTTGTGTTTCATGATACATTTATAATATTTAAAAGAAGAAAAATAGACTTGGACACACAGAATAACTGCTCAAGTTGTTATTCTCGTGGAAGGCTGAATATTCTGTGCAAAAGCTGTGGTTTTTTCCTGTCCAGACAAAAGTGAAACCCTCCTGTGTGTTCCCTTAACTTGGAAGGATGAGCTCTCATGCTCTCTATCCATATGGGGATTTATCCCCACTGTTTGTATTTATCCCCACTGGCACCATGTTGTGACTGAGACTTCATTCCTAATGTAACTCACCTTTTTGTTTGTTTTGAAATTAAAGTGGAATTTCACTTTTGCCTTGTTGTGTTGGTTTTATTGTGTAATACACTATAGAGTATTTTGAAAGAAGGAATTGAGTCAAATGGTGAAATTTAGAGTATAAAAAATAAGTAAAACCCCCCTCAGAAATTTCTTAGTGCTAGAGGTTGCTAAATCCCAGAGGTGCCATGTGCTTCTCCAGTGGGATTCTCTGTGTCCTTAGAGAAGACTCTGGGCATTCCCAGCTCAGGATGCTGGGCTGTGCAAACCCTTCCCTCCCAGCTCTGTCCTGGTGGCCAAGGGGTCTGAGAGCACTCTGGGTGGATCCTGACAACACCTGGTTTTCCAAAAGCCATTTTGGCTGCAGTTCATAGTCACAGCTGTGAGGATGTAAAACCAGCTGGACACAGAGACAACAGGAAATGCCTGTTCCAGCTTTTTCACCTGGAGCTGAAGCAGCCTCCCAGGACAGTGCCAGCATGGGACCATGGAGTATTTGGGGGTTGATGTTCATCTTCCTTGTAAGAGAAGCACAGAATAATTGCAGGTGGAAGGGATGGGAGAGGTTAGAGCAGGGCAGCTGTGAACTCAGACCAGGCTGCTCCTTCCCACCTTCATTCCACTGGATTTTTTTTTTTTTTACCAGGAAGTGATTCCAAGGTGCAGCTCCCAGGTAGGATCACCCTCCCCCTACCTGAGGGAGCCCAGATCAGGACACTCCTGCTGAGGCTGCCCTGGATCCTGCTCTGACACACCTGCCTGACAAGGGCAGCTCTGAGAGCTGAGCTGTGCTTTTGGCATCTGCCAGCAAATGGAACCATTCCTGTTGTGGTTCAGCTGTAAAGGGTTTTGTCCTGGGCTCTTCAGCTCCCTCCCTGCTCCATGCCCAGCCATGGGTTGGGCTGGGAGCAGGTGGGATTCAGGCTCTGCTGCTGGGTTTTTAGCACCTCCTGTTTGTGTTTGGCTTTTAAAGTAAAGCCTTAATACACAACACAGAAAGATGAAAGGTCTCTGTTCTCCTGTCAGTGGTCCAAAGCCAAGACAGTTTCCAGTGAAACTGCAGGAAAGCCCCAGCAAAGCTCAGTTTAAAATACACAAGTGGATTGTGGCACTTCCCTTAAAGCCACCATTCCACCCCCTCCACTCTGGAAACAATGGGATGAGGGAATGCAGAGTGAAAGATTTTATGTACCAAGCTCTCCTGTGAGCCAGCTCCTACAGACTGCCAAGCTCCCATACCTGGAGGAGATAACGAATCTGCTGCTTTGTTGCCTCAGACAGTCCTTTGGGAATTAATTCTTCAATATCTTCAGTCTAAGCAAAGAAGGGAGGAAAGGGGAGACATCTTGATTAAGAATTTTGCCTGGTAGATAGTAATGTGGTTTCTTCATTAATTACACAGCTCTGCTATGAAAAACATCCTTAGTACAAGGCAAATAAGAACAAAAATAGATCAAAGTCTATCCAGAAAACTTCCAAAGTCTTTTATATGTGGGCCATGTACAAAGTGAGATAAAGTGATACATGAAGCATATATTCAAATCCTTAAATTTAACATTTAAAAGCACTATTCAAACCAATCCTCTCTCAGGAATTAACAGCTGATGCTACAACAACTCCCAGCAGTTTATGATGGGGCAAAACCTCGTGTTTCTGAGTGGGCTGCCAATAAACCCCAGACGACCACCAGGAGATGCTGCCAGGATTCAGTGGCATTTGCTTCCTGCAGGTGAAGCCTGGACAGGTATTTCTGCCCCATTCACACTGAATGCCTTCAAAGGTGCAGCACCTGCTGCTCAGCAGCAGCTTCACTGGCCTGGGAGTGAAAGAGCCTTGGCAAAAAACACATTGTAAAAATGCAGGTACCTGTGCAAGTCGCTTTCCAGTGAAACCATTATTGGAGCAGCAGGAGAGAATTCCAAAATGTGACTCTCATACTGGAATAATGCAAGCTCTTGAAGTTTCCTTTCAGTATTATCACATTTGCAAATACCTCCCTGGCAGTAATTTTCAGGCTCTGAATGTTTTTACCAAGCAGGAAGCATTAACTAACGAAGACCAGCCTCCTGCGTTTGGCTTAATTTGCTTGAACCCTCCTCCCACCGGTGTCAGGGACAGCCTGGCCTTACCTGGCTCGTGAATTCGATGTCGTGGTTCCTGTAAAACACAAAATCCAAGGATCTGTTAATTCAAAGCCGCTTGAGAACTGTCAGGGTTCAGGCCCATATTCATCACTAGAATATTATCTGGACAATACAGAGCAAGGAAGGATCTTTATCAGCTGAAGAGTCATGACCTTCCCTCTGTGGAGGAATTCCTGGGGAGGCTGGAGTCCTGCAGGAGCAGGGCTGGCACAGGCTGACTAACCCCAGTCCTTTGGGCAGTTATCCCAGTTATGGGCACTTAACCCAATTACTCCCTTAATTGCCTGGGTAATGGTTTGCCCACAACTCTGCTGCAATGCACTGCCCTGCCCCAAGTGTTGACTCGGCACTTTCAGGCGTTCTGAGATGGTTAAATTCCCTTTTTCCCTGCTACAGGACCACTTTCCTTATTCAGTGACCTTGGAAAGCACCAGACAAGATCGGGAGTGAGGGGGAGGAATGAGGGTGATGGGGGGGAAGGGGGAAAGGTTGTGCAGGGCACTGCCTGCTGTGACTCTCATTTCTTCCCACAGATGGTCTGCAGGGCTCCGCAGAAAATGTGCTTAATGTTCATTTGGATGTAAAGACTGAGCTTTATGCCTGGTGGTGGCTGTCCTTTAATCCATGACACAACATCACAACAGGACAGAGGAAATTTGGACGTTTGGGTTGTTTCTTCAGGACAGCAATAGAATTGTGTCATGTACATGTCAGAGTGTGCTGTAAGTTCTTGTTTGCTCAATGTACAAACAAGTGTGGGATACACAATACTTAAGCATCAAATTCAATAAATTTCCTTGACTTACAGCACTTCTATGACCTCAGTTACTTGCAAATCAGATGAATGTGTAAAACATCCAATCAGTTCTAGCTGTCAGGAAGAAACAAAGAGCACAACCAATTCACAAACAACAGTGTCCCTGTCAGCTGTGCAGTGCTGGATGTCTGGCACAGGGGAATGACAGATCCAGTGGCAGTACCTTGTCCCAATCTTCTCCACGTGCTGCAGCAAGCAGCTGTACAGGTCGGTGCTCTTGCGGTGCAGCTCGGCCAGCAGCTCCCCAAAAAAGCGACAGTCCAGCTGCTCAGGTGTGTCCTGGGGGCAGCTCACCTGGCAGGAGACAGGCAGCACATCAGAACAGGATCCCTTCTCAGGATGAAAATGCTACAGCTAGGATGGATCTGATAGCTGCTCCTAGGAATTTGCAATTTATTTCCATTTTTCTTGGTAGTGAGTTTTCCATGGCTGCTGGTTTTCAATGAACTGTACAGAGAGGAATGACTTCCTTTAGAACAACAAAGAACAGGTGAAGTCCTGCTTCCACAGCAGTGTCCTCTGCTCTATGGGAACATCAGCCCAAGCTGAGTGTCCTGAGCTGGCTGATGGGAGTGTCAGGCTCTGGAAGGTTCTGCACAGGTCTGACACCCAGGTCCCCAGGGTGTTTGTTTTGTCACCCAAACACCAACTGGGTGCACAGGAGGGACCTGCTGCACTCCCTTGCCCAGCTGCACTAACAGGCTACAGGTACACCAGGAAGCTCCTTTTTGCTTCCACTGAATCTGTGTCAACAGCTTTTGCATCAAATTGAAATATATTTGAAGCCCTGGGTTGATCAGCGTGGGAGGAGAGGAGCCCTGAGCTGATGTTTGCCGAGGTTACAGAGCAATGTGTGTTTCCTCCCTGAGCAGAGGCTCAGTCTTTGTGGACAGGCTGACAGGTGAAACCCCGAGTGAACTGATGGGTCAAGAAAAACAAAACCAAACAGCCTGGTGACACTGAGCACCGGTAAACACCACAGGCTGATCTCAGTGCACACCTGAGCACAGGTCTGTGACAAGGAGAAATAAAATTCCTCAGCCAGCCTTTCCACCCCAACAGCACGTGAGGAAGCCTTGGACAATCCCAGACAGACACACAGACCGTGCTTAGTGACAAGGCTGCGGTGCTCCGAGTCCAACACAAACCTCTGGAGACTGCAGAGCCATAAACCCGCTAAAATAAAAGTAATTCCCAGAGTTTCGCCTCCGCCTAAGAACAAACCGCGCCCAGAACAAAGGTGGAGCCCTCACCAGCTGGGGGGGAGCCGTGCCCCTCCTCACGGGGTGTCCCCGGCACTCGTCGCTGCTCGGGGCCGGGCACAGCTCGCAGAGAGAGCCCGTCTGTGTCTGCTGGCACTGCTGGGCGGGCGGGCACTGCGGGCACTGCTCCGCCGGGCACACCGGGAACTGCCGCTCCTGGACAGGGACAGAGGGATCTGTTAGTGCTGGACACTGCACGGGATGGGAAATGCCTCTCCTGGCACTATAAAGGACCTGTTAGTGCTGGACACTGCACAGAGAGGGAAATTAATCTCAATAGTGAATGAAATGTGTCTGCTGGCACAGCTGGGTGAGTGAGAGCAGCAGGCACTGCGGACACTGGTCTGCCGGGCACATCTGGAAATGTCTCTCCTGGGACAGGGGAAGAAGGACCTGTTAGTGCTGGACACACTGCATGGGGTGGGAAATGTCTCTTCTGGGACACAACAGGACCTGTTAGTGCTGGACACTGCATTGGAGTGGGAAATGTCTCTCCTTGGACAGGGAAAGACCTGTTAGTGCTGGACACTCTGCACAGAGAGGGAAATGCCTTTCCTGGGACATAGAAAGGACCTGTTAGTGCTGGATACTCTACACTGGAGTAGGAAATTCCTCTCCTGGTAAATAAAAGGACCTGTTAGTGCTGGACAATGTGCACAGAGTGGGAAATGCTTCTTTTGGGACATAAAAAGGACCTGTTAGTGCTGGATACTCTGCACAGAGAGGGAAATCAATCCCAATAGCCAGTGTGACTGTGACAGTATCTGCGACTGGCAGTGCTGGTGGTGGTTTCAGATGTTCTAATAATCCAAACAAAATTGCTTTTATACCTTACTTTCATACTCCAGGGTTGCAATTTACCAATTTTCCTTCCAATTTTAGTAGCTGCCAGTGAGAAGCACAGGTGAAAAACATTTCCCAAGGTAGATGTCCCATTACACATGAAAATTTCCTTTAAAACTACACTCCTGATTTGACCTAAATCTAAATATAGCCCAGGTAACAAAAAACAGAAATAAAGCTATGGTTTCCAGGGCTAAACTCCACAATTTTTTGTTCTTTTCTTTGCACATCACCTGCAGACAGAAAGAAGCTGTTAGTTATAATTACATTTTTTTTCTTTTCCACTTCAGAGATTGGATATCACAGAGAATTCAGCTGTCTAAAATCCAGAGAGGCATGAAAAATTCAGTTTTAAAAAACAAAGTAAAAAAACCTCAGGCAAATCACTCTGAGATATGCTAAATTTCTCTTTTTTTTTCCCTGCTGGAAATGTTTTAGAGCCAAAAATGGAGCAATATTTTTGCTGTTGACAAAATGCCAATTGTGAGATGAAATTTCAGACAGGTTTGACAAATACATTTTTAGGAAAAAAGTTAAGGGTTTTTTTTACTAACTCTTGAAAAATATATCTTGGTTGTTCTGTTGTAAAGCTACTGCAAAAAACTAATTCACAGCCACTATTCAGATATGGACTGACAGTATTAGAGATACAACAGCAGTTTTCATTGTTAGTTAATAAAAAATTCTTAGGAAAAACACAGCAAATATTCCACCTTCTGCTCTCCCTAAATACTGCTCCATTTACTTTAAGAATGTGTCCTGGATCACAACAAGACAGTTCTCAGGCTGGCAGCTACTCCTAACAAAAATAAGAAAAAAATCCCACAACAAACCCAACCCAGAAACAATAATTTCCTGCTACCAACTCAACTTTCTTTTTGCAATAGATAATATAAACATCCAACTTACTTGGAGAGGATTTAATAGCTCATATTTTCTTATTGTCTTTTCATAGATGACATTATTTCCAGGAGAGAAACTGGCCCCTCTAAGAAAAGGGGATAATGGCTCCTGTAAAACACGTAAATAAATATATCCATAAATCTTGTCAAACAGCAAACTCAGGATTAGGGTAATTTTGACTAAAAATAGATAATTTAAAGATATTTGAAATGTCCTTTAGGATGTGAACATGTGAGTGTGTGTCCATTTGGGAACAAAGGGCTTGCATAGGGATTATGTGAAACAAATACAGTATAAACAGTAATTAATCAATATTAACAAAGATTTAACTGCTAGAGGTGGGAGCTGTGTGCTCTCAGAGTGTTTATCATCCCATGGAGGAGCTGGGGAAGGAAGGAGCTGAGGGAAGTCCAGCACAATTTCCCTACCTGATCTGGGTTCTCGATAATGATCCTGCGAATGGTGCCCTGCAAGGAAGGGAAAAAAGGCTCAGAGATTACTGCACTTCAACCTCCAGCACCTTTCCTGGCAGAGCAATCTGCTTATGGACATTGGCTGTAAATACTTTGGGCTCCACTGGCCACAATCACCTGGAGATGTTTTAAACCCAGAGCCCTCACACCCCAAAGGAGCTGATCCATGTACAGCACAGCAGGACACAATCCATCACTGCATTTTACGAGCTGGGTTTTCCTCAATCCCCTCTTTGCAGGTCTGAGGGAATGAATCCATATTTTCAGTAAGTGCAGCAGAAGAGTCTACAAATCAAAGCTGGATGAGGCTTCCTGGATCCCATATCCCTGTTCCAGTCAATCTCTTTTATTTTCGGTTTTTCACATTACACATCTAACTCAGCTGCTTTGGAGATGCATCACACTCTTTGTTTCACCAAGGTATGAAAATTTGGATTTTGCTTAAACTCAGAAGTGAACAGGTAGAGGAGCTGCCCAACAACTCACTGGGTCACATCCACAACTCCACAGCTGCCACCTTTGGGAATGATGCTCACATGGAGCATCTGCACATTCCTGAATGAAAAATGAGATGTGCCTCTTTAAATTACAAAAATCTGTCCCTGGCAGCAGCTTTGTTTTCAAATGGATTTCTTCAGGTTTTGCCCCAGCACTGTCTAGAAGCAATTGCAGACACTGTCCTCCACCAGTTCTAACAAATCACACATTACTGCAACTCTTCCCATCCAGGTCTTTACCCAAACAAGCAGAGCTGCCACTGAACCTAGTCTAAGGACTGGGCAATCTGTCAGTTTGCAGCACACTGTTTATTCTCCCTCACAGCACACGCCTCCAATTTTCATAATGAATCATTTCTTCCCCAAAGCCAGGGGGAAGTTTATGTTGCTGCAGTTCAGTCTCAGACACATTCTCAGCCAGGTGAGAGCAGCTGTGAAGTAGGTCAGGTTTCCTGTCAAGTGCTGCATAAGTTTAGGAAGCCTGGAGCAGTTTTCCAAACCTCCCAATAGTGAATCACAACAGTACCAGGAAAGAGAAACAGAAGTAGAAAAGAAACTGGTTTTGCAGCAGTCAGAGTAAGTAAGAAATTTCAGAATTAAAATAGTTGCAGAAACTTGGGGAGCTACTCAGTGCTGCTGCCACCCCACGTGCCAGCAGGGCTCTGGGGACACAACACAGAGAAGAGACAGCACAGAGAGGTGGACATGCAGCCCAGTCCTGCACCACCAACACCTGCAGAATGGGAACTAAAACGTGAAATACTCAGCAAAGGAATGGCCACTGGTCCTTCCTTCAGCCTTGACAGATCCCAGAAACCTGAGTTTTCTGAGCTTTCTGTGCTTTCTGGCACTGACCTCTGGGAGAACACTGCTTTTGACTTGAGACCTTGGAGAAGGCTTCCTTCCAAATTTGAGTGATGCAGTTAAAATCACAGGTGTGTAGTTAAATAGAAGTGGATGCTTTCATATAGTGAAGGGTTTGAAATCTGAGGTTTTTACAGTATAGTAATAGGTATGGGACAAGATGGAGGATTTTGGGTGGTGTCTTTCGGTGTTCATCTTCCTTCTTCATGATTTCAGGTAGTAGTGTCACACTGAAGGTCATGGGAATTAGTTATTGGGTTAAAAGTATAAATGATGTAGGTATTAATTCTCTCTTGGACTGTTTAGCTTTAAGAGACCTCATAGCAGCTGGATCTTGCTCTGTTTTGCTCACTTCTAGCTCATGGCTAGAAGTGTTACTGAACTTTCTGTATTTCGATAAGATTTAATAAACAGTCAAGCCCGAACACGAGAAAATCTGTTTCCTTCATGTATTTTTTAATCCTGGCTCTGAGTGAAGACAGAAGAAACTCCAGACAAACCACTAATTAAATGGTGCAGAACACCACCACCGTTACACAGCCCAATCCCAGTGTCTGTGCTGGAGCACACGGAGCTGTGACACCAGAGAGCCGTGGGACAGCAGGAAGTGCTTCATTCCAGCACAGGAACAACACAGGGCCATTGTGTGACACTGAACAACAGCCCTGGAATTCACTGAAAGGTTGGACAAACATGCCAGGACTAACTCAAAGCCTACAGAGGATAACACATCCAGAGTGTCTCAGAGGAATAAACCCACAACGGAGCAGTCTGGAGCATTTTAAGTTGAAACAGACCTTTATAATATTCCCAAGGACAGTCTCATTGTATATGTAATATTATACAGAACCTAAGAATGCTTTGCCTGGATAAAATTATGCTTATTTTTGAGATACCCAAACTCTTTCATTTTCAAAGAACTGCTTTACAAACACGGATTTGCCTGCCCTCTCTCTATTCCAGCCAAGCAGGCTGGACTGGCACAGGCTGGGAGGGGACCAAGAGGCAGAGATGCTGTGTCTGTGCCAGCCTGCATTGCCCACACACAGCTCGGGGCTCTGCACAAGGAGGTGCCACCTCCAAGGCTCTGGAGCTGTCCCCAGCAGTGGGGACATTGCCATGGGAAGGGATCTCAGGCTGCTCCCATTTTCCAGCATTCCCAAGGGGTGTAGCTCAGGCTGCTGTCAGGAGATGCAGTGTTTGGAGATGCAGCGTTTCCTGACTGGGAGAAGGAAGGGGAAGGTGGGATTCCAAAGGGAAAGCCCAGTGCTGTTGTGGGTTTCAGTGGCATGACTGGGTTTGGAATTTATAACAGCCTGGGTCTGTTTTACAGAATCACAGAATGGTTTGGGGTGGAAGGGATTTTAAAGTTCTTCCCCTTCCAACCCCCTGCCATGGGGCTTATAAAGAGAACTTTAAAAGGTAACACTAAAACTTCCTTCCACGAACATTTTTGCTAGTCTTTAAGATTTTTAAATAAGATTTTTTAATTTTAGAATAAGCATTTGATAGATTTATCCTTACTGTGTGCCAATTTTTATGTAGAAGCAAACAGTTCAGTCTTTTTTTTTTAAATTTCAACGGGTTACCCTTGGCTTCAGCCAACCCAGAGATGAAAGTGAGAATTTCATCTATGTCAAAGGCCTTTATCCACAACATAATGTCTTGCTAATTACAAGCAATCCAATCATCTGCTCATAATTTATGAGTTCCAGTTGGCAGGTGAAATGGGGAAATGGCAGGCTGTGTTACAACACAGACCAACCCTAAAGCTGGTTAATATTACACCATTTTCATGGGAGCCCTTTGCACGTCACAGAACTGAGCCCAGCCACACAAACACCTGACTCCCAAAATTTCTCACATGGACAGAGAACCTCTACAAAGCCTGTCAGGCTTTTCCCCTCTGCAAACATTTTATATGTGCCACTCCATAAGTTATCTTTTCCTGATCATGGAGAAGGGATTCATACAAATAAACCACACTGGAAGGGAATTTATTCCAAACACTTCTCATTTAGATCAAGCAGAGCAAAAATTGTTGTGAATTACTCCAAGAACAAAACAAAGTTACACCAAGAAAGTAAAAAAGCCCTGAATCCTGAACCACAAAAAGTACCAGCACAAGTGCTCTGTGCACACACCAATTTCAAATTCTCCCTCTCCAGCTCATTAACAGTGTACATAAACACAAGAGCACACCCCAGCCACATGACTGAGGACTAGCACTGTATCAACAGGGATGCACATGTCTGTGATTCCTAATCCACACAAGCTCTGCAGAAGCAAATTAAATATTGCTCAAAGTCAGCCCTTTGTTTTATCAGCAGTGCAGAGCTGAAACCGCAGCTCTGGGCTGCCACTAACCCCAAATTCTCCTGTTACTACAAACACAGATGTGAGTTTGGTATCGGGCCATTATTCACTTTATGTGGCCCTACACAATGGGCTCAAAGGGCAACTGATCCACTCTTTGGGAATGTCCTACAACCCTCCCAGGCTTCTCTGGCAACTCCCATTCAGCACCAAGTGTGCCACTTCTGCCTCCTCCCAGCTGACTTCCCTGTTTGTTACTGTTTTCTGCTTTAATAACTTCCTAATAATCTGTATTAGGCGCCTTCCTTCTCCACCACTGAAACTGCAACCCACACAGAGCCTGACTGAGCTACACCCTCTTGTCTTTAAAGTCTCGTCCAGCAAAACACTTCAGCAAGAAATTAGTTTTCATCAGCAGGATGTAATGGATTTAGTGACTAAAACAGATGTTGAAAATTAAACAACCTCCATAGAGCAGCGACAGCATTTGAGTCTGTAATCCTTGTTCATGTACTTATCTAGGCCTGGGATTGCAGTGTTTATGCCAATGAATATTTAATTAATTAACTGCAATCCAGACTATCATCCAGCCTAGCTGAGCAGATCACTTATCTGGGAGGTGAGAGACCTGTGTTTACACTCCTGCCCTACATCTTGCAGAAGAGGATTAAGGATACAGAGGGAATGGCTCTGCCATTACCAGCTCCTACAAAGCCAGTATTATCACAGACTCGTGCAGGCTGAAAAACTCACCAAGATCATCGAGTCCAACCATTCCCCAGCACTGCCAAGGCCATCATGTCCTCAAGTACCACATTCACACATTTTTGAACACTTCCAGGGATGGTGAGTCCACCAATTCCCTGGGCAGTGTGTTCCAACGTTTAACCATCCATTCAGTGAAGAAATTTTTCCTAATATCCAACCTAAACCTCTGCTAGCACAACTTGAGGCTGTTTCCTTTTGTCCTTGTATTAGCACAGCTGCTCACTCACTTCCCAGGATTTACATAAACCACCCTGGAGAGGAAGGCAGCCCTCAAACTATGCAAATACTGCTTTGAAAGGAATTCAGATATTGTATTAGTCTTAATCCAAATTCTTTTTGACAGGTAAATATAACACGGGAAAGAAAATTCAGTAAGAGTTTATCTTGAAATAAACGTACGGTGCCATTTGAGTACAGCAGAGCAATCCTATCGATGTTAATGATAGTCTGCTGTATGAGGAAAAAACGGTTTGAGAATAAATTCCCATCTCCTTGCTAGTTTTGCAGTCAAATCTGTTCTTAATGTTATTGGTTTCTAGTTTTAATATACCATTTGCATGTGTTAAAACGACATTAAATTCCACCAAAACTTTCAAGCCATGCCTTGGATACACACACAACAAACCTGCTGAACTGCATTGCGAGGGCTTTCCAAGCTTTCCAACAGCTCAGTCGCGGACCTTACTAAGCACCAGCGATTCGAGAAGAACTAATCAGCGCACAGGCTTGGTGTGGAATTTACACGAGCAGCCCCAGGGCAGCAGAGCCCTCGGGGACATCCCGGGCTGGGACGGGACCGCTGCTGGGCGGGACAGAACCGGCAAAGGCGGCGTTCAGCGGGGAAAGAAAAGAGTGTGAAAGAGTGGGAAAGGGGTGACACCGCGCTGGGGCCGGTGCCAGGGAGCCGGGACAGCCCGGTGAGGCTGCGGACGGCGGGGAGCGGCCACGGCGGCCTTGCCATGGGGAAACGCGCGGGGCGAGCGGAGGGGCCGGGGCTGGAGCCGTCCCAGCCCCGGGGAGCCCGGCCCGATCCCCCGGGCACACCGCAGCTCCCGGGCTCCGGCTTCCATGGCCCGTACGGGAGCGCCTCCGGTCCGGAGCTGCCCCTCATCCCGGGCGGGAGCCGGGTCCTGGTCCCGGTCCGGGAGCAGCCCCGAGGGACCGGCCCGTGTCCGGATCCCAGTTCGGGAGCAGCCCCTCATCCCGGGCAAGTCCCGGTCCGGTCCAGTCCGTGTACCGGTCCGGGAGCAGCCCTTAGGGGCCGGTCCATGTCGGAGTCCCGGTCCCGGAGCAGCCCTTCATCCCGGCCGGGTCCCGGCCCGGTCCGGTCCGTGTCCCGGCCCGGTCCGGTCGGGTCCGGTCCGTGTCCGCCGTACCTGTGGCGGGTCGCAGCCGAGCCCGCAGTCCAGCGGCGAGGCGGCCCGTGAGGAGCAGGAGGTGCTGACCCGGCGGCAGCCCGGCCCGTAGGTGCGGACCCGGTCGTAGGGCACGTCCTGCTGCTGGTGCGGAGCGGGGTCCAGGCAGGCCAGCGGCGGCTCCGGGCACGGCGGCGGCTCGGGGCAGGCCGGCGGCTCGGGGCAGGCCCGGCGGGCGGGCAGGGTGCTGTAGTGCTGCTGCCGCCGGTAGTAGTGGTGCTGCTGCTGCTGCGGGAGGTGCGGGGGCAGCGCGGGCGGCTGCAGCTGCTGCTGCACCCCGAACATCGCGGCGGGACTGCGGGGCCGCGGCGGGGCCGCTCCGGCTTTACCTGCGCGGGCCGCGCCTTGGGCGGCCGCACCTGCGGGCGGGGAGCCCCGGCCCCACCCCGCTCCGGGCCGGGCCCGGCTGCGGCACCGACACCGGCATCGATACCGGCACCGACACTGACATCGATACCGGGACCGACACCGGTACCGACACCGGCACCAATGCCGGCACTGGCACCGGCATCGATACCAACACCGACACCTGCCCAGAACGGGCTCCGCACCCACCGCGCTCCCGGTACAACACCGCAGCGAAGCATCACCAAGCACTGGCTGAAAAGCAAAGCCCCACGCTGTTCAATAGCCCTTTGCTGTTGTCCTCTTTACAGCGTGTGTAAGGGGAGGGTAAACCCATAGTTATCTGTTGCACAAACGAACTTAAATGTTCTTTTCACGGCAGGTTATGAACTTGGCCACAGAGCCTTTCCGAGCCGCAGGAGCCGCAGGAGCCGCGGTCGCTTTTGCCGGCTCGCAGGAGGCTCTGCCTGCAGCAGCAGCTGCCAAGGGAAAGGAGCACAGCAGTTCTGTACCTGCATCCCTGCACCTCCATCCCTGCACCGCAGAGCACGGGCTGCCAGCAGTGACCAACTGCTCTGAGCATTCCAGCATGGTTCAGGTTGAAAGGGACCTTACAGCCCATCCTGTGACATGGGCAGGGACACCTTCCACCATCCCAGGTTGCTCCAAGCCCTGGCCAACCTGGCCTTGGACACTTCCAGGGTTGGAAAAGCCATAGCAGCTATGGGCAACCTGTGCCAGGGCCTCACCAGCCTCAAAGGGAAGAATTTTTCCCCGTATCCCATCTAATCCCATCCTCTGCCATTCCCCCTTATCCTGTCATCCCCAGCCCTCATCATTATGTATGGAATACCACATGGTTCTTATCTAGAAAAGATGGAATTTGTTACTTATTCAAAATCTCATTCTGCAAAGAAGAATTTGAATTTGGTTTCTCAATCCAGCATATTTTAAGTTGGATTCCTCCGGCAGTGTCAGGCAAGCCCTAACTGAGAACATAACTTTCTTCTGCAAGGTCATGTAGCAATAACATAATTGTAGAATCTCGTGTAATGAATATTCTTGTTAATAATAAACATGAAATTCTTAATTTTGTCTATTTCCCCTACATGCTTACTGTGCTGTAAGGTACATAGTACTGTCCGTCACACAGAATAAAAACTGATTTATATAGTACCATGTTAGGGCAAAACACCTCTGAGGTGATGGAGCAATACCTTCTGCACTATTCTACACTGGCCACTCACTGAAAGCTCTGTCTCTGAAATTAAATGTGTTCACCAAATCTGCTCAACAGGCATTTGGAAAGGTGTGGATTTTAGGGTGAGTGCCTACAATCCAGTATTTTAAGGCTCTCTGACATCTGGAGACATTCATCACATACAAAAAGTTTCACTTTTCCTCCAGGCATTAAACCCAAACAGACACCCTGCTTTACAGAGGAGTGTTTATAAGAAGCATTCCAGGTGAACTCTATCCCACTGGTTACAAAGCAACTAAATGCAAAGAAAATCTTGTCATAAAACCTCATTCTTGCTTCACCAGCTTGGAAAAGCTCTAAGTGGCTTCTAACCAACAATTTAAAAAAGAGCATTTCTTAGAAAGCAGTAAATATGATTACAACAGCCTCTGTTTTACACAGACCATAAGAAAGTGTTTCGTGCTCCAGTAGGAAACTACAGAAACTGCAGTAATACTCCTTGGGGGAAAAAAGGTGCTGTAATATAAAATGTGGGAACACTGTTGGTTTGCCAGCTCAGGAATGTTACCTGCATGCAGCACGTTGCCCTGCTTAATAAAGAAGTTTCTACCAGGGTCAGCAGAAAGCAGGCCCCAAGTCATCCCATTGTAATGGAAATACACAACAGCTTCCTGAAGGCTTTGTAGATGTGGTGAGGATTATTGGAGTCATAAATAACAACAGTAAGTAATACATGCGTGGTGATCTGTACCAGGTAATGAAAAGGGCCTCAGACAAAGCTTCTGAATTCTAATGTGACCAAAATTTCATGTACATCCAAATCCTGGGATGGGGCTGCACTGAGGTGTGCAAGGTGTTACCTGCTCTGGAATTCTGGCTGTGACAGCTGGGGCTACAAGGAACAAAATTGCTTTGATATAAAATAGAAAAATACTCCCTTGGGAAGACCACAACCAGGAACAGTGTTTGCAACATTTATACTTACATTATTTATGGGGTTGGGAACCTCTCTGAAGGACTGAGGCACAGAGGGTTACAAAGCCTGGCAGGCAGCAGCACCCCATAAGCAACTTGATGAGGCAGATAAAAATCTGCTTTCAGTGAAGGAAGGCTTTAGAGCTGGAAGTGAAGTCAGAAGCAGCTGGTGAGCAGAGGCTTTGTTTGTGTGATCCTCCCTTTGAAGGCAGAGCCAGCCTGCAGAGATAGCCCAGTGCCCCCACTTCATCCCAAATGAGCTGATGCAGACAGCCCAGTGCCCCCACTTTGTTCCTATGAACCCTGGGCTGCCTGGGTCAGGCTGTGCTGACAGAGGGACAGCACCTGGCAGAGGGAATCAAAGCAGGATGTCCCTCTCCTCCTCCAAAGGCTGGGACAGCCTGGCTGCAGGGCTCAGCTCCTGTACCAGCTCAAGCTGAGCACCAGGAATTGCCACAGAGATGATGCGAGGCATTTTCAGACAAGAGAGCAGATGTCTGGGACTGCCTGTTCAAATCACAAATCACAAATCACATCCATGGCTTTTGAAAGCTGAGCTCTGTTCAGAAGTGTGTGTTCATAGCAAAAATTGCTCAGGATGGTCGCAGCCCCGTTTGCAGGTCAGGCTTTGTGGCCGTGCCTGGTAGCAGCAGATTCTGCTCTCTGGGGTCCAGGCTGGGGCAGAGGGGGTTTGGAGGAGCAGGAGGTGAGTGTGGGGAGCAGCAGGTGAGCACTGAGCACAGGTGTGGCTGGGGACACCTATGGAGTGTTGGAGTGTTGGCTCTGCAGCACCTGGAGCCTCATCTGCCACCTCTCCACAACAATTTTGGGGCAGAGGATGCTCAGAGAAAGGATGGGTTTGGCACTGCCTGATCCTCTGCCTTTGTGGTTCATGGCTCTGCGCTGATAACGTGCTCCACTTCCCACTGGAAGAAAATAAAAAAGCTCATGAGGTGAAATACTTTGAATTGTTTCAGGACAGCTCTCCAGTCCCACACTAGAGCAGCAAGGGTCTGCTCAGAGCCCATCATTCCCACTGCTCCCTACAAGCATTTCTGTGCTCACCCACAATGACTTTTTAGCTGCCGTATCATTTTATATTTCATTTAAAAATGTATTTTAACAAGGTGCCTTGCGATGCATAACTAGCAGGATTGGATCTGAAATGCTTCTTGTGTTATTTCAGAATTATAATTCTCCTTTTATATTCAGTGGTAAGAAAATTCAGTGAGCAGAAATGGTTGAATAGAGTTTAGGGTATGGTTTAAAGACTCTCATTTACCTTGCTGGCACTAGCTCATGATCAGACCATAAAGAGTGAAGGAAAGCTCTCTTATCCCATTAATATGTTCCTTATAATAAATTATGATATCAGTTGTAGTTTATACACTTCAAAAAGAAATGGAAATCCTTGGAATATGAAAAAAAATCTAGATTTTAAAATTGCATTTATTGATTAGTGTAGCTAGGATGATTTATAATCTAAAATTGTCAAGGAACATGCAAATACACTTCTGCTTTGCCACCAGAGAGGAAAAATCATCTTTGTATTACAGTATAACAGCAGTACATGGAGTACCAAAACAGAATAAATTATTTTGTTTTATAAGGACATTGGGTTTGTGATGGCTCTCAGTATTTTCAAATACTCAAAAGATTTTATTTCATGGTATGAAATGAAATAAGAAAGTGCTGCACTTACCCTGAAGCAGAAGTCACTCCTTTGTTCTAACCATTTTCCTGTTTGAATTGTTGAGGTTATTTAACAGTCACTTTACTTTGTTTCAGATAATTAAAACTATGCAGGAGATTGGTGATCAAGTAAAACCCTCATTCAAAAATTTTCCTCCTACCCATTGAAGACCTTATTCAGCCTGCTAAGGAGTAAATGCCTCAGCTGAATGAATCACTGCCAGTTATCATTTACCAAATATCAAATGCAAAAAAACCACCTTCAGAACATAACATTGCATGATAAATATAACATTTTAAGGCTTAGTAGAAAATAAAAAGATGATGTTAAACTTTGTTCCTGACACTACAAAAGTCCTGTGAGCCCAGCAGTGATATCTGTGTTATGCTGCCAGTTGTAATTTACAGTTCAGGGATGCTGGAAGGGAACTGATGAAGGAAAGGGCCTGCAGACATGTGGAAAGATATCACATTCATTATGACCAAAGAGCAGGAAACCAGTTCAATTCCAGTGCAACAATTTGCATTTGCCTCTCCTGGACAGACTGCCTGAGGAGCACTGCTCCTGATTAAAGCAATAAAGGAGCTGTGCTAGTGGCACGCTAGAATAAGTGTTGGTACCTTGGCATTTTTGGGGAGAATAAGGCAGGGATTTGGGGGTTTATCTTTGCTGTTACTTGTGCATGACTAAAAATGTACTTTAGACACAGCTGGTCTGTCTTTAAAGAAAATATGAAATCATTAAGCACGTAGCACAGAAAAGTGTTTGGAGTATAAAACTATTAAAAGTGAGGGAGTTCTTAACATCCATAAATAAAATCTGCTATAACTTTAGAGACTATTTTTCTAACCAAAAACCTCTCAAGATGAAAGAATGCCTTAAGATATACTTATTTTCTGATGCATCATCATTTCCATTATTCAATTGCTATGAAATTTCTATGGCTGAGGATGAAGGATGGTTGGAATTTTAAATAACCAGTGTACTGAACAGTTCTTTGGTCAATGTGTATCACAGAGACTAGAACAAAATATCTGAATATCTGAGGAATCTGGGCACAGAAGCTGGAATAGGGATATTTTGACTTGCTTCTACTTCTAGGCCATTACTAACTAATAGATTTTAACTACCCACTACTACTGCTGCAGTCGTAGCAGCCAAAGAGAAAATGCTGACTGAAATCCCATGTTGGGACCTACAGAGCTTTTCTTCTACATCACATTATTTAGCTGTACATAGTAAATATTATAACATAGATCTTTCTGTCATGAAATTTAGGGTGTTTTTTCATAGTTTCTCTCCCTTGGAGTGACCTACGTTTTGATCTATTCCTACAATTTACACCTGTAATTTCAATTTCAAATACAGAGTTTATGCTGTTTGTCTTAATGCAACATGGAAAAGTTTCCAGGTTATGGTTGCATTTAGCAAGCTTTTGGTTTTGCTGAGATAAAACATTGTGCAGAGTTTATTTTTGAAAAAAAATACTAATTTTGAGCTCTTTCCACTGCTGAGAAAACCTGCATTTCTGACTTGTCTATTACTAGCAGGTAGAAACCAAGAAACCAACTTGGATTTTTTTTTTTCTAAAAAAGTGTATAAGATCTATAGTTGCTTCTCTGGGATTTCAGAAGCAGAGCTCCTGACAATCCTCCCACATCTGTTTCATCAGCTGATTAAAATGCAGATCTCTGAGGAGGTAACACATTTTTGGATGCTGGGCGTTCCTCTACCCAACTCATTATTAAGAGAACAACTTTATGCACCATCAGCAACTTGGCAGTGTAAACATGAAATAGTTCTTTTAAATGGGACTTGGTGTTTTGTTTATGAGAATTCCATTTACTGGGAGGCTTTATGGCTTTTATCACACATTTGAGCATAAAAGTTTTTGTTATCTTATAAAACCTTTTAGCACAAGAAAGAATTCAGATAGGAGCCTTATGTAAAGTGATGAATATCTGGTTTCCTGATTGTGTTGTATGATTTTTGGTGGTTTGGATTTTTTTTTAAGCCCACAAGCCACCTGACAAGTTCTAACTCATTCTCCCAAAAGTGAGATCCTTGTGCTGATAGGGACAGCGTGTGCTGTTGCACTTAATTTTATAACCGCTCTTTATTTGTGTTTCAAGTTGGAAAAGAGTCAAAATCAAAACATTCCAGTCAAATGTCTATTTTGATTTAATTTTTGATTTCACAATTAGAACAGTTGCAGTTTAAACCCACAACTGCTGGATTTTTTTGAGGAAGGAATTTTTATTTTGACACAGCTCCACTCTTTGGTCTCTGACTTGCTTTACTCTGCCAGCACAGCAGCTGTTTTCCCCCTGAACTAGAATAGAACAATTATTTGTACCCCAGTAAAGCTAACCCTAGACAATGCTGCTGGCAAAACCAGTCACTGCCCTGAGCCAGCAAAATACACCCAGTTTTAGGAAGTTCTGGGAAGCAAGTTTATTTCTTTCTCTATCTCATCCTGATTAACCCTTCAGGAATCATGTTGGTGCACAGTGGGGTAACACACAGCTCACCATTTTGGGGATTTCTAGTTTTAACCACCCCCTCAGCTTCCTCTTTTCCCAACTGCTGTAAATTCCCTCCTGGATCAGCCAGCCACACGCAGTTGGGTTGTAAATGATGTTTTAAAACACCCTTTGGATATGGAGGTTCCTCCTTTAAAATGAACAAGGTTATACTTTGCACCTTCCTCCCAGGTAGGTCTTTACACTCACACAGTCTCCAGAGCATGAACAAAGTCCATGGAGCACAGAGAGATTAAAGAGTTCACTAATTGTTTGTGTTTCCTCATTTACAGAAGCTCAGCAAATGAGTGGTTTCCAGTCATCCCTGGGTATTGGCTGCTCTAAGGGGTTCCCTGCTGATGATTTACCCCAGTATGTGAGTCCACATGTGCCCAATACCCACGTTCCATGTGTTACTGCAATCCACATTAGCTGGTGCTTTTATTTTATATCAGATTATTTACGTTTTCCTTAAACATTTTTTCCATTCCACTAAGATGCCACCAGATTGTGTTTCCTACATTACCTCATTCATACACTGCTAAATCTTCAGCTTTCCTGCTCTGCTTTCTGCTGTCTGGTTCACACATAATTGTTCTTTTACTATTGTTACTGTATTTACTATTCTTTTAGTGTTTTTTTTCTGTGCATTATTATATTTGTCAAGAAAAGTTTTCACATACATATACCTGTGCAGGTATACACAAACTAAAAAGGTAGCTCACCACCACAGAGACATTAAACAAGCCTCTCTCTGCCTGATGTGCTATTGCTGCATTAGTTCAGTTCCAAAAAATCTGCTTTAACACTCAGTTTCTTTTGTCCTGAAACAATGGAAAAATAAAAATCCTTCCTACAAACTGCTCAGGCAGCAGCACCTTCTGGAGCTTGCTGGTGAAACATCAGCTCCATTCTGCACACTTTGGTGCTCTGAAAGACACGTTTTCCATCTCAATTTATCTTGAGATAAATTATTTTGTTATTAACCAGGAGTTAAGCTGCTTCTCTCGAGATGTTAGAGCCTTGTTCTCTCCATCCTGGTGTTTGGAGCAGTGCTGGAAGGGCTCAGGAGGTGTCCCCAGGGCTGTGCATGGCCCTGACACAGAATCACATCAGTCCCTGACCCTCACAAACCAGAGAAACATCTGACAAATACAAATATTCATCAGCACCACTTCCCTACTCTGTGCTGCTGCTGGACCAGGAAACTAGTAGGATCTTCAGCCATAAACTTATTCAGGCTTTAAGACAAATTAAGAGAGGCTTAAAACCTTGCAGCTAAAGGAGGGTGTTTAAAGACTGCCCTGTTTACATAAAATCTTAAAGGCAACGTGAGATATCTGGGAATATCTGGAAGTGAGAATGGTCCTTACTTGAGACATGGCTGTAGATAATCAACTTGAAATGTTTTTACTTCCTTTGCAAGGGAGGTATTGCTCTTCCATGCTTTCATACCATCTGAGAAACAAGATGTATTATTTTAAGATATGAATTTTGGAATTTTTTTCCCCTAAATTAAAACCAGAAGGATAAATTAGAGGTGGAGTGTTTCAGAAACCAGGTCTGCCCTTGGGGATGGTCTTTGCTATACCTGGCACAAATTCACTTATCAGCTCTTAAAGCTACTGGTAAAAATCTTGTCTAATAATAATAACAACAATAAACCACCATATAACTGTATCAGAAAAGATGTTCCCCCATTCCCTGCAGCCCAAATTCTCTGTCTCTAAGGAAGATTATCCACAAAGCAGGATGAAAGCATTTTACACCACAGAGCACGGGGCTAAAATAAACTCAGTGTAATAGACAGAGGCATGTGCTTTACAGACAGTGAGAGTGAAGAGAGAGAACTCTGTTCCTCACAAGCTGCTAATTCACAAACTACTAATTCTGTGGCCAGTGCAATCTAGACTATCAGTCCCAGAAGTCAATAATTGCCTCATTATTTTAATTGCAAGTCAGCTTTCAACCCAAGTGATCAGTCAGGAGAACTTTCTGCCTGTGGCCAAAGTAGAAGGTGACACCAGGAGCCTTTCCTAAATGATCCAGCAGCCCCTCACCCACCCACCCATCCGTGTTCCAGAGACATGGCTGGGCTGTGGGTATCCAGCCTGTAGCTTTAGGAACTGGGAAGAGTTCTGGAAAATCATCAACTATCAATAATAAGTTTTTCTAATGACAGGAGCAGAAGAAAGAATATTCTTCAAGCAGGAGGACAGGTTCAAACCAGTTCTGCAGGAAGCATCACGCACCAAAGATCAAGAAGAATGCTAATGTGCAATCATTGAACAGAATAGGAGCCAAAACTTGATATAAGGCACGTAATGAATAGTGCTACACAATCAGCTTCTCTACACCCACAGCCTCTCTAAATTTATAAGCCATCCATGCCATTGGATGGAATTTAAATGCATTTCCCATCATCGAAGGGTACCATCCAATCTGCTCTAACACAGGACCATATTGGGACTGAGCAGACCATTCTGTTTGTTAGAAACCCACCAGAATGTGCTGGTATTTATATCTCATAAAAGCTGTTCAGTAAACACAGTACAAAGACCTCTGATTTCACCGAATGCATAAACACGTGCAAAGAATTTCATTCTAGGATTTGAGAGCTCTCTGTCAGATGAGCTTAACCATCATTCCCCATCCCAGGGAATTAAACACCTTTCCATTTGCAAAAACCATCCTGGCTTCACCGATTTGAATTTCTGAGTTGAAATTACAAACTCTGAATTTGCCTATGACAGTTATTTCAAAGGAAAATTCAGTATTAGAGACAACACTTGGGGTTTTTTTTGTCTCCAACATCCTGATGTCTCCTCTGTCCTTTAGCATTTCTGTGTGGACTTCTATTTGCTGGTGTATTTTTATGGATGTGACAGCTCAAGCCTGTAAGGATGACTGCTATAATTTCATTTTTATTGTAAAGATTCTTTGTCAGTCTTGGGAAAACCTGAAGGAGAAAGAACTACAAAGCACCATGACAATCTCTGCCATGTACAATTGCTATATCTGCTTTCCTGAGCCACACAAATTGCACTGTAATAAACCAATAAACCAAGAGAGTAAAAGCAAGTCAGGGTCATAATTCCTGCCTTGACAAGAAAAGGAAGGGAATCTCTGAGGCTGAAAAGGAATGAGGCACACTTCATTTCTGTTTCTGATCCATTCACAAGGCAAGGTGGAGGGATCAGCTACACCTAAATGCATCTTCAGGTTTGTCAGTCCCTTTCTGGCAACAGCAGAGCCTCTGTAGGCAATCCACTCCATGTTGTCATTGGTTTCCTTAAGATTATCTTTAAATTTCCCTTGCTGCCTCTTAAGGCCATTATTTCTAGAGCTGCTCGTGGTGAACAAAGGGAAAAATGCTATTTCCTCTCACAGGTTAAAGAGTGTAAGATATCACATTTAATAATCTCAAAGACATTTCCACTGAGAAAACTCAAAGCAAAGAGACTTTCTGGAAATACCTGACAGAAGGAGAAATCAGCTCTCTTGGCAGGCTCTCCCTGTCTGGGCAAACCAAACACACACAGTTAGAATTAGTCAGGGCTGCAAAATACTCCAAAGAATCCCCAAATCTCTTCCCTTAGCCTGGAAAGTGTTTGGGTTTGGCCAAGGAGTTACAAAGTGCCCTTAGGCAGGGTTTTTGGGAGCTGATTGCAGGGCCAGGTGATGTTCCCTGATGTTCCCTGCCTGGACAGCCCTTCCCGGGAATGTCAAACCAGGAGCCCACCACAGCACTAAAGCAGAGAGTGCCTCAGCTTCAGTCTGCAAAATGGGAAAGAAAATCCTAAATTTCACATTTAGGATTCAAAACCTTCACAGAATCCCAGGATGGTTTAGGTTGGAAGGAACCCTAAAGCTCATTCCATCCCACCCCTGCCATGGGACAGCTTCCTTTATCCCAGATAACCCTGCCCAGCCTGGCCTGGGACAATTCCAGGGATGCAGAGGCAGCCACAGCTTCTCTGAAAACTGGTGACCCTCAGGGTGTCATAATTACTGTTATGATTATTTCAGAAGGATTTTGTTGCAGGACACAGAGTTGATTACCTCAAATCTGTATATAATAATCTTACACTGTAATTCAAACCCACAGCATGATGGCAGATTCTGCTCTGTGTAGTATTTCTGGACAAACATTAAAATATAAACTTGAGAACCTTCAGCTTTTTCCCTAAATTTTCCCAATTATTAATTACAATTTATGTCCTGTACTTTACTTCTCTCACCAAAATCAATTTTGTATTATAATTTCTAGAAGTTGCCCAGTTCTGGGATTCTTAAAATATGAACAACATTTGAAAAGAAATCTTGACTTGGGAGTAGCTTTGTCACTACTTATTGAATCAATGACTGAACAGAATACAATGCAAAGTGAGTGAGCTGACAGAAATTACCAGAAAGGTAGTTTTCAAAAAGGTTTACAGAGGAAAGTATAAAACATTTACAAAATAAAATAATTTTTCTCATAAGTGATCTGGCTACTTTTAATAAAACATTTGTATGCAATTTGGTTTAATAATTCAAATGTTTGGTAACACTAGAACAACAGAATGGACCAAGCTGTGCAACTTCCTTTCTAGACTAGAGCAGAGATGGATTTCAGAGTCATCTCAGCCCAGTGCATTGGGAAAGATAAGTGACAAGGCAACTTCCCAGTGGCTCAGACTCAGAAAATTTTGGTTTGTTGCCTTGGTGTTGTTTTGAGTCGATGGCAACAAACCTCAGTCTTGTGCAAGCATTTTGGAGAGAGAATTGTGGGTATAATTCAGGAATAAGGTGCTTTGTAGGGTGGAGTTAAACTTCAAAGGCAGTGAAAGAAAGGCCAGTCATCACTGCACCTCACAGCTGTCCTTCTATTGTAATTAAACAGGACGTTAATTGCCAAGTGTTATGACATTTAATCAGCTATATAAAAATAATAATAATAGTCATAAGATTGATAAGAATCATCACCAAGTTATTATGAGAACAAGCTGAGATCCCATGCCCAGTATCTCTAAAAGTTCTTACAGACAAGTCCTTCCAGAGTATCAGTACTGTCCAAAATATTTTCTTGGAATGTATCCTAATAAATTTCATTCTTTGATGAGAATTTTTGCAAAGAATCCCACGGTTCCTATCACCAATTGAAACAACAGCTATCCCCTGCCACTGTATTGGACCTATTTATCCCTACAGAGATGTGAAATAGGGTTTTATTTTAGTTAAGACACATTCATGAAAAATTGTCATTTTGCACCATATTACAGGGGGCAGGCAAATAAAGGGATGGCAAATGGTTCATCACAGGGAATGGATAATATTGCAGCTGCAGACCCCAAATAAGATTCTTGACTTTTATTCTCTGTTTTTTGCACCACTTTCCTTTCCCACATAAGAAACTGGACTGGATATATCCATTCCTTTCTTCTGTAGCACAGGAATACATAAATTGTCATTCAATAAATGGGTGTTTTAAACCTTATCCTCCAGGCCTTTGGAGAAAAAATGGAAACAATGAAAATATGACAGAAATACCAAAAAATCCAAAACCCCACAAAAAACCCCCAAAACTAAGAAAAACCCCAAAAAACCAACCAAACAAAAAGCCAAAATAAAAAGGTGGATGTTTTGAAATATTTAGGGTGTAAAAGAAAGGATGAGTCAATGGACCTCAGTTCCTCCTGCAGGTTTTGTGCCTTTTCCTTGTGCATTCCCAGTTCTTACAGCTTAGCAATTCTTACAGCTGGTTATTTGAAGCAAATTTCTTTTGTTGTGAGGTTTTGCCTGTTTGGTTTTGAGTGAGCCACTTCCAACAAGCACCCAAAACCACCAGTGAAATCCTTGTTGCTGCTTAGGAAATCCTTCCTGGGCTGTTGCAAAGAGTTCTTGGAAAAGGAAGGTGCCCGTTATGTTCCAGCCACACTTTTTAAATATGGATAAAAACAGGAGTGGAGAAGGAGAATCAGAAGGAACCATCAGTTTTGGATGCAGGGATACAATGGAATCCAGTGCCTGGGTTCCTGGAGCCACCCTGCCAGGCAGAAAATTCCCTCTAGGATAAAGGGAAGGAATGCAGTCACGAGGAGCCACAGGTATCTCCCTGGCCCATGGAACCACCCAAAAATGCTCCTGCATGTTCTGCAAACATTCCATCCCTCCCCTGACTCATCCCCCCAGGAACACTGCCTGGTAGCAAGGGGATGCCTCCACAAAAAAGATGCTTTTTCAATTATTTTAAAGAACAGCCAATTAACCTCCATTTATATCACATATTCGTGCCAAACAGTGACAGTAAGGAATTTTCTTGTGAACTTGGTCTTATCATCAAGACTACTAATTTGGCAAAACAATTACTTCCAACCTCTTCCTAGCACTCCCCAATTAACTGATTTTTTTTCTCTTGTGTTCTCATGTGCAGAGCAGCCAAATGGGAGCCCTACCAGCAGGAGCATTTTTACTGGATGTGATGTGCCCATTCCCACACTTTGCACTGGTGCTATATTTGTTATTTAGAACAAGCCCAGATTGTTCCTGGAACTGTGCCTATAGAAACTCCTGCTGTAATGTGTTTATATGATCTATAATTACAGGCAAGCTGCAACCTGTCCACAGCCACTGCAGAACAAGCTGCATTATCAAACACATGAGCCAGTCCCTGGATTAACTATTCCATCTGATAAATCCCCTTTCTTCAGCAGCTAATGCCAGAGAAGCTAAAAGAGCACAGGTTGCATTTTTGAAATGGCCAATATAGAATATTCCAACATATAACATTCCAAGCCACTTAAAGGACATTCAAAACTACCAAATTCTCCCCAAAGCAACAGGGATGTCAAGGCACCAGGCTGAAATTTAGGCCAAGATTAGTTAATTTCCATTTGATAATACTTGTCAAAAACCACAAAGAAGATGTAGGAACAGCCAGGGTCCTCACCTGCCAGCAGAGCTTGACACAGCTGAGCCTGTGTACACAAATAGAAACTGTAAAATCTGGTTATAATCCCAGCAAACAACAGATCATTACAGGTCTTGATCTCAATACCGTGTCAAGATAAATAATTAGGACAGTCTTAGTACCTGTAGGGAGAAAAATCTTTATAGAAATAACATTTTAGTTAAACAGAAGAGTGGAGCTGCAAGGTTTAATTGCTTGAATTGTTTTGATGTACTTTACGTGCAACCCTTAATACTTTTTCATACCAAATATTTTATAGTTTTGTGACATCAAGCATGTAAACAAGTATTTTCTCAATAAAAATTGTAAATACATGCCAGTAAATTTCTGTTTGTTCATTCTGACTCGAGTCAGCAAGTTATCAAGAAGAAATTTAAATCATCTCAATATTTATAAATACTTTTAATTCCATCTATTAAATACCTCTTTCATATGTGATGTCTGAGACAGATTTATAAAACCTTGCTTCGGTACTATGGAATCTTTTGTTACATGCCATTGTCTAATCTGTTGTTCTCTATACACCACCACAACTCAGACAAAAGGGTCCTGATGGTATTTTTGGATATTCATTGCCATTAACAGAGGGAGACATGGAAATCACTGTATCCAAAGTGCAGAGGGACAGGCAGGACAGGGGCTGGTGGTGCAGTTTGCCATTTTATATTTTTTCTTTCTTTACAAATTTTATTTTGAGTGAAATCCAAGCCTAAAAGATGAATTTTGCAGTTATGAAGTGGATGTGGCCAAAGGAGCACCAGCACAGCTGAATGAGGTGCAGATGGCAGGAATCTTGCAGCAGCAATCTTACAAAATTTGATAGGAAAATTTCACAATCTGCCTTATCAGCTCACCAAGGGCATTCCTGCACATGTGGGGAAACAATTTCTGCTCTCTCATTTCTGACAATTCCCAATTTGTAACTCCAGCAAGAGTTTTTTACATGTGAATTCAATATGATTTTGCTGGTTTAGTGTTGCTCTACAGTTCCAATCAAGTGCAAGAAATAATTACACAGTATTTTGGTATGGAGCTCCCATTGTGTTTTGTGTTTTCTATTGCATCAGACATTATTAAAGATTATATAAGAAGTTACCACCTGCTGGTACCTCTGACCCAGTGGAAGGAGGAAGAAAAGAAGTAAAGACCTTCCTGAGGTCACTGCAATTGTAAGGGCATTGCAGACATTTCTGACATTTAATCTCCCATGGGGAAATTCCCAAAGAATTGCACTTTAACACCTCAATTCTGGGCTCTTACAGCTCCAGCTCTTCCTTCCCAACTCCCTGCAGGTACACAGAGCTACACAAGGTTTTAGTCAGGAAAGTAACTCCACTGTAGACCTCTTTTTTTCTAAAAAATTAAGGTTTTCTACAGCTGCCTGGTGTTCCTTTGAAGGAAGGCTGTCTTGTATGTAATATTAATGACATTTGAATCAATATAGGAAGTATAATACATGTCATTTCCACTAGAGAATGTTACCTAATTACAAATACACCCAATTATCTCTTAATGGCAGGAATTTCTGTTTACAAACATGGTTAATACTGTATATTTAATACATCTGGGTTTATTCTAAACATTATTAACACCTTAGTACATTAACTCTTATAAGCCATTCACAACCCCACACAAAACCCCACTGAGTGTGCCAGATCCATCATGGTAAGGCAGTGAGGATCCTCAGCTGATAGGAAAATGTGTTTATATGGGATCAGGTTTTTTGTCTCTGGTTCTGTTATGAATTTTGGGTTATCCAAGGTAATCCATCTCTACCTCCTGCCTGCAGTGTGTTGCAGAATTCCAAGTCCTTGTAGTAAACAATCCCTTCTCACGTCAGAGGCTCCAGGCAAAGCTGATCCAGCAGCTTCAGCTGGGGCACTTTTGATGTCCCTTTAGCTATGATGTGTAAATACTCTAAATAGAAATGTATGGATGTGTGAATATGGATTTATACAATAGATTAGGCAAATTATTTTCTGCAATATTGCTTTCTGCCTCTTACAGCCTCCAGAGTGTGATCCTCTCCCAGCTGGTTCCTGAGAGCTCTCAGATCTGGGGGGCACGTGGTCACTGAGGAACTAACTGCCCTGAACTTAATAGAATTACTCAGAAAAATATAAGTGAAGAATTTTCCCCTTCTTTACAGTGGCTACTGAATTTCACTGATCCAGTGAAGATAGAGAACTGTTTCTGGTCAGATTTTATACCAGGAACAAAAATTCTGTGTCCTCCTGGTCCACCCAGAGCCATTAACACCAAACCAGAGTTGATAAAAGTGCTACAGAAACAAGAACCAAATACAAATCCCACCTCCCACGCTCCTGCACCCCAAAGCTTTCCTGACTTCTTGGAATATTTGTGCTGATGTGCTCAGAGGCTCCCAAGGACAGCAAGTGCTGCCCCTTTGTGTGAAGGCACATTTAGATAGAGACAAGGTCATTGAAGATAATTCTGTTTATGAACACGGCTGCTCCTTTGAGTCAACCAATTTTTTAATTATGTGTTACTCTTCAGGTGGAATTTTGGATGTTATTTTCTTTGATATCTTTATGACTCATGCTTCAGTTGAGCAAAGCAAGCTTCAATTTGCTAATGCAAGTGTGTACAAATTTGAAACTGGTTAGGTTGGGTGTGCCTGCCTATAGAAACACACATTTTCTTACAGTTTTCAATGAATGTTACTGGTGCAAAATTATCTGGCTACATCTTAGCTGAATTTAAGTATTTCATAGTTTGAATACCATTCTTTCAAAGTTAATTCAACTGGGTGATTGCTGGGGTTCAGAAGAAGAAAACTGCATTAATTGTGAAAAAACCTGTAAGAAGTTGTGTATCTTGATCAGGTCACAGGGGTTATACAACCAGCTGGCACCCCCTCACATCTGCTGTGCCAGCTTCCCTGACACACCTGTGGAAAACAGGGGACAAACAAAATGGTTTTCATTGAGAAAATGAAGAAATCATCATTCTTGTTTTCCTTCAGGCTGCAGCTCATTGTTAAAGCTTGGAGCCAGCCTGCTCCCTCCTCACCCTCTGCAGGATGCAGGGGAGCAGAGCCCACAGCCCCTTCCTGCTGTGATGGGGACATTTCCACATCCCCAGCAGGGATTCCCAGTCCCTGTCGTGAGCAGTGCAGCTCATGGCTCTGCAGAAGATGCTCCCACCCTGGCAGGGGTGACCTGTGCAAGAGGAGCTGCTCTGCTTCTCTCCCAGCCAAACAAGGCAGCAGCAAGCCCCAGAAGAAGGGAAGGAAAAAGCTGGTTTGGAAAAAAAGCTGGTTTGGAAAACAAGCTGGTTTGATCCTCTGTGTAATCCTCCCACCCTCCCCTCCCAGCTGGGCCAGCTGGCAGCACCATTACCAGCTCATGCTGTTGTGGTCAGCAGGAAAAAATATAACATTATGAAAAACAAATTCAAGACTTCTTAGGAATCTTACCAACACACTGGGATTGTTGGGGAAAACTGCAAAAATACAGTTTGCATTTAAATGTAGATAACTCTCCCTGGCGTATTTCCTGCTGGTATAGAAGTCCTGATTTATCACACACCTGCAGTGCTGAAGGAGGAAAACAAGGCTTACAAATCAGTGTTTCAATGTACTAATTCACTGCTTTGCAATATAGTTTGTTTATTATTTGTAAATGTACAAATATGCGAAAATTAATTGTACCATTTGCTTTCTCAAAATAAATATGTTTTTTCATCTACCAATCCAAATGTTTCCAAAGAACTGAGTGATTAATATCGTCTCTAAAACTGTGATTATGTCAATAAACATAAAGCAAGATATTGGACTAAGTATGACTCCAACTGTGAGTGATTTATAGTGATAAAAATACACAGATGCCATCTGTACCAACAGAAGAACACTCGTCAAAAATTTGTCTTATGGTAACACTTCTCTCTCATTTATACTGAAACGAGCACTATTTCTTTTCCAATGCTACTGACAGTAAAATATGGCCCCTTTTCAAGTGAGTAACCTACCAGCAGGAGAAATACACTGAAAACTATGAATTAAACTACTTCTTTGACTCACTCAAGGCCTCCAGGACATATCATTGAATGCTCACCAATTACTAAACCCAGTTTGCCAGCCTAACTTTGCTAACTCCAGTAGCTGCTTCCACACTGAGAGGGTTTTTGGGGTAACACCCCTTACCTCTTGCAGAGAAAATCAAAACAAAAAACCAACCTGAACCAAAATGGCAAAAGCTTTAGGTTTAGGAGCCAGCCTAAGTCATTAGTCTGTGTGTCTGGTGCTTGCCAGCATCTTTGCCACTTCAGCATTAAGCAAGAGGGCCATGGGGTATGCACTGGGGAAAGCAGGGCAGGCACTGAGCACTCTGTGATAAATATCAGTCAACTTCAAATGCTGACAGAGACATCAAAAGAAAAAGGGAATTTAAATAGAATCTGCACACAGAGAGCTTCCAGTAGCAGCAGTTGCAGAAACAAAGATATGATACGCAAAGCATTATTAATTTCTAACCATACTGAGATACTAAGGGTGGTGAGGGGTTAATGTCATTATTATCATTTATTACCAGGGGTAGCAAACCCATGGCAAGGGCAGGGGAGAGTCTGGTTGGGACCCTTGAGGATGCACAGCTCAGCCTCACATTCCCAGTCCTGCCCTGACTCTGGCTGTCCCTGGATGTCCAGGGAAAGGGAGATTACAAACACCCACAGCCTTTCAGAAATATTGTTCACTAGCAGTGGCCAAAAGGGTGCCTGCCCTGGGCTCTAAAATATGGCAAGAATGTAAATTAAAGTGCAAAGCAAAGCTGTATTTATTTCTGATTTTTGTTCTGTCACTGTGCTTCCACCCCCACTTCTGTCAGTGCTCCAACCCCGCAAAATTTCCTTTGTATCAGAAAACTGACAGATTTAGCTCCTGAACACTTCAAGCTACTTTGCTAGCTGAAATTTAGGAAAACAGAACAGCTGTCATTCAAGCATACTTTGCAAGCAGCAAGCCTGTTCACTTTCTAGTGTTTACTCCCTAGAAATCAACACTTAAATGACATGTTCTACTGACATCACAAACCCCACACTGGGATCTGCAGACGTGGAACAAACCTGTGCCAGGGCTGGGGTTCCAGAGCTCTCACACAGCTGATGTTGGGGATATGTGTAACCACTTTTTCTTTGCTGTTTTGAACTGTGCAGGGGTTTTTGAGGCAGTGGTCACTCTTAGATTACAAATTTGCCTTCTTGCAGTGAAGACTTGGGGATAATTCCACCTGGAGCAATTCACTGCACAGGCACAGCACAGGAATGGATAAGGAGCAACTTGCCACAAGCTGAATGGCTGAAGCTGCTAATTTCATGTAGATTTTATGGTTCTGGGGTTCTTCAGGTCCATACCAGGGTGCTACACTCAAATCCAAGATTGTTTTCTCCTTAACAAGCTCTGAGATCAAGAAGCCTCCCCGGGCAGTGAGCATTTGTTCATGAGCCACTCTTCATGATTTCACATCATGGTCCTCACTAAATCTTCTAAAATGAAGTGCACTGAAAGCCACACATAACCCCATTTATCAAGGACCAGGGAAAGACACAGTTAAATCTCAGTTCTTGATAGCTTTTCCTCTAAGAAACCAACCAATTTCTAGATTCCATAGAACTATCTCAGACATGAAAAATAAATTCACTGACTACACACTAGACAACCCCCAGCAGTTCAGTTTCCATCATTTAAACCTTGCTACTCATTCTAGGGGGTGGATTTTTAATTCCAACTTTGATGCTGCTCTGCTAATTAGCAGATTTTCCATACCAGCCAAATGCCACTTATGTGCCAGCAAGACATGCAAAAGTAGGTGATCTGAAATTATTTTCCCTAATGACATTTTCTTTCTGGATGCAAATAAAAACTGTGTCTGAACGTGTATCTGTATAATGCAATTACATGGCTTGATACAAACAGACACAATAACTACAGTCCTAAATTAAATAACTGTACACTAAGATTCCATGAAAATATACTCCTGGTATTTAATATCCCTTGTTCACCTGTCAGCAACCAGCACCATGGGCATTTGTCTGCTGGTTTTTAAGACAAAATTGTGCAATGTTCATTCTAAAGCAGTAAACATTCACTCTTGGCATGACTGACTGTGGATTTTTATTAAAGTTAATGCAAAAATCCCAGGAAGCAGTAGACACTTTTCTATTAATGTGCCTATAAATATGTACTACTAATTAGGTAAAAATTGCATAATTTATTCTTCCCATGCTGCAAATACTTTAATCAAAACCTTTTTTCTTGATAAAAGGGATGGAACATTGTGTCAGGTATCTGCATTTATCAATAATCCTGAGAGCAACACAGCATGAATAAATTAAAAATGTGACAAAACTGGAAAAAATGCTGATTTTACATTGTTATAAATCTATAGAAATAAATTGCATCCACATACCCATAGTTTTCATACTTTTACACCTCCAAATTAATAGGAGAATATGTCCTAAATATCTTTGTGTCCAAGGCCAGGTTGGACAGGGCTTGGAGAAACCTGGGACAGTGGAAGGTGTCCCTGCCATGGCAGGGGTGGCACTGGGTGGGCTTTAAGGTCCTTTCCAACCCAAACCATTCTAGGATTCTGTGATTCCATACAGGAAAGAACAGACACATAAAAATAAATGTCCCACTGTAATTTGGATATAAAACAATCAGAGCATGAAGAATAAGCAAGGTTAACAAAGAGTTTATTTCTGTCTTCTAAGGAAGCAGAGCAAAGGTAATCATTTGATAATCCATAAAATCCAGCGTGGCACTCATTGTGGGTACCTAATTCCATGCTACTGACACATTTTTACTGCTGGGTCTCACATTTTGTGCCCATTTTACATCACCTTGTACCACTCACTCCCTTACCTGGCTCCTAAAGCCTTCACCTTTCATCCACCAGTGGACACTTCTCATGCTGCTGTTGAAAATCCAACAATTTCCAGTTAATTGACAGAAAAATGTCTCTCAAAGGGCTGGATTTCACAGAAGCCATGGTGACATATGGCTGCCCAGCTGGGGCATGCAGGGACTGCAGGGACAGGGACAAACAGCCCCATCAAACATCTTCAGCAGGGCCAGGAGCTCTGGGAGGGAGCCAAGAGCCCAAGCTTCAAAGACCCAATTATTGAGCAAACCCACCCAAAGACAGCAGGAATTGTTCCCCTGTTTTACAAATGAGGTCACTGGGAGGTTGGATGGGAGCCCTTTAGGAAGAGGTGTTGCCTGGAAAGGCTGAGCTGGAACAGAGGCTAGGCAGAGCAAAAGGGATAAAATAGGAATTTACTGAAAGGATTCANCAGAGTCACACACTAAGCAGCAGAGATTCTGAACAATATAAAAGCTAAAACCCAAGGCATCAGTGGCTGTAAGGGGATCCCTGTGTTTGGTGTGACAGACCTGATTCCCATCCTCTGATTGCCAGGGAAACCTCATCCCAAGGTGCAGACACTGCCACCTCCACTGCCACCAGCCACGGTGACAATATTTGGCTTATCACAACCTGTGGCAGGTTTTCTGAGAGCCTTTGGCTTGGGGGACTTGCCTGTGTCCCGTGGTTTTGTGGGGATTGAGAGCACTCACCTTTCACCAAGGTGATGCTGCTTCCCTCTGGGTCAGTGAATTAGGAAATACGGCAAGGGAGGGCACAGAGGAACAAGGAGCTGGATTTGGACTTGGAGATGAGAGAATAAATAAAATTGAGGATCCTTGTGGGTGGGAAATGGCACAGAGGGCAGGGATGGGCTGGAGAGGGAGAAAGAGACAAAACAAGGAGTGTCCAAAAGGGAAAAGCAGGTGCAGATGAATGCAAGAAGACTGAAGAGAAAATAGAGAGTGGGCAGGGTGGAGGGAAAGGATGTGCTGGATTGCTGGGACAACAAAAGAAAGAGGAAGCAGAACAGGGCAGTAATAAAGAGGACAAGGAACTGCAGCTCAATACATCCTGATTTGGATGAGTACAGAGAAACCAGCACTAGGAAGCTGCAAGGATGTCAGAATTTGGAATTATGCTTTAAAAATTAACCTGATCTTCCAAAGTAAATTTAAAAACAATCACAAAGATCACATTTTTCAAGATAAGCAAAATCTATAAAGCATGCTAAAATTACTTTCATTGAAATATATGTCTTAAAGTCAGTCTTGGGATTATTTGAATTTACAGAAGCAGAATTTCTGCCTTTGAATGTATATAAAACCTCCAAATGTCTGAGTAGACACATTTCTAATAGAAATGCTGAGTATCCTGGACATTTACAGCCCTCTTGTTTTCAGACAAAGCAGGAGCTGCTGGAGTCAGAGATTCACCAAATCCTGAGCGAAATCTGATTTCCACAGGTGACAGAATTCAGAACCGCTGCTGGTGGGAAAGTGAGAGAACAGCTCTCTCTGCTGGTGCTTTCCTGGAAAAGTAGTGCTGGAGTAGAAATAAATCCAGGATAATAAATGATAGCCCCGAGGTGCCCAGGGGCAGCTCCTGCTTTGTGCAGTTCCTGCATTCCCCCAGTTCTGCTGCTGACCAAAGAACAGAACTTGGTTAAATGCAGGTATTAAAATGCTCTCAGCTCTCAGTGCAAGCAGCCTGGGTTTTGCTGGCACAGGCACTCCCCAAAGTACTTTAAAAACCGAGCAAAAATAAATGGGATTTGCTCTGCACCTTCAGGGGAGGGAGAAACATTTTCATTTAAGGAAACACCACCAGCAGTGATAGAGGCAGCTCTCCTCGGGATTTTCTGCTCCAAATAAGCAAAACTCCACCTCTGGATGACTGGGAGGATTCTTGCTTTATGCCATTTTAAAAGGTGAATGAGAACAGAAGGTCAGCAACTAAACTTTATCTGAATGCTGCAAGCAGTGGCTTTACAGAGTGAGAACATTTTAAATCCAGATGTGGTCCAGGAGAAGACAAAAGCTAAATCCAACCCCTGCCTGTGACTTGGGATAGAGAGATGTTCACCATCCTTAAGAGACTCTGAGATGGGAATTTCCAGGGTATTTTAGGGTTCATTTGTGGGTAGAGAGCAGAGTGAGGAGCCAGTGCAGGAGGGTTTGGCATTTCCCCATCCCTGGAGCTGTCCCAGGCCAGGCTGGACAGGGTTTGGAGCAGCCTGGGACAGTGGAAGTGTCCCTGCCATGGCACAATGGGGCAGCCTGGCCAGAACTCACCCCTGGGAGGAAGAAGAACAGAAGAAATCAGGGAAAAGCAGATAAATAGGGCTCCCTTTTTAAGCTTTTGATTTCCTTGTTATAAACAAGAATAAAACCTCATGATTTCAGTAAATGTGATTATAAACCAAATTAAGTCACTTTTAACAAAGCCTCAGTTCAAGCACATCATGAGATGTTGCATTATTACATCAAATGAAATTATGCCTTCACTGATTCCAGATTTTTTTCTATAATCTGAGAATTATAGAAAATTCCATGTAATTCTATAGAAAATTCTCTTTCATGTTAATATGAACTAAATATATTGCTAAATACATTTTCTTTTAATATCAAACCATGGCAATATTTTAACAATGTGCCCACTCAAGGATTCCTACTATAGTGTTATTTTTCTTTACATGTAGCATAGAAGAAACAAAAATAGTGTAATTTCTACACAAAGGATAGAGTATTTGTAGGAATTACTAAGGCTATAATTATCAGAAACCAAAAAGAAAGTTAAATTTTCAACTGTCAATAATTTGTGAATTGTGAGCTCACATTGCCTACAGGTATCACACAGAGATACATACAGAGAAATATTTAATTTGTGAAATCTCTAAAGAGAACTTGGAGTTTTTTCTAAATGCTAACATTATGCAAGATTTGCATTTCTACAAATGAAACTGTTTTTTATGCCATATTACAATAAAAATCAAGACACACATTGTGAACAAGCCTTTCAGACCAATTAGGCATACAATTACATGTGCAGGAGGCATGCACAATTGTGCAGCTAATTTGTGCATGAAATGACTCTGATTGCACATCCTAATTGGATAAATGTGTGTGCAAATGCCAGCAGTCATTGGTGCTGCAATTATCCAATGCACATCCATAGTCATGGCAACTGCCTGCAGAAATGAGAGGCAGCCTTGCATTCCTAACTGGCCTTGGGATTTCAGCAGAAACTCTTTTTGTTTTCTCCTACCAGCTCTCCTGGACATGACATTTTTGGAAATTTCATGCTTATTTCCTATCCAGGTGAGGCAAAGTGATGGAACATCAGCATTGCCAAGGAATCTGATGTTTAGTGAGCAAGAAGAGAAAAGCTGGGAGTTCTTGTCTGGAGATGCAGCACCTTGAGCCTGCCTTTGATAAGGGAGAGGATTAAAGATCTCCAGCAGTATAAAAAACAGCAGGACATGGAGGTTTGTTTTCCTGACTCTTACCTGAGTTAGCATTACAAAGTGCTAATTACAAAACTAATTGCAGGTTGTAATTGTGGTGGGGATGGGAAGGGTGGGACCCCTCAGCCCACAGAAGGTTCTGGACCTCACCACTGGCTCAGTTGGAGCTTTCTCTGGAGTTGTTTTCATGAGCCTCCCTGTCAGTAATTTATAGAATTAATAACTGTGAAAAATCTTCTGTCTTCTCACAGAGGTTTTCAGTAATTCCTCCAGACATGAGAACCGTCCCAATTAACTTCAATGGTCACAGTATTCAATATTAAAATGAAAATAAATTCTTCCATTTGAAAGCAATGGAGTTAAAATAAATACCCTACTTATAAATAGGGGCCCAAATCCTGAATGAATCCTTAAAATAAACAGTTGTTTACATTATTTCTTTTGTATTCAAAGAGCTCTCTAAACATCCAGAGATACAGAAAAATGCTTTCCAATAAGAATGGGCTGTTCAAAGGAGTCTGGTGGGGCTTGAAATGTGATGGGGCAAAGGTTCCATAAAGTCCTTTATAGCCCTGGAAAATCCCCATCTAAGCAGATACCAAGCAGCTCAGAAAAAGCAGAAGGGTGAGGGTGAAGTTAATGCAAACTCTATGTTATCAACCCACCAAGAGCACTGAATCAAGCACTTCCAAAGCACTCTCAGGAATTTTAAGGATTTTCCTCAGCCAGATGAGTTTATTTTGCTTGCAGAAGGTATGTTATTATGAGTTTATCTTAGAAATGAGTAAAACAGCTTCCTCCCTCAATTGTTGTCTGAGACTCTGGTCACACTCTGAAAAAAAAAAGTACAGAACAGACCATTCTGCTCTGCAGAAGAGCAAAAAAATTATCCAAGCTATGAAAAAAAAACAAAACAGGAGTGAAAAATAGGACATTTTTCTTTAGTCAAGATGTGTAAGAGAAGAATGATAGATAAAATAGTGAACATTTAAGAAAGGAAATTAAGTGATTACTCTGTTAACTCTCATAACAGAGGCAGAAAATTGAAGTACATTTAAATTTAGAAAAACCCACTCTTCTTAAAACTAAAGCATAAAGAATCTGTGAAATGCATTGCCAACAGAAAGCACAAGAAACAAGGATTCTGTCAATATGGCCAGGGAACTGCACATCTCTATAAAAATTGATAATATCTGCAATTGTACCAATTCACTTTTAGAAAGGTTTGAGGTCTTTTCCCAAAGTCAGAAATCCTGCATCTCTTCAAGTTAATTATTTTGGTTAGAGAAGCCCCAGACCTGCTGCCAGCCTGGCCTGGCAAGCAGAGTTCTCTCCTCAGTCTGTCCTTACAGGGAACCTGCCCCATCCTCCCTTTTTCTCACTGTCTCCTTAACCTTCCCAGCTTTCCAAAAGGCTTTGGGAAGTAACATTATTCCTGAGCTGAGACAGAAGTGAACTTTGTAAATTGTAGGGGCTGTCTCAAACAGAAACATCTTCATTTTCTGTTTTCTATCCCTTCAATGTTTCTGAGTGTTCCCCAGGCACAGCAGTGACACTCAAGGTTTCACTCACTGAGCTCAGGCTTTCAGAGGATGAAATCTCTGCTCACCCTGAGCTCAGTTTCAGAGGATGAAATCTGTGCCTCCATGCTCAGACCTGAGTTACAGCCACCTTCCTGGGCACTCACTCACTTTTCCCTCCCACACAGTTTTACTCCAGCAGTTTTTGCCTTGAGAACTCTTAATTTCATGGGTGGTGCTGTGGTAAATCTGATCCCCAAGGTGACACCTAAAGCTGATGTGATTTTGGGCAGGTCCCAGCCTCCTCATGGAGTTTTTTTCTCCAAAAATGGGGTGTCAGCCCTGTTTCTGAGCTGTGCAGGTGTGCACCAGCTGTGCCAACAGCAGCATTACAGAAACACCATCAAACCAACAAACCAGGCCATGTATTAAACCCCATCATGTTGGGAGGAGGTGGGAGAGGAGAGATTTGGGGTTTGATAGCTTTTATATCACAATAAAGATGGAGGGATAGCAGTTTTGGAACTTGTTGATATGCATGGAAGTCCAGAAGCTCCTGTTCTTTCCCTGCAGTGCATCTATCACAGCTGTTCTCCTCCAGGACATAGAAAAATGATTCAGCAGAAATTGAAGTTCCTCATTTCTATGCTGCAAGGGCTGGTATTCATTTCCAGGGCAGTTGAGAGGCTCAGAAAGATAGTTATTGTTAGCATGCAGCCTGCTGGTCCCCAGCTGCCCTGCTGGGGACACTCCATCAAGGAAATCACAGCTCTGCTGTAAGTGATGCCCTGCTGTCCTCACAGCCCATTACACTGGCCCTGGGAAATGTGTCCCTTGTCACTTGGGGAATTTGGAATTTTCAGCAGTTTGCTGCCATCAGGTGTAACACAGCTCCCCTTTTTTCTGCAGGTGGCAGTGTTCTCTACCTACAGGAGGAGGGATCTGAATTGGGCTGTTACATCTCTGCTGGCAGAAAGAGCCTTTAAAAGTGTTCCAAATTCTTACACCTTTACTCCAAAACCTGTGTATTACAACTGCTACCCAGTTCTGGCAGCAGTAGGAAAGAAAAATGCATTTCTCCAACACAGGTTACAAAAAACTTGTGGGTTTTTTTGTTAGTTTTAATAATTTCTTTTAAACAGTATTGCCATGGAAATAATGGGAAAAAATAGATGTAGTGAAGATGTCCCAGTCAGATCTTGTGATTATCTACAACTATGGCTGCAGTATTTATTTTTTTAATTTTGAACTTTAAAAGTGCTTGTACAGAAAAGCCAAACTAAGCACCTGTGGTTCCAGCATTATTTTGTCAGTCAAAAAGATCAAGAGTATGGATAATTTGAAAGGGAAATGGTAGAACTGACACTGGCCAGCTATTTCCCCATTGTTCCTTATTCAGAGAACTTTGTATTTCTCTCTAAGTTTCAGCCCCGATCTGAAACATTTTTTATGTATTCAGCTTCAGATCTGACAACATTTCAGCATTTGAATTTTTTCCCTCTGGAATTTGTATTAAATGGTATAAAATGACAAAGCAGTCCTCAGACCAAAAGTCATCATCAGCAGTAGATTAAAAAAAACCTACTAAAAATGTTAATCAAATAAATTATCAAAATGCACATTTCTCTTACATTCCAGCTTCAGCAGAGCTTGCTCCTTTTGGTGATCTCAGGGATGGACAAGGAGAGGAGAGGGCTGTGTTTCAGTTTAGCTTCACTCACTCCTGGTTCTCATTTAACATCAAATCTCTTTCAGTGCTGCTCAGCTTCTTGCACTCTTTTATGTCCATCAGCTCTTGCCCAGTCTAAGTAAAAACAGTTTATAGGTTGTTGGAAAAGAGATTAAATCACCTCAGCAAACAGTTTGGGTATTTTCCCTTCAAGCCCTCCAATTTCTGCCAGGACCCTTCTGTTCAAGGGCTCTGTTCTTATTACTTGGCAGTAATTTAACCAACTAAAACACAGGTCTGTAATCACAACATTAATATCCAAAAATTACCACACACTTTTAACTTTAGGAGCAAAAATTCCCTTAAATGAGCTACTCTGTCTATGTTGTAGTCACAGGATTTCAGTCTTTAAGTGAAGCAGTTTGTTACTGCCTTGTCTGGACTATTTTACAATAGGGCAAAATTCAAATTTTGAGGCGTTTTTGGGAAAGAAAAGCCACCACTTTCCCTGGTTGCTTTCTTCACAGTTTTCGATGATGACTTTGCTGCAGGTTCTGGTCCTTGCATTAAAGGGACTTCAGCAAACAAACCTTGATCCAATGAAGTTCTTTGTAGGCAAACAGTTTATCCTGTTAAGTTCTTTTTCAGATGCACAACTCTTTCATTAGCCTGACTCACACTTGAAGCTCTTCTCTACACCCTCTAAGTTCTTCAGCACTTTTTACAATTTCAACACCACAATTAATGAGAAAACACTGGGGAATCAAAAATTAAACCTCCCTGGCCTCAGCAGGACACAATTCAATTTTTATATTATTATTAAATTTATCCTACATGGCACAGCATTTGCTGGGAGGTTCTGTTGAGTCATTTAGTGATTTTCAAAGTCACTCCCTGCCTGGACACAGTGTCCATGCTGGCTGGGAGCTCTGTTCCCTGGCTGCAGCAGCATTAACACATAGCTCATGATAATGGCACTGCTCCCATTCCCAGCTGCATTACTGAGCATAATGGCCCTGTCCTTGTCAATGCTGATTAAGCCATAATCATTTTGTCAGTGGCAAATGTTCAGAGTGGTATTGCAATATTTATGTTACATTATTGATAAGAATATTGAAGGCATTAGACTTTTCCACCCTGGCAGAAAAGCTCCTTTCCAAGGGTATTTCCCATTGTTGGCTCCTGTGTGAGGGCTCAGATCCATTTTACATTTTACTCTGGTCCTAATCCTCTGTTCATTTGTTGGGTTGTAGCACAACCTGCACCTAAAAAAAAAAAATGCATCTGTGCAAATGTCTTTACGGAGATGGATTTTGAAGAGTGAGATAAAATTCATCTAATGATTCCTGTCATCTATAACACAACGCTGACTGGCAAAAGGACTGGAATTCCCTACAAACCTTTTCCTTTTCTATTCTTTGCCTGGGATTCCTGAAGTTAATCAGTCTGTAATTAATTATCACAAACCCTACTATCAAATAAAAACTAGAAATTGAGTCTGGTAAAAAAAGAGAACACACACTTGGAAAATCCCTAATTTATAATGATGAGACTCATAAAAATGGGAACATGGTTTCTAATATTTATTTCTCTATGTCTTAAATTTTGAACAAGCTGCAAAATGGAATGGATCCCACTAAAGCTAAATTCCATAGACTGAGCTTTTATGGGAAAAGTGCTTAAGAAGCCAAGAATGCAACAAAATGTTGTTAGAAACACTGCAGACAGGACAGGTTGTGTGAAATTAAGCAAGGACAATTTGGTAAAGAGCTAGAGGATGATGTGAAAGCATTTTATGACTAGAACAAGCTTATTCCTAAAGAGTTGCACACATTTCAAGGAGAGCTCATTGGGAACAAAGTCACTGAGCTTGTGCTAAAACCAGAATTGTATAAAGAGAAAATTGGCACTATAAGTAAGTTATAAATGGAATTACTACAGCACTTGTTTATGATATTCGAATGAATATTGAGAAATCTTTAAAAAATTAAAATAATTCTTCATTTTATTTAAGATGTATTTTCTTCTTTGGGCAGTTTTCTGTTTTATATTAATCCTGCTAAGCTACTGCCCCTGAAGGGGCTGCCTGTGCTGGAGCAAACCTTGCCTTGACTGAGACAGAACATTTTCAGCTAAATAAGTCAGCAAGAGCATTTTAAAGGCTGAGAATTTTGTGGTATTTTCCTGAAACATCGAAGTTTTCTTTTCCATGATGTGAATACCTACAGACTTGCTGCTGAAAAGCAGAGTTCCCCAGTGCTCCCTGGCTGACACGAGGCATCCGTGTGTTCTGTGCCTGCCTTTGATGAACAGCGAGCAGCCAACGCAGCCATCTGGTCAGGGAGAGAGAAATTGTGTAAAAATGAGATATGCGTGTGTAAATAAAAGATTGATGAATGAAGCCCTGAAAGCTGAGATGAAAGTGAAGCAGAACAGACAGGTAAATCATTCTGATACTTATGTTAGTGCTGAAATTATGTTCCTCGACTTTCTTTCTTTTTTTTTTTTTTTTTTTCCCCTTTCTGCTGACAGCAGTGCAGGTGACAAAAAATACTTTCAATTTTGCTGCTGACACAAGTGCTGGAGGTTAGCAAACTGTTTGAATTCTATTGCTGAGAAAGGATGCTTTAGTCAGGAGAAGTGAGAAAGTTTTGTGGCTTCATTTTTAATTACTTGGTTCTTTAGTTATGAAGCTCCAGCTTCAACGTTACCTCCAGAGCAGCCTAGGCTGGCTTGCCAAAATTGAAGCTGTGTTTAGAAAAAAAAATATAAGTTCTGTATATCTTCTGGCAGGATTTTAAAGCTAGATTCGTTCCACAGGTCTCTGAGTTTTCAATAAATAAAATATTAATTTTAGCCAAAGTAAAATGGGAGTAAAATCCAAACAACTCTTCACAGGCAAGCTTCACCTAGGAGCCCATTAAACTGAAAACACAATTAGGATGTGGTTTTTATATGAAAATTTAGTTGACATTTGAGCAATGAACAACCAAAAAAAAGATTATATGCAAAAAACCCACTGCAATTCATTTTTCACATAGCTAATCACTGTCTGACATTACAGAAATTCTACTGAGTACATCTACAACCCCACCACTGAGGAAAAGTAACCAGCAACTCATCCATTATCTGAAATATCTGAAATAGGCACTGCTTATTTGCTGGTGCATTGGGCATTTTATAAATGTAAAGCCAGCTGCAGCCTCAGTTCACTCATATTTTACAAATTTACAAATATTTTACATATTTACATCCATGGAACAGGCTCATTTTCTAGATCAGCAGTATCAGTCTTATTTCTGAGTTAGCCAAATTCCTTATTCAGTGCTTGATATGTAATGTAAATTATAGGACCACACAAATCACCACGTTTAGGAAGTCTGGCCTTTTAATTGCCATTTTTGTATTCTGTGGCTCCAATTTCTATTGGTTCCCTGAGAGTTTAGGAGATCCACCATGAGATGTTAGGGTTTCCCCACCAGTTTTCTGCAGAAGAACATCTGCAACTGAGCAGCTCTGAGTGCACTAAAAAAGCCAGAATTTATCTGGTGTTTATCACGTCATTGGACAGAAGAGTTTTAGAGGTAATTTTCAAAGGCAGAAGCAGGAATTTGACACCAGCCTCTTCTCTAAATCACAACCTGAGAGTTCATTCACATGTAGAACAGGGAAAGAAATCCTGTCCCCACAAATATACACAGGCAGTTATATTTAAACAAAACAATTCCATGTTTCCAATTTTTACACCAGGGAAGAGCCATTCTAGATTCCATCTAGGCATTAACATCCCTGGGAATGGAAAGTTCTTGAATAAAATAAATTGCAGACTTGTTGACAGAGAGATGCTGGCAGTTCACCACACAAATTACTGTAAAAATCAAAGGTATAGAGTAACTTATCTCTAATTTGAGCTGGAAGGATAAAATGGGAACAGCACTTTAATCTGTGCTCCACTGTTTATTCCATAGGGAAATCAATTAACTTCTTCAATTTGTTATTGCAAGTTATAAAACATAGATACTAAATATCAATCATCATATCGAGCCAAAAATCAGAAGAGTCTTAATGGTGGCAAAGAAGCATAATTATCATGAATCCCATGGAAAGAAAAGGGAATACTCTCCTGACATGAAAAAGATTATTTCCTCTGAGAAAAGGCAAGATTAAGCAGGGATAATGTGTGAGTCCTGGCACATTATTGAATATAATATTTATTGGACAATACTGAAGCAGAAAGGGACACAGCCACTACCTTGAAGACAACAAAAGAGCCCAACCAGCTGTCCCAGCCAAACCCCAGCACCTGCCAGCCATGCTTGGGAACCCAAGGGTATGGGTGGAAAAGAATTGATTTTGGCAAACAGAATTCTACTGCAGTTGTATTAAATTACAGACAAGGGCAGCATCTCCAGGATACCAGTTCTTAATTCAATCTTTGTTTCTCCTGAGTGTCACAGTTTGAGACTTCTGCACACAAGAGAGGAAATTTCCAAGGAGGATGCAGGCACAGGGCAAGGGAAGAGCCAAGTGAAGGTGACTGGAGCAGAATTAATCCCTTGGGTTGAAGGACACTGGAAATCCTGGGCAAGGCTGGGGGATTTCTTAGGCCAGCCTGGTGCTGAGGGAAGGCAGTGCCTAAAAGCACTAAAAGCACAGCCCAGCACTCCCTGTGCTTCCTCCCTAACACACACTAAAAGCAGAATTTAGTGAGGAATGAAGGTGTCCTCCTCCCTTACTGGGATTTCTCTCCCTTCTGAATCAAGGAAAATAAAACCCCCCTAGCAGTCAGAACCACCACACTGCACAAAATCCAAACACTGCCATCTGATGCTACACAACAGCCTCAGATGAATCTGTTTTGATGATTTTGAGCAATTGCTTTCAAAACAGAACATGGTGTTGAAAAGGAAGACATAGGAACATATTTTACATTGAAAGGCTTTGTGAAATTATATCATCTGCAAAAACTGAGAGATTTGGCCCCTGTTTGCTTTCATGGTTATTATTGCCTCATTATACAGTCGTTTGTACAATGTTTTGGCAGACATTCACTATTGCATAAATTAAAGTTGCTGAATCTAGTCATGCCTACAGGTCTTTATGAAAATTCCAGCAACATTTTTATTTGAATGTCAAAGTTTGTCAACCATTAAACTGATTGATTTTTCATTATGCAATTCAATAGAAGAAGCAATCTCCAGTCTGCATGCAACATTACTCAGAAAAACATGCAGCTTGGAAAAATCCTTCCTGCTGAAGTCTCTCCATAAAGGAACTGTGTTTTAAGGCTGGCTTCAGACATTTTATTAGTACAGTAGCAACAGATAAGATGCTGTAATTCAATTCTGTGAAAGAGAATGAATTCATCTCCAGTAATCCAAAAATTCCAAAAATCCTTTGGAAACCTTTCCAAGTGGCTTTGTGAATGCAGTGTGAAGCCACCCAGAGCCCCCCCCCAGAGTCCAGCAATCTCCTCACCTTGCACCTTCCCTGCAACATCCCCAAGGAGGACAGGATAGGAGTGCCCAGCAGGAACTCCAGACTCACCTCCTGCTCCTCTAAAGTGCCCAGAATTCTGGGAGCTGTCCCAGGGCAGGATGAGCTGCTCAGTGCTGGGCTGTCCCTTTCCCTGGCACTGCCCAGTGTGACCAGAGAAAATCATGCAGAACATCCAGCAGGAATTATTTTACTCCCCCCATCCAGCACATAAAGGAGGGCACCAGCAGGACTTCGATTTTTCTTTACTTCCCACTTACTACTCCAGTATTATTCTTGACCTGTCACCATTAAACCTTCTTAACTCAAAGATTAAAGAGTGAAAAGCACACAATAAAAAGACCTTTTTAATTAAACTGGGACAAGTCACAAAGTTTACAAAATGACCCTATAAATAGGTAGAATTCAAGCTGTAAAAAGGTCAATTAAAGTAAGAATGTGCACGATCTGGTCACTGAATATAAACTGCATTTAAAAGTTAAGGACTTAAGGACAACAGTGAAATATCCAAAACAGGGCTGTATTTACTGACTCTTGTGACAGGTATCCAACTCACTGGTTTTATTTGAACAACTCCCTAGAAAAGATAATTTATGCAAATAATATTTTACAAATGCTTAGGGAAATGCCATAAAGAAAGAAGTCCATGGAATGCATTATCCCTACTAAAGGGATTACGTGGAGTACAAAATCCAGCAGTTATTTTGCACTTTGAAAACACAAATAAAGCACACAACCATATTTGTGATAAAAAATTGAGAGGTGAAGTGCTGTCTAGTTACTTGATTTAGAAGAAGTATGATAGAAAAAATTTGGACAAGATTCCAGTTACTTCAATTGTGTTCCAAATCCCAATTGTCTTCAAGGACAATATTTCAAACTTCACATCAGTTTTCTGAAATTCTTACTTAGTTTGGTCTATTTCTTTTTTTTTTTCCCTCAAAGGAAAGGATGACTTAGACTCAACCAAAAATATAATAATTAAAACCCCCCATGTTTAGTGCATGCAGCAGCATTTTTCAGACTCACTGGACCATGGACAATGAAACTGAAAGCTAATGTCAAGTTAGAGTAAGTTTATTTTTAATTTAATAGCACAGTCAGAAGCACTACACTACAAAAAGTTATGACTTTCATTATGTCTGTAAATAGCAACCAACTGAATTATCGACTAGAATGTTAATGACATTAGCATTAAGTCCTAATTAAACAATGAAGCAATATGCATTACAATCTGCCAGCAAAATATGCATAATCAGAAAAAGATTTGATAAAATAAGGGTAATTTGGTTATTTTTATTAAGCAGTAAACAAAGAGTTTGTGCTGATTGGTGAAACCTCACTTGAGAAACATGGGAAATGTCAGGGATGGAATGAGGGACCTGAATAATAAAACATCTTCTATCCCAGTCACATTACAAGAGTTACACTGGATTTTTTCCTCAGATCATTTGCCCCTCTACTCAAATATTCCTGCTATCCATTTCCACAGTTATCATTACCACTGTTCATTTTCTTTCTCAAATACATTTACTTTTATATTTCAGTGACCTCCTAAAAGGCTTCAGAAAAATACCTGTCACTATTTTACACCTTTTTACTACAGCATTAAAGGGAAATGACTCAACCACGTTCAGTGAGGAAAGCAGTGCCAGAGCCAAAAGAAATATCCAATTTTTGGAGTCCCAAGTGGATCCATAATGCACTGGTGTTATTCCTGCTCTATCCCACCCCATGACACTCGTGCCCAGATCTGTGCATGCCAAGTGATCCCTCAGCAGACAGGAATATCCTCACAATGAAGCTGAGAGAGCTGCTGGCTTTTACCATGCTCATATTTTCACTTTGGCATCAGACTGAGAGTCTGGCAAGGAATCAGATGTTTCCTGGTTTAAAACTTCCATGGAAAGAAACACATCATGTACAAATGTCACCAAAATAAGAGGGTGGCTTTTTTTTTTCCCATTTTACAGCTGTTTCCTTAAAATTAGATTTTTAAAATATTTTTTATAAAGCCATTTTTTCTTTCTTAAAAATGTCTGATGTGATTTTAAAAACGGTGTATTCATTATTGTGTATGATTTTAGCATCCAAACATGGAGCAGGGAAATAGCCCATGACTTAAGCTAATAAATTGCTGTTAGAATCCCATGGTAGATTCTCCCTGGATAATCTACAGTCTAAAAATGATTCACTGAAGGTATTTAGCTGGGCTTATACAAATTTTTGCACAAGAAAAAAAGGCTGAATTCACTGGATAATTTATTCACAACAAAGGACTCAACCATGACTTGCAGTGACTTTCATGCTAGGGAGAAGTTCCCGGAGCAGGGAAGGGTTTGGTTGCATTTGGGCTGACAGCTGGTCTCCCATGGGATTAAATGGCTTTCCCTTGGGTGAGCTCCAGAAATATGCTGGGTTTGAGGCAGAATAGATGCAGAATTCCACATTAGCCTTCACTGAGTTTCTTATGCACACAGAGTCTAAAATAGCCCAGGAGGGTTTGGATCTGGGATTTAAAAAAATTTGGTTTTCCAGAGATGACTCTTGTATCCTTTCTCAGACTCAAATTTCCAGTGCTTAAAAACTTGTTCCTCACTCTAGACATTCAGCTCAGGTACATTCACCAGCTCAGCAGCAAAACCCACACTGGTTTTATGGCTGTGAACTGGTTTTGAGGTGCAGTCTGGTCCAGCCTTACCCAGAGGTTTTATCATTACTGAGCTCAGCTCCAGGACTGAGCTCCAATTTCCCAGACCAGCTTCATGCCCAGCCCAGCAGGAGTGAGGCAGAGCTCCTGGGAGAAGCTTCCTGAAGCTGGGGCAGCACAAAAGCATCTCTAAAATCCAAAGGTGCATTTGTCTGACATCAGCTGCTGCCATGCCAGCAGAGAAGCCTGTGCTGTTTCAGAGAGGCTCCATAGGCTTGGTCTGCCCCACTCCTGATCTTAACCCTACAGAATGTAGGAGCAGCCCTCAGAGACCCAAACATACAATAAATTATGGGGTGGCACTTCAGAAGGAAGTATGAGATCCTGAAAATCTCCATCTAAAAATGTGGGTGTTCTGAGACTTCGTGATTTGTTTAGTCAAATCCACCTGGCTCTGATATACACTCAGGTTGATACTTTCCATCTCTTTTGTCAATGTATGCAAGTAGTGTAAAATAAATTGTCACTTGGAATTGTGACAGGGAGAGTATTTTCTATTAAAGTCCCCCCTGATCAGAACTCCCATGCAGTCAACAACTGCCTCTTCCTGATACTTCACTGTCAACTTTCTAAATCTCAGATGTCACTGAGATTTACAGCATTCCTGCTGGGCTCCCCAGCCAGATTTTGAAGAACCATTCACTCTTACAAACAGGAACTGGCAGCCTGTAAATAAACATAATGGTGGAATTGCTAATAAGCTCCATTTCCACCACGGGTGTTTTGTTGCTGGAGATGAGGCTGACAACATGAATTCCACATGGCTGACCATTTCCTACCACTCACCTCTGCAGCTCAAAGAATCCTTCCATGGCAACTTTTGATCATATTAAAAGTTCTTGAAATCATACATCAAAGCTAAGATTTCCATCTGATCATTGCAGCAAGCTTACTATTAAATTGGGTTGCAATAAATGAAAGTTTTATATCAGTGTCTCGAACTTCCAGTACCACAGCCACTTCTACATCTCACCACAGATACTTGGCATTACTGCTTCCCCAAGGAATGCAGACAATTTCTCTGCCACCACAACTCTCCCACATATTTTTGACAATTCTGGAAACACAGGTAATTCTAACTTTCGGATGTTCTATAGCGTTTGGTTTCTGCCAAAGTTTAAAGTGATAAATCTTCATGAATTAATAATTTTGTCATACAATACTCATATATACACCCATTAGAGAAAAATTGTTAGGAATTGCAGACACACAGATTATACACAGATCAACTGTTTCATTATGTTATCTCAGCAATTTGCTCCCCTTGCTGGAAAATTAGCAACTGCATTAATGGCAGGCACAAAGTCCTCAGAAATAATTTTAAAAGGAACATGAACCGAGGACAAGCCACCAGAATCTGCAGAGCTTGTGATAACTAATGGCTGAAGAGAGTACTCACTATGGCAGAAAAGCCAGGAGAGATCTCTGGAGCAGTTTAGGGTACTTGCAGTTCCACACCAGACTTTTTACATCCAAGGGATAACTTGCTACTGATATAAAATCACCAGGTAAGTAAAATCCATAAATGCACTGCAGAGATTACAAAAAATATCTACAGAAGTAACTGAGTGAACACCACCATACACAACACAGAATGAATAAACTTATCCACAGATAAAATACTTTCTCATTTGTACTGCCAAGGTATTGAAGCACATATGAATGTTGAGGAAATTAATTTTATCCTTTCTCCAGAAGAGATTATGGTCTGTAAGTGACCCAGTCTCTTATTGTGTGAAAACAGTACATTAATACTTCTGACTGTCATTAATCAATACATCACTAGCAAATTATTCTTGAAATTAAGCTGTTGCAACTCACACTGGTGAAGCACAAAGATTTAGAGGGGAGAGAGAGGGGGCTAAAATAAAATGAGATCCAATCCAAGGAGTATGGAACGGGAAATTGCATTTCCCAGCTACACAAAGAGAATCACTGGGGGAACTCTGACAAGATTCAGTCCATGGAAAATATAAAATACAATGTAAAAGAGAAAATCCTGAAAATTCCCCCAGAGCATTCCAGTGAAACATCACGTTCTCCAGCAGTGCCTGGATGTTTCTGAATCAGCAAGTCTTACACGCAGATATTTTGTTTCAGGGGTCAATTTTCCCATTGATGCAAGGAGGATTTACACATGCAAGTCCCATTAACATTAATACGAGTTGCCCACATAAATCCCCTTGCAATGATGGGAGAAAAGACCCCATAGTCTGCAAGGATCCAAGTTCTAATGATTACCTGTCAAATGGCCCTAAGCATCATCATCACCAGAAAAAGCAGACGAAGCAGCTTCATGGCTGAAAATGCCTGCAAAGGAGCAGTAACCACCTGCAGTCCCACAGCCCAGGCAATGCCACAGAGGGAAAATGGCATCAAATGGACTCTTGGAATATGAAGGGTTAATCCAATTAACCAACTTAAAAAGAAAGTACTCATTAAAAAAGGAATTCAAACATATCAAAGCACTCCTTAGGAAAAAAAAGGTGTGAATATTGTATGAGCTCCAAGGTGCTTGAAGGATAATACAGCTACTTGTTTAAAAATTCAATTAACCTTATCTTTCTTTAACTTGATTTATTAATAATCTTACAGATAAATTGCGAGTTTTTAAAAAGTCATGTTATCTTTTGAATACATCCTGTATGACAAGGCTTAAAAACGACTTCAAATAAGCCTAATCCTCACTTTGCATGCTTACATCATTTAAAGAAAGAACAAAATGCAGTTCAGAGCATGATTTCTGTAAAATACCAATATCAAGAGTCTGATCTACTGCTCCTGCAAGTGAGCTATTGGGTACTCAAGTACCATAGGAAAAACATTTAATGTTTCCATTCACCCTATGAAAGAGACATGAAAACAGTTTTTAAGCAATCAATGTAGTGTAAAGTCACAGCCTCCGACGTGTACATCATTCCATTGGATCTCAAATCAAATCTGCACTATTTCCAAACCTGGCTTCACATGGACACAGAGCACTCAGACATTAATTGATATAAACCTGATAACACAGGTACCCATACTGGCAATTACAGCTGTCCTCGTGCTGAAAGCAGCCAAGAGAATTCTCAGGAAACCCCAGCTAAAAATGAACTGTTTTTCTTTGAAAAAAAGTTGAAAGAAAACACAGGACAATGCACTTGCAAGCAAACCTTTAATTTTCATCAAGCTATTTCCTTGTAAACATAAATAAGAGATTCAACTATGATCCCTGTGTTTGAGAGACAAACAGGGACAGGTCCCTCCACTCAGCTCTTTTACAGATCTGCAGATGTTAAATACACCATACACTCATGCTTCCCAATACACAGAGAAATTACAGCTAAATGAAGAGGCAGCCTGCTTATTAATAGATATATTTATATATATAAATAACTGCTCAATCACAAGCATCCAGAGGTTACAGCTGTTGAACATTGGGAACATTCCAGCCACGTGTTTTTCTGAGGACTTTGGGATTATGCACACACACACCAGTACCTATCCAACAAAGGGTGCAAACACTAACCCTGAAATGCAACACAGTGGACACAATGCAGGACAAAGAGAACAGTATCAGTTATGCTGTAAAAAAATAAATAAATTCCCCCTTCTGGCCTGGAGCCAGGTTCAGGGCAGGCACAGGCACCACGGGACTGTACAGAAGCCTGGCTGTGGCACGGCCAGGCAGAGCTCTATGTTCATGACTCAATGGCATTTTTTATTTACTTACAGTATTTAAGCACTACTGGAACTGGCTCCACCTTCATGAAGAAGTTTAAACCCCAACTCACCAATTTTAGAGATACTACTGATCTACTGGGTGTGCATTTTAAAGTAAATCTTTAAATATATGACAAATACTTTTCATATCTGATTTCAAGCATGATTCAGAAGTGCAAGTTTAACATGGTCATTTACAACAGCCTTCTCATTTTGTAATTTTTTCATACAAACCAGGTTTATAAATAGTTCAATAAATTTTACTGTATAAATGCTTCATGATTTATCATTACAAAATGCATAGTTTACAGCGATCACACTAATTTTAATCCTGTTAACTGGGATCAATACAAACCTTTGGAATTATCAGTTGAACTTTCTCTCTACCACAAACCCCCTCAGTTGATGGTCATTTAAACTTCTCAGACCCCAAACTTCAAAAGGTAACTATTGGCTTACTAAAGGCCCAAACAGTGCAAGAAATCCAGGGAGACTAGTAACAGGAATCCTCCACTTATGACTTTGAATTTTGCTGGGAAATCTGGCATGAAGTTTAAATTCTGCCATTTTCCTGACTCTAGTAAATGAAGTCACTAGTGAAAATGTGTCATCTGTTAGGTCTTACCAAAAAAACTGAGTGCAAAATAGTTCCATGTGAGGAACATCTTCTGGATTACATTTCTTACTTGATTATGGCATCAGTTTCAAAACCACACAATAAAGCCACTCCAGAACTGTCAATGTTATTGCCTTTAAATTCCATTCATAAGACCACTGTGAAGGACAGATGGTGAGCCTCACCTTCAGCTGTTCAATTAGCAGAATCCAAAGATTTTTAATAGAAATCATCTTCTAACTGGTAAACAAGCTTGTACTTTTTTCTTTTGCTTAGTTTTGACTTGTTGCCTCTTTAAAAGATGGAGTATTCTTTCCAAGATGTAAAACAAAACCAAATCATCTCAATAAATCACGAATCCTATTTTAGTGCTTTCAGTTCAGATGCTTCATTCTGTATTTTTGTTTACCTACAAACCCCACTGAATCTGGTGGACCTATGACTGTTTAGAAGTGCCTCAGCTATCCATGAAACTACTTTAAGAAGATGATCCAAGCTAAGGAAGTAAGGCAATGGCAAATAACATGTCTCTGGGGGTTTTAAACCTCTTTTTCTTACCCCTTCTCCCCTATGTCCTAGTTTGGGTCAACCTCCTCCTAAGAGAACACTGTTCATTCATTCATTCATTCATTCATTCATTCATTCATTCATTCATTCATTCATTCATTCATTCATTCATTCATTCATTCTTCCTTTGTAACAGCACCATCTCCACTACTGCTCTCCTCAGCTGAGGATTCAGGCTTTGTCTCTGGTGAATTATTCAATCCAGACTCTTCTGGCTCAAGCTCATCTTCATCATAAATAATATCTTCTGGATTTGGTGGTGGGGGGCAAAATTCCTCTGTTGGAAACATTTCTCGGAAAATAGTCTCAGCCTATTCAGGGAAAAGAAGAATAACATAAACTTTACCTTGAAATGTAACACCCTGAGGCAATATTTTACAGATATTTAAGATTAACCTCGGTTCTTTCAAATCAGTGGTGATTTAGTGCTTTGACAGTATTGTAAACACATGGGAAATCCATCCCTTCTTGCAGACCTCGAAAGAGAAAAAGCAATTTATCTTTTTACATTGTTCTACTAGGAAGTCACAGCGTGGGGCTTTGTAAAAAATGCTGGTCATTCTATGTTGTACTGAGAACAAGAAAAGAGGATTTTTTGGGAAGCCAACTGATCTTTTGCACTATTAAACTATCCCTAGCTGCAGTCCAAGGCAAAGCATGGGAAAGATCTTGGCCCTTTCCAGAGAGAGGGATCCATTGCATGTAACAAGGAAACCCAGCAATACAGAATAAACAATTTAACAACTCTTTGATATTAATGTAAGCAATTAAGGTAGACAATAATTCCTTCAATATTTAGTGTATCAGCTGAGAAATGTGTGTCCAGCTGAATCCAGCATTAAGACACAGGCATGTAAAGCCCTGCAACTCCACAGCAACTCCAGTAAGTTGGAGTTGATCAAAACTAAATTCTGTTCCTGTCTTACTGCATTTTTTACTTGTGTGAACTTTCACAGCAACTTTTACAGGGACCACAACCAAACTAACAGCACTTGGTTAACTCTGAAATCCTTCCAGATAGAGAAAATAAACAGGTTAAAGGACAAATATTGGCCTGACAGTTTTAGTACATCCTCTCATGACCATGAAGATGCCTCAGAAGTCTGAAATATGTCAGGGTATATATTACTTTAGCTCATAATAATTCATGTCAGGTTGCAGCAGTGAAAATACAGAAAACTGGAAGCCAGATGCTTTACTGGATCTACACAAACATAAATGGCATCTTCATTTCATTTAGCCTGTCCTCAGGGCAAGTAAATGCAACCATCAGCATTAATTCAGTATCACACCAGGAACTGAACACACAATTACAATAAAACAAGAGGGCAGTAATTTGTGTATGAGGTGTAGATGGAGAGCTGTCTGTAAGAGCTGTGGTCTTGCCTTCCCAATTATGTATCAGCAGTGCAATCACACAGCATGTCAACCAGAATTCAGAAATACTGATGGTAATGAAGAAATAAATCACAGCAAGTATCACTAAAACACTAATCTCAAAATTAATAGAGAAATCATATATAACTTTCCAAGCTATCTTCAAGACTAATACACACACACTGAGTTTTTTTAAGCTGTTCTGATCCATGAGTTTGCAAATATCTCCTGTTTGGAGATTCCCACCCCGTTCCTAGGAGGGTGAGAGTGATTTGGGATTGGAAGACACACCAACTTACAGGTATTTCCCTCCTTCCCTTGTCTGCAAGTTCCCTGCCTGGTGTGACTCCTGCTTCAACTTCAGCCTATTCTTCACTTTGCTCTCACACACTACTTTGAATTATGTTTACACTGAAATATTTTCCACTCTAACTTGTGACCATTTGTTCCAAAATTTAAATCAGGTTCAAAAAAACACAGCCTCTCTCTATTTTTATCTGAAAGGCAGTGATTTAGGCTCTTGATGGTTCCTCCTCAGAGATCTGCTTAGCATCTCTCTCACTGATGGCCAACAGTTTGAACACAAAGGCTGAACTTACTGCACCAAGAATATTTAAACAAGGCCTGATCTATCCCATCATTGTTCATTGGTAAGAAGAAAAGCTTTTAAGGGAAGACAAACTTGAATGTTAGAAGTGTTAGAATCAGAAATAGGTGGGTTTTAAGTGTATTTAATCAGTTTTTAACATAGCCTGTTTTAAACAACAGTTTGAAAAAAATCAAATTCAGAAAAGAACTCATTTACAGTTTAAAACTGCTACCATAATAATTGTCTTGCATTTTTTTTTCTTTATCCCTCTGAGAGGCAAATTATTGCAATGTAAAGCAAAATGAAGGTTACTATTAGTCCTTAATGACACTGTCCTGACCCTGCAGTTCAGGCTATGGCAGCCTTTCCACTTCAGAATCTTATTTTTAAGAGGTTTATGACTTAGTCATAAAAAATCCTGCAACTGGCTAGAAGATGGCATGCACATTGTCTGAATATGGCCATTAAAAGCACAGCTTTAAAAATGCCTAGTGACACTTCACCCTCCAAAGTTGAGAAGTGTTCTCCTGTCTCTGGAAGTGCCCTGACCCCACAGGGGCTGCTGGGGTTAATCTGCCCCAGAATTTGTACCTTCCTTATCCAGGGGATCTCTGAAAGGAAAATTCTGTATTACAGAGATACCAAGGCAAAGAGAAGGTAAACTGAGGCAGGAGGCCTAATCTACCACATTAGGAATTCTGCTGGGTTTTTACCATTAAGTTTCTGGTTTGGGATTCTTTGGTGATCCTTCCAACTTGAACTGTTGACAGAATTTTCTGGCTTTGATTTGAACTGTACCCCCTCCTTTACCTTCCAGGTGAAAGATTGTGACTATCTCCTGATCTCTCCATCTACCTAGTTTTATAGTTTAGCAGTTATCATGTATATTTTTGTACAGCAGAATAACCCAGACTGTATTGGACTTATTTCTTTAAAATTCAAGTTCTGCAACCAGAATCTGCTCTGCCCAACCTGTTTGACAGCACAGTCGTTTCCTAAAGCAGAATCTGGCCCAGAGCACACATAAACATTGGAGGGTAAGCCAGTATAGGAACTCTTCTCAACTCCTGAAGAATCTCTCATGTTGAAGTAGACTGCCCAGAGGACTCTGGGCTTCTCCAGTTCTTCATTTTCAATCTCTGAAAAGGAAGAGGAGTGTTTGCAGTAATCAGTGTTTTGTGTGATAAGGTAGAAATATAATCTAGCATAGTGGAAATCAAATTTTTACCATGGAATTACTGTAATGAAGTATTTTTGTTCTTCAAAAAGCTAATTATTTCAATTTCTGAGATTCTCCTTCACCATTGTTTCCCTTCCCTGTCCAAGCACAGCTATGCAAACTCTCCTCTCTCTGCACACCCTCCACCACAGCAGCAGCAGTTATCACTGCCAGCACCCTACCAAGAAGCCTGGTTTAAATTTAAACCTCTCACGTTATCTCCTTCACTGGGGATAAACTCCCAGAGCACAACAGACTGAGCAAGTCTTCCCTGGGCTCTGCCAGCTCCAAGGCATTGCATTCCTTGTGCACAGGTATTTCTGATGTGTCATTTCTTCCCTGAGTTTCATATTTTATCCTTGTACACAGAATCTCTAATGGTGGAAGTGCTGCTAAATGAAAATAACTGACTAATTTGTATTTATCTACACTTGTACTATGCTGCAATACTCATCAAGAATATAAAATTATCACAAACTCAACTTCCTTGCTCATAATCTGTCCCTTCCTGCTGTATTTTGCACATTCCTACTGCACACAGGCAGAAAAACCTCTGGGAAGATGAAGGTCACTTTTTCACAGTGCACAATGCAGTGGAGGAATACACAACACAGATTCTGAGCTTAATAGATACTATTTGTTTGGAGTATTTGCTATCCCCTTTCTTGTATTTTACCTCCTCTAAAGTAAATGAAGCTTGTAAAAGACCTTGTGAGATTTACTCCTTTCCAAGGAAGAAACTTCTCGGTAACTATGGCATTCAAAACAATATTTTAAAGCAGTTGAATTACAAAAAAAGAGATAAATCTATGCTATTCCTTCAGTATCTTTTTATAACTGTCAAATAGTTAAAAAAATAGGTGCTACCCATACTACCCATACTATACAGTTTGAAATATAAATTAAATTCATCAGCCTGTGAAAGTCTGAGCCTTAATACAGGGCAAGATGCTCTTTAATATATTTAAAAGTTCACATTGCTCATAAAAGTTACTTCTTCCTCATTTAGGCAGGAAAATGAATGGAGTCTTCTTCTCCAGGTGACTTTGCCTCTTTGACCTGCCATGGCCCAGTGCTCACTTTATCTGGTGATTCATTTTCAATAACTCCAACAGTATTTGTTCTGACATTTTAATTAAAATACGACCACTACCTCATCCTGATGATAAAAAGGCCTATGTGTCAGGGAAAACTGGCTTTTCAGTGCCTCAGTGCACCTGAGGACCCCTATGATCACAGAGTTCCTACAGAAGAATTTCAGGCAGCTTCTAAACAATCTATCATTTCGAAACTGGATCACTTCAAACATTAAGATTAATGCTACCCCTCCCCAAATGATTAGAAGACACTAAGCTGATCTTCTCTTCACCAGGTCTTTGAAAGACATGGCACTGTCTTGAAAATTGAAGATAGAAGTTAAATATTAAAAGGTGAAAATTAGCAGGCCTTAAGTTAATACATACAAAAATGAGAAATGTTTGCAACTCTCCAGTCTAATAAAGTTTTCTGTTTACAAACCTAAGGTGTTTTCTCAATATTACAAACAAACCAATAATGAATCTTATAAAGTACTCCCACATCTCAGTTAGTAACTTGCATTTATACCAACAAAAGCTCTGTCACTGGGAGCTGAGCAGTTTTCTCTCACAGAAGTGGGATTTACTGCCTTGCAGCATGGGCACACTGTATTTAAAGTGCTTCTGCCAGGGTCAGAACACAGCAGCATCTCCCATATGCACATCACCCACTCTGGGAGCATCTACCACATGGTGAGATTCAAATGATCCAAATATGGTTACTTTCAAGATTCAGGATTACATTTCAAAAACTTGTGTGAAATTAGCCCAAGTATTTCAGGAACAAATTCCTTCCAGGCAGCAAGTGCTCCCTCAGCAGCTGCTTCCCTCTGGGGTGTGGAATTGTCCATCTCAGGGCCAAAGTTCAAGAAAGCAGCCAAGGTTTCCTTGAATTTAGGGTCAAGCAGTTAATTATTGGAAATCCATCTTTGTGGTAACAATATAGAACAACTTTATGCTTCCACTGCTTACAGCAGAATCCAGAGAATTTCAACTCAAACAGCAAACAAGGAAACACTTGAAGACAAGAGGCTGAGCAATAGCCTGAGAATAAGAGAAAAGAATAACCCAAGCAGCTTCCAAAATCTCACAAATATTTTGTTTCACTACTTCACCTTTCAAAGCTGTGCTGAACAGTAAATATGTTTCATGAAAAAAAGAAAGTGTGAAAAATAAAATAAAAAGGTCCCAGACACTTAAAGACATGCCCTTGGATACTAAAGTTAACCACAGCTGAAGAAGTCAGTAACAGCTACATTAGTAAATTATATTTATGCAAGATAGTATAATAACATCTACTTTATTTATTTTTACCTTTTTCTGTATTTAGATTGAATAACTTCTGTACAACAGGCTCTAAATCTTCCCTTGCAGTTTTAGTTGATGGACAGGTTAGATGGACTAAATCTGGGAAAAGAGAACACAAACACAAATTCCAATCACCAGCACACAGACCGATAAACAACATTTACAACTTTTATAAGGCACAGCAGGCTTTTAGAAATCACAATTCTTCACAAAATCACTTCCTTTAAGCCAGGGGAGTGCTGTACTATGGACAGTGTATGTGCAACACACAGAGAGATTCTCTGCAAACAACTCACAATTCTCTAAGTCACTTCTGTGATGTACACTGTGACAGTGCAGTCCTTGGTACAACATTTTATTTATCTCCTTCTTAGATGGGAGGAACTGTTGCTGAACTCTTCTTTTACCTGTTCTGTTTTGCAGACTCTGCAGTTGCTGCCTCCTTGGACAATCACTTGATGCAGCTCCTGACCCTTTTCTGTCCCTCTGGCTCTGCTCAGCTCCAGAACCAGCTGCTTTACCCCACCTGATTTTCCAGCCATTCATTCATTTAAAAGCCTCACCTTAAAGCTTTTCATCAAACCCCTTACTGGACTCATTTGCTCCTGGTAACTTCTCACCAGAGAAGTGTCCATCAGAGAATCATAAAGGAATTTAACACTGTACAAAGTTTAAACTGATTAGTTTTTTCTTCATTACTGTAAATTTCTGATATCCATTTAAAAGCAGTGCTAAGTTCTGGTATTATTTTAAATCTAGATGACATCTTTGTCTCTTCTCTCTGAAGCCTGGCTGTATTTGTTGTCATTATTTTCCAGTACATCACACAGATCTTGATCCTGGTTCCATCAGGAACAGAAATTTAACCCTTCATGCTTCTCTGCTTTCTGGTTGCACACAGAGATTCTACTCAAATATTAATATTCATTTTTTTATTCAACCCAGACCAAACCTTCTGTCTGAAGGAATATGTACTAAAAGAAGGGTGGTGATAATCAAACTCTCCCCCTAACTTTAACTAGATGCTTCCAATCCCAAACACTGTAATAAAATCTATTCTTTCCTCAAAAAACCCAGCTATAAATCACTAAAGTTCACATCATTTACTTTCTATAAAATCTTTTTTATTATCTTTAAGGTTATGGTTATGAGTCACAGTCATCAGTATATATTTTGATTATATTTGATTTACTCAGGTATAACTGCATTAGTTACAGTGGTTGCCAACATTTGTCTTCAAGTAATTCTCCCAGCAAGAAGAACGATGAGCTCAGTTCCTGATTTCATCATTACAGCCTCCATTTTTAGGGCAAGTGAAGGAGTTTGGTTCCACTCAAGTGGCAATACAGATGATGTGCCTGTCATTTGTGCAGTGTGATCAAAGAGTAGATGTATTTGTATACTTATCTTAAATAATTGTTCCAAGGAGAAATCAGTCAGGTTAAAACCCATTTAGAGATAATGATGTAAAAGTTTTTCTAAAAATTATGAAATATATTCCATAACTGGAACTCAGGTAAGCCTAATATAGAACTTTATTATTTCAATATATGAAGACAAATTTCATTAAGGAAGGCAGTACCTTCTCTTTGGAAATTAAGGGAATTTATAGAGAAAAGCAAATAACAGAAACCTTAATATTTCACCACCATAAAAATCCTCCTGAAACTAATACTTCATATCTATGGAACATCAATCCTTCCTTAGCTTCACTTCCAGCTGTATATATTTTTGAACCCTTAATAAAAAGAAATCAATTATTTAAATGATAAATATTAACAATATGCTTTATAGCACTATGTTATTAATTAATTAATTACAAGCATATCTTTTTTTACTGTTATTTAGTAGGAAATATAACTTTGAATGACTTAATCATTTACTTTACTCTTCTTTAATATGCAAAGAACTTAGTTCAAGCCTATTAAACAGCAAAATAAATTGGTTATTATAGCAGTTACTTATTTCTTGTTAAGAAGAATTAGGTAAAGTAACCTCTAATTCTATTCTAATAAATACCCCAAATGAGCATTTTATTGCTCATTTATTTCAAGTTCACATAAAATACCAACAACAGAATCCTTTCAGAAGATAAAAAGCTCCCAAATACAGTGTATTTCAGGTATTTCCATTTAATAGTTCTGCTAAGGGAGCCTATTTTGAAAAAATCCAAATTATTGTGTGCTTTGGAATATGATTTTTATCTCCTGAAGGAGGATTTATTCCTGTGTAAGTGAAAATGAGCCCATGAAGCTCCATGATGGCAGGAAGCCACTGCTCCCTGTGTTCTGTGCAGCAGAGGAACAACACCCAGAGATTTTCAGTTCTGCTCCAGAGCTGCCAGAGCCAAGAGGGAAAAGCTCCTTTACTCACAGGTGTCCTTCATGCACGTCATGGTGGAGGAGCAGAGCTCGATGACACAAACTGCTGCTCTGCCCACTGCCAGGGGAGGCACTGTCAGGATGGAAACCTGGGGAGCAGAAAGCAGAGCTGCAGGGAAAGCTCAGTGTCCTGCAGGATCGTGGCACCACAATCCTCACTGGAGGTGGAAAGGAACTGCAATTACACAGTTTGGTTTTCTAGTTTATTAGGACAGAACACTGATTAATATCCTCTAAATTTAAGGACTGCAAAGACTGACAAAGCAGATTCAAAGAAGCATCATAAAGTGTACAATGAGAACTTCAAACAGCAAAAAGAAATGTTTAAAAAAAACCAAAGGAATTTCGAACAAGGTTTAGACAAGAGAAATAATTAACAGAATAGTAAGGGTAACAGTTCATTAAAAGCAAGCAAAATTAAAATTGAAGACAGCAGCTTAGCAATTCTATTAATTATATGTGAGCCAAACAGGAAAATCCCAGTCATTGAACTAAACTAAACTAAGATTTGTAATAGTTTTATAGACACTGAAACAAATTAAACAATCACCAGTAGAGAGCTGACTAAAGATCTTGATTCAAGCACAAACAAAACTGAATTAATGACTTAATTCCTATCAACAACTAAATATTAACATGAGACAAGTGATACAGAACTGGTGTGTACCTGCTGCTCTGAGTCTGTGTTCAATACAGACTGATCTGTAATGAGCACTGCCCTGGAGATCTGCCTACAATTAAACAAAAGAATGATGTAAAAATAGTTATATAATCTATTTAATTATGCAAAATGAAAACAAAGCTGTAAAAAACTGCAATGTAGAATGATAGTTTTGGTAATACCAGGGCTATTTCACTCTATAACCTTGATTGCTGTGATTCCAGCTGCAGTTTGTGCTCCTGCAGTGCCCAGGGTCATCCCTGCTGTGCCCTCAGCAGCACAGCTTTGCTGATCCCTCACCTGCCCTGTTCTGACACACAGGCAGGGCATGCCCAGTGCTTCTGGCAACAACAATCACATCACAGAAATCAGTGAAGTTTAGTACTCCTCTAAAGCTGAATTTACTAAATTTAAAGCAAGGACAGCAACTGGCACCTTCACCTTCCAAACACATTCTAGCAAATATGAAATTCCTAACACATTTAGAGCTCTTTCATATGGAAAAGGGGAATATGATTTCAATGTCAACTGAAGAAAACCTGACTACAGAAATACAGTATAACCTCCAGTTAATAAAGCAGAAATACTTTGCACAGAACTGAGCTGTACTGCAAAAATAAAGGAGTGGACAGCAAGCTCCTCAGTTTAACTTGCAGGGTATTTTATACATCATTATTTAAAGAAATTGTGTTTTTTGTTTTACCACATACCTGTAACACACATTTGTGCATGTGCTCTCTGAGAGGTAACTGTCTTCCACAATAAAATAGTTGGCATTTATTCTTTGTCCAAAATGATCCACAATAGCTTTGCACCTGTTATAAAAAAAACCAACAAATCACAGTAAGAAATTTTAATGTAAGGTAACAAAAGCATGCATAAGTTGTTAAAATTGATTTACATATCACAATATTTGTATCTTTCAATTAATTTAGCTACATATTTCTTGAACATGTGAGCCCCTAAGCCAATTCAACTGATCACCAAATCCTGGACTGACACATTCTACCTGGTATATGCAGCTTTCCACATGCAATGCCAATACAGACAATGATATCCCAACTTTAATAAATTGGTCACTTTTTACAGAAAATGTAAGTTTAAAACACTGGCATTTAGTTCTACATTTCTTACCTCATAATATGTAAAAAAAATAAATCTGTGAATTATTTTGTAGGTGCTACCGTATTGCAGGGCAGTTTCTTTCTAGAAAGACACCTTTACCAAACTCAAGTTTACTTTGACAATAATATTTGACAAATTAAATAGCAAATTAACTTAGGACATTTGGGAAAGCTCCCTGACAAATGAGTGCATCAGACTGTTCCAAGAGTGAGTTGCTGTGTTTGTGACTAAATATACCCTTTATCTCTAAGTTACACACAAAGGGATTAACTAAGTCCTGGTGTTCTAAGAATGACACAAATGTTCTCCATAGAACAAGGACAGAAATAGACGTGGGACAGAAATGCAAATGACAGAAATGAACCCATTCAGTGAGCTTAAATGAGACTACATATTTCAGATTTTAAGGGGGAAAAGTCTCTATGAAAGAACAAACTCCACTTATATACGACATATAAAGTTACATCATATATAAGACAAAGAAAAGGGAGGCTGCCCATAGATACTCACTAAAGCAACCTCTACTGCTGATTTTACATCCATGATCTGTGTTTTCTTCTACACTACCAGAACATTTACTGCATAAATAAATAAAGTAAATTAGCCTTACTTAACTTTATCTTGGGGCATGAATATTACCTTTTTCTGAAATTAAACTCTTCTGAATGACTTTATCAGTGCTTCAACAATTTAACACACAGCACTTGAACCAGTGAATTTTTTCACACACATTTACACGTGTGCATGCACAGGGAAACATCCAAAGGAACACAATGCTGAGCCAGAGTTCACTTACAGATTTATCTGAGTTTTATCATAGTGCAACTTTATCTGTGGAATATCTGACCTGCAAGTTATGCCTTAGGAATAAACATTTCTGTAACTTAAACCCATTTGTCAGCTTCTGTGATTATAATGATCTACAAACCCAAATCTAAATAAGTAACAGCAATCAGCTCCCAGCAGCTCTGGTAAACCAGTTGTTCCTATACCTGAGATGAGAATTGAAAAAGGGTGCACACATAGTACTCATCTGTAAATGTAAGAGGTTTATGACTATTAAACATGTTCTTGTAACACTGACTTGTAATGCTCAGATGACCTCCCAGGCATCTGGCCCCTACATATATTCCTATTTTCAAATCCAACAGGTTCCTTGACAGCAGTACAAGCACTGTTTAACATCTAATATTCTTCAGTTTAAATCCTATCCAATGTGTGTTTCACTTGCAACTTTAACATGTTTTTCCCAACTGTTAACCCCAGTGATTTCATCCTCTAATTCTCATTTGAATACTGCAAATAAACAAGGAAGTCGAGCTGCTGCAGCTCATTTCTAATTATAACCTTTCTTATTGTTTATGAAACAATTTCCCCACCACCCCCCAAACATTATGGAAGGGGAAAGGTTGATTAAATGTCATGTTGCATCACTCAAAGCCAGCGAAAGCAACGACACATTTTATTTTCCAGCTAAGTGTTGTTTCCTCTCCTTTGTTCAGGAATAGCAGCAGGTCATATGTGTGATAAGATTTTAAACTGAGAGAGAGAGAGAGCTTTTCATTTCAGTCCCACTTTACTTCAAAGGGTGATACTGAGAAAATTTCTTTCAAGTAGTGCTTCCACATGCAGCAAACACTGGTGCACTGACATTATCAGGTCTCTGTCGTCTGATCTGTGTTGCGACAATGAATCACAGAGAACCCTCCATTGACCTTCTTTCAATGTGTCTGGATAAAAGGATGAAAATTAGAATCCATCTCCTTGCAGTGCCACGAGTTATAAATGTACTTTATAGGGCTCATTATCCAAACTAATGGACTAAGGGCGACATCCTTGAAATGGACTCAGCAGCACTGACAAAGCCAGGCTGCAGTATTTCAGCAGATATGTAAATTACTGCATGTTTGCTCTATCTTTTTATCATAGATGTATAAATGTCCATTTATCACATCTCTTCCATTTTGAGACAGAATTATGCAATTGGAAACATATGTGAAGTGTGATCAATATAAAATGCCCACCATTATTATGGAATTTTACATGTACCCAGAAAAATGACATAAATAAACACAGAAAAACAACACTATCATACATTCAATGTGTTTTTTAACTCAGCCTCAGAAATGCAATGTGGTTTTTATTTTCTAACACAGCATCACAGTTCTACCAAGAACTCAGGATGTTCTACAAAATTATTAAAACAGCAGATCTGATACAATACATAAAAACCAGATCTTTTCAAGTGCATTACCAAAATCTTAAAATAGGAATGTCTAAAATTTCTATTCTTTCACTCTGTCTTGCCTGAATTTATTTTCAAAAACTATAAAAAGGATAAAAATAATTGTAGAGCTGGGTATGAAATATACTGTTTTCTGTATATACAGGCATGGATAGGAAAATGTGAAAAAGCAATGTTAGCCACATCTAGAAAAAAGTTGGAATGAACTTTGGTGATATTTAGAGACCTTTAGTTAAACTTTAACCTAAAAGTTCTAGAAGAAAATCAAGGCTGTAGGTAGAAGTATATATTTTCCTTATGTGTACTAAAGCAGGAATATTAGAAATAGGGAAAAACCACTGCCTTAAGGCATGGATGAAGCCTGGAGGGCTGTGGAAGGAGCTATAAACTGGTAATGACCACTGCACAATGCATTTCTGCAGTGCTGAGTGAGCCATTTGTAACCTGGGGAAGCTGCCTCTGCAAGCACAGAGCCAGCTGCACTGACAACCAGATATGAATTTGCCTCTTACCAATTACTATTAATGGTCTGTTGACTCAAAAGCTCAGTAACTCATAAATAGCCTCATTAACAACTTGATAGCTGATTTTTATTAGGCAAAACGCTGAAGCCCAAAGTCAAGAGGAAATACAAGCTGGTGTAGGGAGGGAATACACAGTGAGGAGGGAGATAACAGCAAGAACAAAACAGAAGATAAAGTAAATGGGTATCTTGGATGTGTTGTGCTCCTTCATATTCACTATCAGATAATGGCATTATTAAAAGCTCAATGTTTTTGGAATAATGAAAGTCTGGTAGAATCTTTAGAAGTATTTTAATAATTTCGCTCCTCAAAAATCTATCATTCTAAAATGGCACAAGTGAACCCCAAACGCAGCCTAAAAAAACTCTTGACAGCTATGTTGAACCTTGTGGAACTTCTATTCAAAACATAAAGGCAGGTTAATGGAAAAGCAGCACTCCAGCTCTTCTGGAACACATATAACCTTACAAAGAAAACATTGATTTCAAAGGTCTTCAGGATGTGCAAAGAAGCTGGAAACTGGGGCAACCAGTATCACTGAGAAGTTAAGATCTGCACAGAGAGGGGTTTGGAAGTTGTAACCAACTATAAGCTTTGTCCCCCTGCAAGAGCAATTTAAGTATTTAAACAATATTGGAATATAAAACTTCTTACAGTAACAGTTCAAATATCAGTGTTAAAATAAATGACAGTTTCTGAAAGGGGCACAGTTTAATTTGCATATGAATCATGCATTTGGAACAACACACCTGATGAAACATTTACATCTCAAAGTCAACAACTGTGCAGTGAACCCCAGAATCTTCAGGAACCGGCAGAAAGGCAAAATCTGGGGTTTATCCAATTTAAACAGCTACTACCTGACCATGCTGTGAGAAATGCAGCTACAAGGATTCTGCTCGAGGAATTGCAGAGCAATGGGGAAGTAAACACACCACCCCCTCATTTAACTACTCATTCTCCTAATAAATTAGTACTGCATAATTTCTAAATTAATTTTCTACATAACATCTTGAACTTTTCAATTATAGAAACTAACCTGCAAACAGAGTCTTTAAAGCAGTCAAAGTCTGTAGTTAGATTAATATCTGATAAAATGTGTATAACAGAAATATGACAATTTACAGAGGTGTGAAAAATGCCTCTGTGGAAAAAAACTCTGTGTTGATTTTTCTTAGCTCAACTTTAAACCTGCCTTCAGGCCTGATATTGTTGTAAAAGAATTTATTCTGGAATAAGAGGGCAGCATAGTTTATGACAACAATCTACCTAAAAACTCATTAAAGTCTTTTCTCTTCGAGTGACATGCATTATCAGCAAAGATTAATCTGATGAGTCTTTAGGTGAGCTCCATTTTTAAAAATGCAATAACAGAGGGCTTTGTTGTCATCTGATGAAAATCAATTAGAGTAGGTAAGGCCACAAGGAAAACTAACATCACTCATCACCAGCCCCCCGGCAGCTGAAATGATTTGTCTTCCAAGCTTGGGTGATCAGGAGCTGTAGTAATATCACAGGGAAATTAATTTAGTTTCTATATTCTAGACCCACTTTCCTTGTTCTGGAGGACCTATACACAAATTACTTTTAATCAAGGTTGATGTGTTATTAATACCAAGGAGGATTTGGGAAGAATAATTTTTTTTAAATTGACTTCAGACATTTTTCACCTGTATTTTGTGTATAAACAGAAGGCTCCTGATGTCAGCCTTACCTTCCTGAGGCTCTGTCCAGCACCAGGCAGCGCACGGCGTGACGGAGGCAGTAGATCCCCCCAAACACAGCACACAGCCTGCAACAAGGGAACAAAGGTTACTGCAGCACTGCTAATTGCAATCAGTCTGAGTGCTCAGCCAGGCAAAGCACTGAGCTGTTGGGAACACTGATTTACTGACAGGATGGGCACCCCAAAAGAAGCAAGGTTGGAGCCAGGCTGGGAGAGCTGGAGGTGTTCACCTGGAGAAGAGAAGGCTCCAGGCAGAGCTCAGAGCCCCTTCCAGGGCCTAAAGGGGATCCAGGAGAGCTGGAGAGGGACTTGGGGCAAGGGATGGAGGGACAGGACAAGGGGAACAGCCTTAAACTGAAGGACGGTAGGTTTAGATTGGATATATGGAAGATATCCCTCCCGATGAGGGTGGGGAGGCCCTGGCACAGGGTGCCCAGAGCAGCTGTGGCTACCCCTGGATCTCTGGAAGTGTCCAAGGCCAGGCTGGATGGGCTTGGAGCAGCCTGGGACACTGGAAGGTGACCCTGCCCATGGCAGGGGTGGCACTGGATAAGCTTTGAGGTCTCTTCCAACCCAAACCAGTCTGTGATTCTGTGATTTTGAAATGAAAGAGTTTTGATCTCTCTTCACAGACAACAAATTTGGAAAACCTTCACTCTGCAAACCTCCAAAAATGCCATTATTTTGTCATACTAATGTCAGATGAGCCAGTTCAAAGACAGACAGTCCCAAACCCCTCCTGACCTGCAGGGCTGGTGCAGCCCAGCCAGGGGTACAGTGTCCCCAAGCCCCTCTGTGCACTCCCAGGGCAGCAGCCCAAGGAGCTGTCAGCACCACTGAGTACCATGGGACATGTTGGGATACCCAGTTCCCTAAAAACACCCCTGCTCCTCATAGAAAACCAGAGATACACCCCAAAACTCCCAGCCTTGGCTGTCTGGAGATTGTTGAAGATGACACAAAGGTTAAACATCCACTGAAGAATTTTCAGATAACCTAGAGCTATGGGTTTATTTATCTCCAATGCTGCCTGCAATCCACAGCTTCCTGCCTGACACAGCAGCTATCAGGATCCTTCAAAACAACTCAGAGGAGTTTATTTGATATCTTGCATGTAAGAATAGCACTATTCACTTAACTAGAGCTGGATTCCTTAGTTAAAAACATTAATTATAGTTTTCCTTTGACTTCAACCACAGCCAGGGGTTTTTGATATATACACACTATTTTTCTAGCGTGCTTTGAAAGAACTTTGCTGCTTGGCTGCACAAAAATGTGAATTACTTCTTTCCAAGAGTAACCTGCTATCCAGGGGAGGAGGGCATGACCTGTTTTCATAGGCCAGCAGAAAACTTCTCTTTTTAAATGAAAATTGAAAGGAATTTTGATTATGTTGTTAACAATCACAAACAGCCAAAACAGCTATCAAAACAGCCTACCATGAAAAATGACAGAGTTAGGAAGAACTTGCCAAAATTATTTAAATACAGAAACTGAAATATTAAACTAAATGGCACCCCAATAATTTATGACAAAGTAAAATCTATGTGCTGGCATAACTTTCATACAAGGGGCTATTCAAGATGATTTGACTGCACTTGAAGTACAAGGCAACTCTTTGATACCATTAACCCTAAATGACAGACATTTAAACTGATATTACTCTAATTAACTGGCGACTGCCTCCACCAATAATTCAAGTTTTGCTGAAAGATAGCAACAACACTGTACTCGGCTTCAACTTTGCCCTGGTGACATCAAATCATATTACAGCTAAATTAACAGTTGTGAAAATTTTTGGCCTGGTAGCCCTCCATCATGCACAGCCTTTAAATGCCATTTCAGTCCCCATCGAGGCAGAAATCAGCAGTTGCAATCTTTAATTCAGCTGTGAAACAATAAGACATATTAAAAGCTGCATTTTTTGACAGCATTTTCACAGTGATTTATGAGTTTGTATATAATTTGATTATTCTATTAATTTTACTGATTACTGATTCAGCTAATACAGTGAAGGTCACTTACAAAATAAATCTTCATTACATTTCACAGAAAGTAACTGCCTCCAACTAGTTGTTTTCTTTAATTAAACACTAATGTAACAAGAGAGAAAATAGGCTTCAGGGTTGCTGCATCTGTTGATACAAGAGGAGTTTACTGCTTTGATGTAATGCTCTGTGATATTAATTGAACAAAAATAGAATGCCTCTCCATTTGACATCTCGATTTCCAACACTGAGATACCACAAACACACTCAAATTACATTCTTAGCCTTAGTTCACTCTGAAAGGATTTTAAAACTGTATCAAATAATTTTACCCCAAAATCTAGTTTTTTATTTCTAGCATGTAATTTGTCTTCTGCTTTCTAAAATGCATGTTGTGATTAATTTAAAATTTGACTGTTTTTAAATTGTGCATTTTTTCTACAGTAAAAACTACTTGCTTCTCTCCTTAAAACTGAATACTGCATGTACAGCACTGCAAGCTTTGGAGAAAGATCAAAGAAAAACAAGGCAAGTGCTGAGATAATGAATTGTCCTCTTTCAATTTATTTTTACATACAGAGCAAGCTGTGACCTGGTTCTTATGTTAAATTCTGTTTCCTGAAAGGCCTCTAGAACATCAGCCTTTCCTCCAATGTTGCTGTGTTCTAAAAACATTAATGAGTCCAGATAAATCAAATCAAATCAAATAGCTACAGCTATGAAAATTGATGGGTAATCTTCCTAACACAGGGTTCCCATAACAAAGTCAAAACTCAGGGTGTGCATCCACCTAGATAACTCCAAAAATCCTTCCCCCACACCCAAAAAAAAAAGCACCAAAAAACTACTGAAGACAATAATCTATGTCATCCTGAACTGTCCTAGCATTTAGAGAGCTATGGAAAGGAAAATATGTGACATAAATGTTTAAGGAAACAGATGAAGAGTCAAATATTTTGACATTTTCCTGCAGGTTGTGTTCATTATTCCTGTGAAATTTCTAAAAAGGTCCTGTAAGATTAAGAGAATCAGTTCATGGTCTAAATCCAATCAGCAACATGACTTTCTAAACCAGTCACAAAGTTCCTGCAGTTACCACCAGCACTCCATACACTCACAAAGGGTATTTTGAGCCTGTAGGCCACAGTAAGATGATTTCTTTCCCCAGATCTCCCTTTCCTTCTGGAAAACCAGGCTGTGACTGGGAGATGCTGCAGGAAGAGGAGCTGGAATGGCAGGGGCAGAACAAGGACTTGGGCCCATTTCAGCTCCAGTAAACTTCTCAATAGGGAGAGACTCAGCAGGCAGCAGTGATGACAGCTCCAGGAAAAAGCACCAGGGATGAGAGAGTAGGTAGGAAAAAAAATGTAGCCCAGTCACATGTCATGTTTTAGGAAGTTTTGTATCTCACAGCTTTTCTAGGGATTTCAGAACCAAATTTAACCTTAAAACTAAGAAACTGCTCCTTTTTATTACATGGAATTTCCACTGCATATATAGAAATACACATTCACATCCTGTACAACATTCTAGTAGTGAATACAGTAACTGCCAGTAAAACAGACAAGATAACAACTGGTGTGCTTGGTTTGTTTAGAGCACAAAGCTCCATTTACTTATCACTGACCCTAAACAGACCCTCTGTGCACTTCTCTCCATAATTACAAAATAGAGGTAATTTAAGTCTATTCCATCAGTCTGGCAAGGATTGGTATTTACTGTCCATGGATTCTGAATGACCACACTGCACTGAAGTGCAACTATTTCAGGAGTATGAACATTTGAGTTCCTATTATGTGATGTACAGGTTTTGGGGTCTGGGAAGTCACTGCTGCCTTTTACAGGCCCAAGATTCCAATTCCATTTCCCAAATTCAAATGTTAGAAGATGATGCAACAAAAATCTTAATTCATCATATTTTTCTGTGTTCTATACTTCAGCCTTGCTTTGTGCTAGTGTAGATTTCTTAGGGTGTTTCTAAACTTGAGGAAATTCTGTTGACAAAAATAAGGCCATGTTTAATCTGTCTTTTCATTTCAACTGGTAGTAATTTAAACAACTGTAGTACCAGCAGCTTATTGCTGGCTCTTGTCACAATATAAAAGTGCTGCTTCTTAAAATTAACCACATTATCAACTTATTTTTTCAAGGATATTCAATTAACACTACTTAGTGAATCAAGGTTAAGAATCATTCTCTGGGATTCTAAACTCAAGAAACAGATGATTTATATGAAGGTTAGGTAAGAAACCAGCAGGCAATGAGTTTAAGTGGCCTAGAAATTACAGTTAAACAATTGTGTCAACTGTAAGAAATTGTCACGGAGCTGGAGAGGGGAAAAAAAAAAGGGAAATAGGAAAGTCCAGTTGTTTCTGAGTTGCTGTGAAGGCAGGGAAGTGCAGAGGCACTCCCAAGGCTCCTCTCTGGGGGAAGTGGAAGGATGGGACCTGGCTCTAAACCCCATGGACCACATTGGAGAAGCAGCTGCTCCTCACCCAAGGTCATGCAGCTGCAATTACACAACAGCTCTGCCCTCCAGAGAAGCTGAGGAGAGCAGGTCTTCAGGGCAAGGCACAAAACCCAGGCACAAGAACCAGTCACTAAACATTAGCTCATCTATAAAATCCATTTGTATGTTCTCTGCCTCCAGAAAAGACACAAAAATTCCAGTTCTCTTAAGCCTCAATAAAATTCAAGGGTTATTTTACTAATTCTGTCATGTTTAGGAAGCTAACTTTCTCTGTCTTCTGGTTTAATGAAAAAGGGCTCTGCTAAATGCAGTTTGCCTCCTCATCTCAGATTTGCTCCAGTAATAAACAATCATGTCACTTCCACAGGTCTCCTGATAATGCTGCAAATATTCAGGTCTGAGTCAGAATGCTCAGGAAGACTTTGCAAGGCACAATCTGCACATCCCCACACAACCAGGGAGGAATCTCCTTGCTGAGGGACTGCTAAGAGGTAACACCAAATAATATATTAAGATACATTTCTCTCCTATTATCACCATTATCCTAATTATTAAACCTTGAAAAAGCATCTCACAATAGCATTTATATTTTGTGCTTTTAGGTTCCAAATACGTTTTTAAAATGAACCAAGATGACCAAGAATGAGAGCAGGACAATGTAAGTCTGACCCCTCAATACAATTTCTTGACTGAAAACTTTTCCATGCCTGGTTAGGGATGGGAAATCAATACACTTTGACAACATCCACATGATTCAGAGCATCCCATGTGACAGATTCTAATGGCTGAAGGCCTTTACCAGGTATAAACTCCTGCAGAACACGATTTCCAGTCAGAAATAACAAGGAGCAGAACAGCTCTCATGTTTGCAAGTAATTTTTAAACAAAGAATTGATAAACACTCACTGAGAAGATAAAATCTAAAATAGGAAGGTATTCTCCAAGTTTCATCTACTTAATTCATTTCACAACAAAGGTTATTTCCAAATTAAAAGTCTTTTCCTGTCAAATTCTGAGAAATATTGTGGGCAAGGACAAAAAAGCATTCCATAGCTGTATTAACGACAAGGCTCACTGATCTGTGAATAACCTGAAAAAAATGAAGATTATTGAGTTACTTTACCAATCTATCCATCTATCACTAGTGAACAGGTCTCAGAATGATGGATTATCTCACTTCCCTCATGTTTATCCCAAGAAAGACTTTCTCCTTAGAGGGAAAAACAAACAACTGATCCTACAAACAATCCTGCTAACTCTGCTTGCCCATTTTGCATTCATCTGCCAACAAAGTGAGAAGAAATATATCAAGTTTGTCTTTAAAGGCCAAACTACATTTCAAGTTTTATTATTTCCCTGAAATGCAAGTGAAAACAATTAAGAGGAAAGCAGCACTGAAGTTACTGGTACTATTCAGTATTTTAGTACAACCCAAGGAATAGTGGTTAAGTTGTCAGTAATTCCAATTACATTTTCTGGTCCAAAGAAGTGGAATAACTGTAAGTGATAAGAGATACGTAAATATGAAAATTAGGTATTTTGAAATGGAGGACTGAACTCATATCTCACTGTATTTTTTAAATCACTTGTGATTGTTTCACATGTGCTGTGACTCAAATCTGTCACACCTGATTGTCACCAGGAATTAACATTGTTTTAATTTCTCATTAATTTCTCATTAATATGCTGAATCATACAATTCACACACAGAAAATTTCTGCATCTTGCTAACATGCAGAGGCATGATACTCATGTATAGATTTAGCTGAAAAACATAGTGTACCCAATTTTTAATCGATTACTGCAGTCAAGTTTCCTGAAATTCAGTCTTGAATTCAGACCACTAAAACCTTTGTAGATTGTAACAGGGACATAATTGGGAATTTTAAAGGACCTGACACTACCCTAGAAGCTCTGACACGTGTAGCAGATAATAGTGCACATGTAAAGGTAAAACTGATTATTCATTTTTAAATATATACAGGAACCCTCAGAATCAATCACACAATCCATCTTATCTCAGCCTGGCCTCTTAATCTTCCTGTAAATATGGGCACTGAAAGAGATGGAACTGTCTTAATCAGATCCTTCCATCACTAAATTACTGCTGTCACTGTCACAGAGACAAAAATTACAATTTCAGCCAGAATTTGTAGGAACTGCTACAGAGGGTGACACTGCCCACCAAATACATAATGGGAAAGTTCAAAGCCTGTTTACAGGAAATGCACATCATTAACCAACTATCCATAGAAGTCAAGGAATCACCAATTCCTCTGGCAAAGCAGCCAAGGATATTCCAGCATCTACTGCCACCCTGACATCTGTCAGTTTCTGGATAACTCTTAAAGACACAAGAGACACAGCGTGTCACATGGAGAACCTTTGTGAGATGACACAGTGGACAGTCACCAATTCCCTCTAAAAGTTCACAGGGAAAAAAACTACTGCTGTTCAGAAAGTCAATTCCATTTGCATGTTCCTATCTGCATGAATCCAGAGGAAACAATCTGAAACTATACTGAAAAGAAACTTTGCCTGCTCTGCCCCAATTTCAGTGGGTTCACAAAGCAAATACAGTACCAGATGGGAAGGCTTGTCTGGGTTTTCCTCAAGAATGAGATATTGCTATATTCACTTTTACTTAAGCTCAGACTATTGCCACACCATTAGAGGAAGTGTCAGAATGGTTTTGTACCAAGAAGGAAGCAAAGGAAGCTGTTCAGGGCCAGGAAAGTTTTGCTGCTTGTCAGCTCTGGACAGCAGGAGGCCTCCAATGACCTTCCTTGTTCCACGACTCCAATTTAGGGAGACAGAAACCTCACATCTGTACCTCACCATATTGGGATGTACATTACAGTGATATAAAAGTTTAATTTTCTCTCCTAAACCATCCCTGCTTAAACCAATAAAGAAGGAAGAGCGCTTCTGCTCACTCAAGTGTCGTCAGCAGTTCTAAAAGGTTGTGGTGTTTATGCAGGATTCATTTGGGATGCAAGGATGTGACTTACAAATGTCTTTGACTCATTCCCATCAATATGCATGTGTGCCATTTATAACAGTAGCCTTGATGAGAACACACAGTGTAACTGGCTGCAAGAAACGCTTAAGAGGTTTACATTACAGCAGAATATAGAGCAGTGGTTAGAAATCACAGGCCAGGTGACACCTTCCTCTGATAAGCTGGTGATAAAAGCTGCAGGCTGTGATCTATAGGCTCTGGCATTGCCTCTTTACTCCTCAGCCCCAGAGGGATTCTTTGGATACGGCTCACTTTGAGCAAGACACAATCCTCAGGGTAAAACACCTTTAAAAATTAATCTCAAAAAATAGTATGGTTGCCTCCTAAATTGTTCACTTAAAAACAAAAGACAATTTTTTCTTAAAGTTTTAGAATGTTTGTAATGCAAACCTTTTAAAAGTATAATTACTTTTTGGTTTGACAGATTAATTTGCTTCAACTATTAAAATACCCTCTTTGTTGTAGAACTTACACATTTTTAAAAAACCCTAAAATACAGCAACCAGTGATCTTAAATAGAAAGTTCAGGCCATCTGAAGAACTCCTGTCATCACAGAATGATTTTCTGATAAGAATATTTATAATACTTCTAGACACCTCAACTGCTAACTCTTGAAATATATTGCTGGTTAAGAAGAAAACTTCATGTGATGGTTATTAAATAAAAAAATTAAGCTGAAGGAATTCTGAGAATGCAAGAAAAAATACAAGGATAAGAATCTACAGGGGGAAAAAAAGCAAGCAAAATTTTATTTTTAATTATTGAATTTACTTTTTTCCCCAGGTATTTGAAGCCAAGGAAGGCTGAACTGCCAAAAATTCAATGACTGTGATAATATTCTGATTTATTAATCTGCTGGTCACATACAGATACCTGGCCTCATGTGAAGTCCTATAAAGACACAAAGACATCCATAATATCAAAAACAAGTTCTGTTGCATGACTGTATCCAGAGTAGTTACCTAACCCAAATTCTTGTTCACAAATTGTCTGTCTAATCACCTAGCTACATAGGTCTGCACTGCTTTGAATCACCATATAAATATAGCTTAAGGAGCAGATGAAAGGCCACAGACAAAAGATGGTAGCAAATAACATTTCTATTGAATGGAGCACAATTATTGCAGAATGTTTCTATCAACATACAACTGCATCCATCCTATACACAGCCAAGCAGGCTCAAGCTGCTAAGGTCATTCTTCTGGCAGGAATTTAAGTACTGCTCTGGAGAAGAGAAACAGAATCTATCACACAGACAAACAGGAATACCCAACAATGCTGTAAACCACAATTTCATAGTAGCACACATGTAAAAAGCAGAACTTGTCCAGCACCAAACAAAGCAGGTAAGATCCTGCATTGCTATTTAAAGGACTGATGTACAAATATATCACTCAGACAAACTGGCCTCACCAGGCAAAGCTGCTTTTTTTAACCAGAGCTAATGTTTACTTCAGACCTACAGGTTACCACATTAAACCCACATTGAGCAGATGGAAAGGCTGCTTGCCAGCAAAAGCAAAGATGAAAAAAGCCCCTCAGCCTTTTAAAAGGCAGTTGAACTGTTGGAAACAACTGAAATTAAAACCGCCCACGCTCTGCACACGGATCCTTGATGGTCCCCAAAAGCAGAACCAGGGGCCCAGGGACACCTCAGGAGCCAGGCAAGGACTGCACTGTCACTGCCACAAGTTCAAGGGGCTCAAGTGGATCTTGGTTTATCCTGGAACCAGCTGGGCTTTTTTGTTTTACTTGCTTTCTAAGGCTCAAGGGTGGAGAACATATGGCTGCTGTTTAGGATGTCAGAATGTAGCAGTGGCTCAGTGGAACAGGGATGCACAGGATCTCTTCTGCTGTTCAGTTCATAGGAGTTGGAACCTTGTAGTCTAGAGAGAACTACAAAATTATGCCAAAAGCATAATACATGATTTCACATCAATTGCTCTGTTTGTATAAGTCTGTGATGTAGAAAGGTTTGTTTTAGGTCTAATTGCAAACTGGACACATGGCACCATTCTCCTCTTTCAGAACAATCCAGTTCATTATTAAATATCTACCTGTGAATGGCAGATGCATTCTCAGCATTAATTAACACAAGTAACACAAATTGACAACAGGGATCTTCCTGCACACAGAACTTTTTTCAACCTATCCAAATGCACAGTCACCCTTTTGGACAGGTATCATTGAGTCTCCTCTGTCAGATTTAAAAAGAGGCAGCTACATATGGGTTAAATCATGGCTTTCTCATTTCCTAGCACTTATTAACTCACAGGCAGCCAGCACAGCCAGCAGCTACTACAAGCTGCATTTATAATACAATGAAAAATGTTGCCAAGTATTATCTTGGTGAATGATACCTCTAACATCATCAGCAGGGTTTCCTTTTTGGAATGCATGTCTGGGTAAGTGAGGCTTACCTGCAGAAGCACTGTGGGATCTCTCCCTGCCCATACAGAGGGAACAAGAACGGGGTGTTGCCATAGCGGCCAAGGCACTGCAGGAATTTCTTTGTTGCCTGAAGACCTTCCAGAGTGCTGCTCTCAGTCTCTGACACCATTGCAATGGAGTGAAGGATGAAGTGCTGCAAGCTGGGGGTCAGCTTCCGTGTCTGCAGGAACTGAGCAAACGTGCTGCTCTCATAGTCTGGGGAGAAGCACAAGGCACTGAGCACATGTAACACCTGCACTGTCTCCTCTGCTGCAGCTCAAACAAGTGCTTGTGGATTTCAGTGAACAAAAGCAAGTGAGTTTTTCAACAAACACATTGATGAAAGTGGAACATCCAAGTCAATGAAAGTTACCAAAACTACTCCCAGAAATTGAGTTTTCTCAGAAGGCAGAAATATCACTCATTAAAATATTTCAAAATATCACAAACCCACTTTATGGGTCTCCAATGGCATCACAGAATATCCATTCTGTTAGTCTTGATCTAACACCATTTTCCAATCCTGACAGAAAAGTGAGAAACTGGACAAAAATCCATTGAAGTGCCTTGGGATGTTTCCTGTAAATTACCCCAAATGACACACCTAGAACAGGACTGCTGCATCCACACTGCCAGTGCTAGACTGGGTATTGATACTCAGAGAAGCCTCTCACACAGTGCCACAATCCAGAGATGAGAAGCTGCAATATTTATTTCAATTTGATGACTTGCTGGCAACAAACAAATGTGGATGAGACAGAGAGCAGAAAGGGATCAAAGACTCCATCTTCCCTTTAAAATAATATTAGTTGCTGGCACATTTTGAAATTCAGAGAAACACAAGTCTTCTGGGAGATGTTTAAAGCATGTTGGCATTGATACATCTCTGAAAAACTTTAGTTATCTTCATAACTGCAACATTTTTCTCCAGGAAAAGATTATATTTAAGCAATAGCATACCACCATTATTTCAGTCCTGGATAAATTCCTAACTAATTCAGAAACACTTCCATCAATGCAGAGACCAGTATTACCAAGCTATATATCCTGTCAGAGATTCAACCACTGCTTTATTCTGCTTTATTACAAATGTATCTTACTGCTCTTTGTACAGCCATGCAGAAAGTCATAAAATGACAGGGGTTTTTTTTGTTTTATAATTCTAAAAAAATTCTCCAGTTTTCCTCACTTCAAATTTCTTATATAATTCCATATTTTACAAAAAAAAAGCTTTTAAAAAATTCTTCACTCTCATGAACTCTTCCTATTAAAACTCTGCCTTCCCACGAATGCAATGATCTCATCAAGAGCAATTTTAAATTTCTGAAGTTTTTACATTAGCCTAATCTGACTCAAAATATTCTCAATTACTTCTCAGGCTATTTTAAAATGTAGGAACAAAATCTGTTTAACTGTCTCTGGAAGTAAAATTAATCTAATGTTATTTAAGTACATGAATCAATGGATTCATTTCAAATTGATGTGGCATCTCCTTTTTTTACTTAATAAATTTTCTAAATACCACCAATATCCTCACTCTGAGCACCTCCATTTCTTCCAGCAGCAGCAAACTGAGATCACCTGTAATCAATAAAGCACTTCAGCCTAATGAGTTTTTCTCCCTTCAGGATTTTCTGGAGTTCATTACAGACTCTCCTTTTCTTAATCTTACCAGATCTTGATACTGACTATTTTTCTCTTGCATATGTTAAAAATTTTCTCTGATGTTTGTACTACTCTTTCCTCACTATTTCTTTTTGACAGATTTTTTCTCTTTGCTTTAGTTTACTTTTAGACTCCAAGAACTGAGGCCATCACTTCATTCTTTGTACCCTGATGAGCACAAACCCAAAGCACCTTTCTCCTGTTAAGCTGATTTCCCTCTTTGACCCAATGCTCGTTATTCTTCACACATTATAGCTCAAATCTATTCTGATTTCCTCTCATCTAAATAAGCCAACAGTTGATAAAAGCACTTTGAACTTGCCCTCTACAACTAAAGAGCATTAAATTACATTTACTTTCATAGTTAAAAAATTCCATTTTCTCCATTTCTGATTTTGTGATAACGCATTGCAAAGATTTATGCAGTATCCAAAAAACCAGACACAAAATTCAGATACTTCACATTATTTAAAAAATACCTGGGGGAGGGGAGGAAACACTTAAAAATGACAAAAAGCATTTTGCAACCTTGCTGTAATATATAATTTTGCTGTTAAAGAAAAATGTAAATAATAAATGATGTGGGAACTAGAAGAGCAAGTGCTTAAGTAGAAGAATTTAACACTGAAGTGAAAAGGTCACAAAAAGGTGAAAGCATACTTTAAAAATGAATCTGTAAAAATAATCCACGTGAAAACACAGGAGAGCTCTCAGAATTGTGCCTCCCTGAAGGAGCTCCTAGGAAGGAAGTGTGCCTTGTTCACTGAGACTCTACCTTGGTATTCCTCGGGGTGCTGCTCATAGTCCAAACAAAATGTCAGAAATTTCATGAGCATTCTCTTCTCCACCATGGTGAGCTGTCTGCTGTTGAAGACATCTGCTCTTGAACAAGGCACCTGCAAAATATTTTTTAATAATTTCAGATACTTTCCACACTCTGAATGTAAAAGCATCAAGCAACAACAGTCTGATTAAATAACAAATATTTCCAATTACTGTTTTCAATTATAGTTATTTTCTTGCATATATCTTTCCCCTATTTTTCTATTGTAACTAAAGTTACCAATTTTCCACAATAAGAATATTCAAAAATCTTTTTTAGCCTCTTCCCCCTTTTTATTTCTCTTCAGTTTCACCTGCATCTCTGACTAGAGTTTGTATTAACTGTGCCAGTATCTCCTGTTGCCATTATCACATTGACTTCTCTTGTATGTCACATAGACACCAATTGAGTCTATGTTAGAATCTTAAAAAACAAAATCTGTAAATCCTCAAGAATTAACTGAAGAATGGCCTAAACATTTAGTCTGAGAAAAATATTTATGTCAATATACTGGACTGCATAACAATATTTTAGTTTGGTTTGATTATTTTAGTATTTTTATATAACACGTACAAACACCTTTTCTTTCAGAAATTAAATTAGAATCATAACTAAGGAAAAAACACAAATTTCTTGTTAAAAAATCCAGAAAAAGTAATTTCAAGCTTCTTGACTTTCAGAAGATGAGATGAAACACATGCAGCACAGTCTCTTCTGATACCTGTTCTACCTTCCCCTCTCGGAAGGCGAGGACCCGCGTGGCGTTTTTGAACTCGGCGTATCTGCTCACGTTGGACTTGATGAGGAGATCAATTAACAGACCCCGGGAGTAAAGCAACTGCACAGGGAGGAGAAAGGAACTGGTGGGTGAAAATCATCAGTGAAGTACCCAACAAAATCCTCACCAGCTGCTCCCTAAATCATCCGAACCAAGAGTCACCTTTTCCACAGGTAAGTTCCATAACCCTCAAGCTAAGGTTTAGTCATATATAATTTAATCATCCTGCTATATAAGATACAAATATATGACAAACTACAGAAGGGTCAGGAATGTAGCTATGAACTGAAAATATTTGTCTGTATTGAAGAACAGACTTTGCAAGATCACACAGGAATTTTCTGGGTAAAGGTTTCCTGGGGCACCAGTGAGGACACTACAAGGAAGCTGATGCTCCCTGCCAGGGAAACCCCAGCACAAACTCCTGGCCTTGCCCTGCTGACCACTCTTGTGTCTGAATTTCTGGGATTTGCTGCAATTAACACCATGGCCCACAGTGGGACAGGCCAGAGTATAAAAAGGATACTAAACAGTATTATCTGCTTACCTACCACCCACTGACTGCTGTTCAAGATGTCATTGCAAGGATGCTTGAAAGTGGGATCCACATTTGGAACATGAGGTTTGCAATAATGCATTTTGAAATGTCTTCACAAAGAATTGAATTAATTGTTGAAGAGAGTTTCTTTTTCAGTTTCCAGAGGTTTGAAAAATCTTTTTAGGCACAATAAGGAAAGCGAAGCATTCAACTTTGAAAAAACTTCCCTGTGCTGCAAAACGCATTTTTTATCTTTTTAAAAAGATTAAAAATCTGCATGCAGATTGCCCTTTCCTGTTTAAAAATATAATTTTTAATGGTACTATTTAAAAGGAGAGATTTTGCTTGTACTACCTAAATGCTATATTTAATGAAATTTACTTTTATGGTGGTATTTCTGAGCTGTGTTTTTTGATCTCTTTGGTTATAAAACACTTAAGGACACATTAAACAGCCCATGTTTGTTTTAGGGAGTAACAATTCTTACTTCTCAAGAGTGGCTATTTTGCCTCAAAGGTGCTGCCTCAACATGAAGGGTTTTAAAACAAATGTCAGCATTTAAGCAAAGTAAATGTACTTATACAGAAAGAGTCATTCAGTTCCTACCTTAGAAACTAAATCAATATTAAACCTTCTGCCTTCTCTAACAATTTGGGAATAGGTGATTTTCTTTGGCTCTTGGGCAGCGTTTTTGGAGGGTGCAGTTTCCGTCTTTGCCGGTTCCGGAGCGGACTCGCCCGAAGCTGTGCCGGGAGCAGCTCCACTGCCAGGGGCTGCTCCTGCCCCGTCCCCTGGGGCTGGCTCAGTGCCCGGGGCCTGCTCTGGCTCTGGGCTCTGTGGCTCCTCTCCAGGGCTCTCTGCTGCTGGATTCTCCTTCTCTGACCCCTCTGCTGCTGGACTCTGCTCTGATCCCAGAGAAATCCCCTCCGCTGTTGGATTCTCCTTCTCCGACGCTACAGAAACCCCCTGGGCACCAGGGGCTCCAAACACAGGCAGCTTTGGCAGTGCACCAGCTTCCTCAACACCTTCAGCTGAATCCTGACTGATTAAAAACACAGAGGGAAAAAGAGGGGGAAAAAGTCTTTTTGAAGAGTCTTAAAAACTTGTTTGAAGTTTTGAGTCAGTGCCAAAACAGAAACCTCAAGCATTTCTAGGAAAAGCATTAGAATTTCTTTATCCTGGCCAAATCAGGTGTTCCACCCACTAACAAACTCTGGTTCTTTGGCTGCAAAGCTATAATTCATGAGGACTATTTTTATTGAGGAGAAAAAAAAATGCCAACAAAAATTTGAGTTTTTACTTCATATATACTCTCAAAAGATAGAAGGATCTCAAAATGAAAATCAGGGCCCTCGTAGTGAAACAGTACACAGCTACATAAACAACAGAAATGGAGTATTTGGAAATAAAAACAGTACCTTGATTAGGTGTTCCTTATGGATTAAAATCCAAGAAATTGAAATGAAAATATGCATTAAGGTCATTAAGCTGAGATACTGTCCTGAAGAAAACAGACAAGCTTTATACAACTGAGCTCCTCTGCAGCAGCCATGATCCCAGCAGGGCCATTGAGAACCAGACCCAAAGCTTAACTAAAACATTCAAATTCCTTTTTCAACTGTGCCCTTGCATTCCAATTAGTTGTGCAAGCAGCACTGCTGTTATGTGCTCCAAATCCATGCACAGGGCATGAAGGCAGCCAGTCACAGGAGGGGCATTCCCACATAACATTTACTCTGCACAGTTCATTTCCTTTCCACAAGATTTCTTTAAAATTCCCCTTATAAAGCAGCCCTCCACTTTTAATCTCATCTACTTGCTTTATGTTGAACTTCAGTGACACCTCTCTTAGAAAGCAGGACTTTTGAACTTGGTTTAGTTTACACTACCAGCTGAGATGAATCAAATCAGTGTCATTGCAAGTGAAAGCAGTTCAGCAATAATTCCAAGCATCTTTTTATCTTTATACCACAAGCCATTAATGCACTGAATAAACAATTTAATCTTGGCTGAAAACTAATGAACTATGATTTTAAAGGTGACCTGCAAACACAGAGTATTAACAGGACGGTTAAAATTCCCAGAACAGCAAGGAATTACTCAGCATTGATACCAAAATGCTCCTTCACACACCTGCAGGTTACAGATGGAAGCAGGGGCAGGATTTCTGCTCAAAAAGGGACAAAAACCTCAGATCCTTTAAAAATTGCTCCTCATTTATGAACTCATGGAGCTCACATGGACTCATGAAAGGTTTGGAAGCGATCTCCCAGCTTGGGCACAGTCACCAGGAAGCACTTAACTCATGACTGGGGTAAAATATTGCCCTGGGAAATACAGGAACTGCTACAAGGAAGCACTAATGAGAGAAGGCTGTTCCTGTACATTAATTATGTCTTTTTGCTTCAGATTGCCAGCATTAAGGAACTATAAAATATCAAAGAAAGATAAGTACTCTGTCAAATGTTTTTTTTTTTTTAAAGTAATCTCTGCTACAAATAAAAATGAAAGTCAATTAAACATTGGGGTTCTAGTTGGATTTTGGGGTTTTTCTTAGGATTTTGAAATATGGTGTTTGAGAAAACTGCAAAAGCAAAAACTGCAAAAAAACTGCAAAAAACACTTAAGTAACTAAGAATGAAGCTTTTATTTAACTCATCCTAAACCTTTATAGCACAAAATTTCAGAATAAGGTTTTCTTTCTACCTTCTCCCAATCTCAATGAACAGTTCACCTAATTTTAAATGTACTTGATCATTACTTTTTAAAATCAAAATAAATTTGGATTCATAATACACTGTATTTTTCTGTATCACTCAAAAAGCAGTGTAACAGAAATATTTATATTTTAAATCTCTATTCACTACCCATTAAAGAATAGGTAAATCTCCATGATTTGCAGTTCCACACTTTTTATAATGAGAGCCTAAAAGCTGTATATAATCTAAATTCATGACATCCTTCCTATAGGACCAAATATCCCTGAATAATGTAAGAACTGTCTATAAAAATGACTCAAATTGAACTTCTGTACAGACAATTCTTCTCCTAATTCAGAAAAAAATAATACATCTGCAGACAAATTGTTGTGTAAATTTAGAATATTATCTTCCACCATTCATCAATTAATGGTACTAACAAAGGAATATCTTAAAATGAATGTGTCTTATTAATGCCTTGTAACAGCAACCCCTTCAGATAGGTCAAATGAAAAATTGCCAACCAGCTGGTTAATTTATTCAGCACAGGTGTTCACTATTTATTTTTCAGCCATTTGCCTTTTTTCAATCCAGCTTGTTGTAGACACAGTATTCTTTCCCTTTGATGGATGCACTTTGTTCTAAGGCCATTCATTTCAGATTTGCACTGTGTATATTATACTGCTACCCAGCTGTTTATTCTTTCAAAATAAATGTTTAATGGTTACTTCATAGGAGTTACAAAAGTTAAGCAAAAACAACAGAATCTAGGCAGAACATGTAAATTGTCAGAAACACAGTAATTGACTCTCTCAGAAAGTTTGAAGTTCTTTTGGAGAACTTTTTCTTTGCCAGGTTTATTAATCTTATCCTTGATACTTGGGGGGATTGGATTTGTTTTGGTGATGACCAAGACAGACAGCACTGTACTGAGCTAAGTTCAATGTTTAAAAGCATAATTTTACCTAAGTATGATCTCACTTCTAAGTGTGAAATCTCAGTGCTAGGGGACTCATTTGGGAGCCAGCTATCAGTCAAAAATTATACACAAAGTTAAAAGACTATGAAACCTTTCTATTTGATTTAATCCTTGTTTTGAACAATATCTATTAGGACAACAGGATAACAATTACAATATCCAAGTGTTATTGTTTTAAAATAAGCATTACATTTTATCTGCAATCCAGTCAAGCACTGTTACTGTGCAGCACTGAATCTTGGAAGAGCCCTAGTCTGTGAGTTTCAGATTGTATTTATGTAAATATTTATGTAAATAGTTATGTAATTCACACCCTTTTTCACCTACTTATGATGTTTACAGAAAGAAATCTGTATTTCTCTATGATTATGTGTCAGCATTTCACTTAGCTACCTGTGGTATTTCCCAAGGGATTCAAGGTTAAACCTTCAGAACTATCTCAAAGAATTTCCTCTCAGGAATTCTGGAGAGTGCTCAGTTCAGTGCAAAATTCAGAAGATAAAAATAATAAATAAATTAATACGCAGTTCAGTTAGTTAAATTTATATTCAGTGGATTTATCTCCAGTAAGTTAAATTAATTGCATATAAAAATGACAAGGGGCAAATATCACTTTATCATTTTAGCATAAGGAAGTATTTCATAATTAGAGTACTGCTGTCCATTTGTGCTCCTGTTCTTTTCTATGTGGTTCATTTTACATGTATTTAGGGGTTTAATTTATGGCTATGAGAACAGCAGCTTTTAGGCAAACTAAGAATGGAAAAATTTAATTGATGGCAGTGCACAACTGCCTACTACTAATGCCTAAACACAACACTGCTGTTTTCTACTCAGAAGTGCATCACAAACTCACAGAGCTGGCCAAGAAATTACACTGCACCCAGAGAGGTCATTTTGGAAGGATTAGGTTGTTTCAGTGAAGTGATTTCAACAAAGCACAAGGACATGAGAAACATTTCAGAGGCCAGGGTTACTTTTTGAGACAATGTGCAATATGGCAGTGTGGTGAGACCCTTCAAACCAAAAGCACATTATGATCATTTTACCCCAGGGCACACAAAATAGTTCATGAATTTCTACGTTTCTACTTACTCGCCAAAACAGAAATCTTCTACATGTTGAATAGTTTTATCCTTGCTGCTAAGAGGAATTGCTTCTTCATCCTCAAGGATCAGTTTTCTCCAGTCTTCACATTCATCACTGAGAACTGTCTTTTGCTTAAAAGAACAAGTATAAAATTACATATTGTACTGTGCAAGCTGTTCTTGAACTATAAATCTCTGTAGATACAAAAAATATGTACCATCTAATAATATAAGGAAAAAAACCCTCCTCACTGTCCTAATGTTTTTTTTTTTCTATTTGTATTTTTAAAGTTAAAACAGAGCTGGTTACTTTATTGCCCCATGCAAACATTTGCACTACAGCATTGGCTCTAGTAATCTGAAAATTAAATTAAATACATTAAATGAAATGTTAAATGAAATATAGCCTTTAGTAGAGCGTTGAATGTAACCTGGAATACAATCTCCTAAAAGACAGGTTTGCCACAGCCAGGGTAGTTCCAGATTCTGTGACAAAACTCTCTGAATGGAGACCATATGGAAAAACCTGGTGATCTGGGGGATTGTGTAAATCAGTGCAGGCAGGAATCTCTAAATCATACAACAGAACTCACAGAATATGAAGCTCTGCACTAAGCAAGTGCCCTGATTATGCCAGGGAGGCAGAACAGTGTAAAGAACAGGCATGAGACTGAGCTGAGAAACTTCCATCTCCTAGAGCCCAACAGGCTCTGAGCATTTCTGTAAATAACAGAGCAGCATGTGCTAACCCAGCCCCAGTGCTCCATCTCCTGAATAAATATCCTCCCTGGAAGATTTCTAGTGGACCGCCAAGAATCAGATAAACTTTGATCATTGAAAAATACACTATCAACATTTATCCTTCTGTCCTGGTTACAGGACATTTCAGTGGAAGGATCCAGCACCCACTTTTCTCCCCCTGAAGAAGAATCAGCAGGTTATCATAAAGGAACTGAAACAATGCTGTAGTTGCTTCTCATTAAGTTCAAGAACCCAAAAGTGTGGCTGAGGACCAGGCTGGTCTCAATCAGATGGACAAGGCAGGCACATCAGAGCCTCAGACTGCCAGGCCAGATGGGTGAGGCTCAGCCAGTAAAGCTGGGAACTACAAACCTCTTTGATCTGTCAAATTACCAAAGAGCAAAAGCAGGGAGGTAATTTGTCTTGTAATAAATCATACAAACATCAGAGATTCAATGTTAAGGAGGTCTAAAAGAAGCAATTTGGGAAATTTTTACCTGATTTTCTTTAATCCAGGACAATAATCCTGAAAAACTAAAGCTGGCCCAGTTTCCACCATAGTAATTTCTCCTGTAAGGAAAAAAAAAAAAAAAAAAAAAAGAAAAACTTGTTGGACAGGTGAAACAGCTTTCCCAGACTTAAAGAAAAAACAACCAAGTCTGATACATTCAAAACATTTTACTTGGCAAGATTTTTCAGATGCAGAATAGATAAAAATCAGTATTTTTCAACTCTTTTAATGAAATGCAAAATTTGTATTTTCCTCCTTGTATGCATCTCTGACCAAACACACTGCAGAGTCCAAAATCAAATTATTTGGAGGGTAAATGGATAATGCTGAGAACAACACATGGGATGATGTGAAGAAAAGGAAAACAGATAATACTGCTTTTTGGCCAAGACTGGCTCTCTTATCCATTGTGTCAAATACAGAGAAGTGCAGTTTATTGTTTATCTACTGCTTACACAACATATTATGCCTATTACAGACTGTGAAGATGCTCTGGCAAAACACTTACTGAACTGCATGTACTGCAGGTGGAGCCAAAGGAACTGATTTGTACAAAGTGATCATCCCTCCCTGAGCACTTCTCAGTTTTTATTTACCACCTTCTTGCTTGAAGAAGATTGCTTACTGCTTTTAAATCACAGAAAATTAATAGTTCTGCTGTTAATCAAAGAAAGTCTCTGCTCTCTCTTTTTTAAATTTCTCTACACAACTCTTGGATTAGTTGGCTTTTGTTGTCATGCACAGCACATCTTAAATACTTAACAACTCTGACAAGAAAAATAACAGAGCAATTACTCTTTAAAAAGTCACCAGTCCTTGCAAAATAAAAGTTATTTCAGGATTTGACTCTGTGTGCTACTGGATACAGTAACAGGCTGTAAGTGCCAGTACAGGCAATGTGTCCTGGCACTTCAGAAGCCTCAAAAATTCCAAAAATACCCTCCTGAAGAGATAGCTGATGTTTTGCATACACTAAAAAAAAATGTAGGGAGGAAGATAGGGTTTGCATTTTAAAGAATAATGTGAAGGCTGTTAAATCACTCTTATCATAACCTCCTCCACTTTTCAATTGTAGAGATCAGGGTGATAACAGTGAAAAGCTAAATTCAGGTTAGATTCTCCTGACTAGATTTACGATGGGATGCTTTTGACAGGGCTTATCTGCACTGACAAAGACTTCATTAAGAGTGTCAGCCCCGCTCCAGCACCAGAGGCTGCTGCTCTGGACCACGGTGCTTACTTAGCATATGAAGGACAGATGTCTGCTGAGCAGTGCCTAATTGCTCCTGACTACAAACTGACCTAAAAAAGTCTTTCAGCTCCTGCAAGGCAATAGTGAAGAACATAAATAGGACATCTTTTGCAAAGACAACAAAATCCAGCATTCACTGAATAAAGGTGGCTCCAACAATGGATTGTGGTGCTCCAGGCCCTGAACTGGGGGGACTGAGAGCACAGCTCCATCTGCAGATGGTTTCCAAGCAGGAATTCCAATCCTCTGTAACAGGAGTTCATCCTTTCTTCCTGTGACTGACATGGTGAGCTCCAGAACTACTGCTGTTTGGTATCACCCAGAACACAAAGCAATGAGGATTAAATCTAGGAAGTGCTCAATTCTGCGAGATTTCAATCTGTAAAAGACACTGACAGTTGCATGTGATGATAACTTCCAGCTTTGCTTAAGCTGTTAATAGTGCAGGGTCAGTTTTTCATGTTTTTTCAGATTCTGTGGAATAAAAAACTCGATATCCATGTATTAGCTGTCATTTCTGGATTTCCAAAAACCATGGCCATGAATATTTACTTTTAAGGAAACGTGCTACTCTGGTTCCAAGTTTCTTGAATATGGAATACAATATATAGCTGCTGGAGCAGGCAATGCCATGATCACAGAAATCCCAGAAAACACCTGCCTAAAATTAGGAGTAGGTTTTTTGAATCTACATCAATATTAAGTCATGCATATTTGCATGTAATCATTTTCAGTAAGAGAAACTAACATTATTTCCACAGGAAGTTACAAAAGTTTTTCTGTGAGCTGTCATACACCTTTCATGTGAACATTGCTCTGTTCATCAGCTAGCTTTTCCTGTGAAATTATTTGTTTCACCCAGTGTTGAGGCAACCCAGTGTTGAAGAAAGCACAGCATGACCCTGAATGGATGGAACTCCATCCATTGTGAGGAGCTGGCACAGCCCTTCCTTCTCCAAAGGAAAATGAACCACAGCTGTCCCTCCTGTCCTCTGGTGTCTGAGCACCCTTCCCAAGCTGTGTAATGCTACCTCAAGTATTCATATGCTCCTCAAGTAGCAAATTCCAGGTTTGTTTTATTCTGGAATTTTAATTAGTTTCCCTGCACTACATGATGAATCAAGATTGTTTAATTTTCTCATCTGAAAACACTACAGAAGGAAGACAGAGCAGACATGATTACTGACATAATGACCAAAGTTTATAGCAAGTCTTGAAGAGGAATTCTGAGAAGAGCTGACTAATGGTTTTACAATTAGGACTCCTTTGTAACCAAATATTTTTGTTATAATTTGCCCTGAAGATGAACTGAGGAATTCCTTTAAGTAATGGTCAAGATCAAAGCCCAATTAAAGCTAAAATACTGTCTCAAAATCTCAAAGCCTAAGCTCCCCTCTTCTCTTGCTATATTAGCAAACTACAAAGATGGATGTTCTCTCCCTTTTTTAGGGTTATAATCCAATTATTCCTTAACTAAGAACAGGATGCATTTTGAAGGTGTAACAGCAGAGGTGGAAAATACTTTTTCTAGCAAGTTAGAGCACTGAAGTTTTCCTTCCCTACCATACATTATTTCCTATCTTATATTTGCTCAAGACTCCTCCAGTGTTACCTGGATTTCACCTGAATTACAACACTGCTCCTTTTCCTTCACATTTTTCAAATCTCTAATCTGCAGTTCAGAGCTAACAGCAGAAAAAAGTTTTGCAAACTTTTGGAAATGTAGCTGAAGTACAATTTTACTTCTGCAAAAACCTTGTCTCTTCTCCAATGTTAGCTTTTCACGTTTTTCTTCAGTTACCAAGACCATTTTTGAAATAATTGGCAAATTCCAACCCGGAACATTGAAATCACAAATTGTTTCTGACTGATTAACAATCTGAATCTGAACCAAGGAAATATCTAATGTGCTCTTCTGCAGACAGACTGCAATTTGAGAAACTGGACACTTCAGAAAGCAGGAGATTCACAATTAAAAGTAAGACCAGCAGAAGCATTTGTTGGCCAGTGCTGGTTCAGGTGCTGGCCCTTCCCAGGGCCATGGCACAGCCCCCACGGTGACACTCAAAGCTGAAGCTGCTGATGCCTCACAATTTCCCCCAAGAGCTGCCTCGATGTGTCTGTCCTGCACCTGATCTCCCAGAAAGAAGTCCTGACCCATCAGAGCAGCTGTCTTTTGCACTGGAAGTTACTGCCACATCGATTTTAAGGATCTGAACACAAAATGACTTATGTTTCAAACCCAGAAAGTTTCCTGTGCTATCTATTAGTACACAGGCAAATGGATGAAAGATTCTCATTGTGCCCCACTGATGGTGTTTAGGAGCTGCCTGGCTTTCAAGAGGAGGAGTTTACCCCAAACTGCTCCTGAGAGCCTTCAGCCCAACAAAAGGGTGGGTGATGGTGGAAGTCACTTGTGCTACATCCCATTATATCTGGGATATGAACATGACTGAAGAGCCCAGCTGAGACCATGCTTTACTCTCTAACACCTTTGCTGTGAGATGTATCCTAACCAAAATAAACAGAAAAAGGACTTTTTCAAAAAAGCTGAAAGGACCCCAGAATTAACAAATTTTTCCTGGTTTTCCTTATTGAAATTAAATAATTTCTTTATTGTTCTTGCAAGAAATTGAGCTACTTAGAGAAGCACCTGTTCTGCTCTCTGGCTGCTGTACTCTCACAATTACCTCACTTCACAGCAATTAAAGATCCAAAAGAGGGCTGTATGAAGATATAGGGTCTATTACAACATATATTTTACAAGTTCTGGGAAAAAAAAGTGGGACAAATCATCTAGCAAGAAGTGGAACAAACTACAAAAGCAGGGATCTTGGACTAGGAAGGTACAGGAGCAAGGCCCAGCACACTTTTGGAGGCTCAAATAAAAGAATTTTGGACACAAAGAACACTCAAGCACTCTACAGGCAAAGCATAGTCAAAAAATAAGGAAGTTAACAGGTGTCAAGAAGCAAGACATGCCCAGTTTGGTCTACTTCTCACAGAAGAGAAGTTAAAATTCTGCATCTTGACCCTCCTTTGCCTTTGAATTAAATTCTACATGGAAAGATAAATAAGCCAATGAGGAAGGATGTAGACAATAAAACTGCAGCCTACAAATGCTGCATTCCAGATGCTAAATATCAAATATAAAATGTAGCTAAACATGCCTCACCCCTAACTGCTCCATCCTCAGTATCCAAACTCGTGCATAACTACAGATACAGAAATAAAAGAGGCAAATAAACAAAGGACTAAAAGCAGAAACTCAAGCAAGTGGTTAGGAGAAAGTCCTTTGCATGTGCACAATTAGTACAGGAAGCATATTCACTTCAAGTAATCCACTTTTAGTCTTGATCTACCTTCCTCCAGTAGCTTCAAATTTAAACTAAGTGCCAATCTCCACATTTTAAATTGCAAATTACTTTTCTAAATCATTTAACAAATATCCTTGAAATTCCACATGTCAACAGCTCATTAATATCTTCAGTAAATGTAGCTCTCTGAGAAGAACCACAGATTTTACATTTATTGAGACAGATAGCTGGCACAGAGAAATAGAGCTCCTTCAATTACAAGTTGGCAGAAGCTAACTTCAGTTTAAAATCAGTCTACAGCAATTTATGGCAACACTGCAGTGAAGTGACTATTTTGAATAAGATTAGCTACTGCTGATGGCAATGCTTGGACAGTGTTTATAAATCAAACTCAGAACTCAGTATTTTATAATAGGCCACTTCAAAACTATCTCCCATAATCACCTATGCAGTATATTATGATAAATGCAAACAGGGCTGAAGATTAAAAGTAATGAAATAAGTAAAGTACACAAGGTAATGAGAGCAAGTAAACTATAAACAAAGACTTTATGCATATATGTTTGCAATACCTGGTGCCTGACTTAATTTGGGCCTTTGTAGGGAACAACAGATTAATCAAAGTAGCACACCTAACACAGCTATTTCAGTAACCCCAAATTGCTCATTTCTTTATGCACTGAGAAAAATTTGAATTCATAATTCTGATCATTAATGAAGGGAACAACTTATATTGTTAAAAGGTGATCTTCATCATAGCTAAAAACAGGTATAGATAACAGAAATACTATTATAGACCTTGATAGCCAATGAAAACAAAAAACTGAAATAACACAAGTAATTCTCACCAAAGAGAATGGGATAATTACTGTCAGGACTGAGAATCAAGGGCACTAAACCTGTAGCCATTCCTGCCTGTAGCAGAGAAGGAGCCATCACAGCATCCTTCACCACAGCACTGATGTTCCAAATGCCTGAGCTAGCTTCCAAAAACTGTCTGCTCTATTGATGGAAATAACACCCCCAAAATAAGGCAGAGACAGAAACATAACATTACTTGGTGCCAGATGAAGAGAGAGGACTCCTGCAGCCCACACTGACAGAGACACAGAAACCCTTGCAGTCAGTTTAGCTCTCAGAAAGGAAATTACTGGAGTCACTTACGAATCCACATGAAGAACTCTCTGGCCACTCCTGGCACACGCTGCTGCAATAATGGACTCAGGCAAACCTGGAATGACACGTGCAGTTTTTAGAACTTAGCATGCCATGATATATTAAAAATTGCAATAATGGTAGAAGCAGGCAACTCAAACAAAAGAAATTTTACAATATGAGTCACTGAAATTTTGAACAGCCTCATGCTACTACAATAATGAACACTATTTTGTGCTCTTTAACATTTTGCTGATCCTCTTGAACGAAACTTTGTTTTTACTTTTTATATAACTGCATGGCACAAATCACTTGCAAACTCTACTAAGTTAAAGCTTGGCACTAGAATCTTTTCTCCATACCCTGCTATCATCACCAGATTGAGTAATTGCCAGCACAATGATACCAAAGCTTATTGGGGTGCTCTGTAACCACATTCTTGGTAATGCAGAAAGGTATTACCTGAGGGCATTTTTGTGTATTTTTGGTCACTTCAAAGTGAAAAAAAAGACTGTGATTGTCCTTAGAGTGGTATCCTTACCAAAATCTCCCACGTTATGCAATTACACTCTACCAAATCAACATGTTTTCACTATATTTAGAAAAAAAATATAGCAAAAAAGCAAACCAAAAGGCTGTGATATCCCTAAGCAATATATGCTTAGAATGGCACGGGATCCCACTGGAGTTCAGTAATTAAATGGGGCTGTTCTACAATATCTGCTCCTACCACCAGATTTCACATGCCCAGTTAAATGCCTTGGATTCTGGAGCAGGTTCAGAAAAGCAGGACAGCTCACCAGCTAAGCTCTGTGGCACCAACTTCTCTCAAATCCCTTTTTCAATGATCTGCTGGCTGTTTAAGCAAGTAATTCAGGAACAGCAAATAAAATTCTAGGGAATTAGGAGACACTTAAGCCATGTATTCAATTAAGGGATGAGATTAAAGGAAGTGAAAGGAGTGTTTGGCTGATCTGATTTCCAACAGCACCAGAAGCAGCTGCAGAGACAGAACTGGAAGGGGAAAAAGCAGCTGTGGAAGGGCACAATCTACTCTGGCCCACTCCATGACAAACATCTCCAGCAGAATTCCAGGCCTTCACCAACAAATACAACCTTGCAGTCTAGAAGACATCCCCTGGGAGCTGGGTACACCAGACCACAGTTTCATCAACTCTTCAAACCAGCAAAGGCCAACACAATCATCAAAATAAAGAGGTGCAACCTCTGCCCTCTTCATCTGCCCCTCCTGACCTCCTTCCAAATCAAATAAATGGTTGGTTTTTGGGAGATGGGGATTTGAGTTCCATGGGGATGTCCAGTAGTACAAATATTTGTATCAAAGAAGGAAGTTTAAGACACACATGACAAATTTTCCAGGAAAATAGCTACAACTTCCCTGAAAATTTCCTGGTTTTAATGATTACTTTTTCTGATGGATTTAAAAAAATAAAATCCTTTTCTGAATTGATAAAGAAGAAAATGTGAAAATAGTTTTGCATTGCTGACCTTCCACAGCAAGTGAAGGTTTAACACAGAATTAACCTCCAGGGGCAGGAGGAGGGATGAGCAGTTGCAGCAGTTCCTGGGATGTTTGTTTCACAGCCTGGAAAGGCCAAAATTCTTCTGAGTTGAATTTTTGGAAGCGAGAACTCAAAACACCCATTGTGACCAAGGAGACAAGGAGAAAATATCTAAATGCAGCACACACTTCAGGACTGACATGACACCCTGGCTGCACACAGTCATTATGTGAGAGCTCCACACTCAGCTGTCCCCCCATGTTTATATATATGGTTCATTTCACTCCCTCTATAAACTATCTGGAATAGAATCTACAACTACTCTTTGTTTGGAGTTCCCGAAAAAGCTTTTCTTTCCCTCATTGGGGCACAGAGTATTACTCTAGAAATGGAATTGAGAAACTTGTTTCTCCTTCCTTATTGATAAAAGCCACTGAGAGAGTGTTGTAAAACATCACCAGTGCTGCCTGGCTGACCTGGGCCGAGTTATAGCTACCAGGGCATAACTGATTGCTTGAAGCTTGATCCAATTGATACTGTGTTGGAGGTCTGTTCTTCCATTAACCTTGGATGAAATTGTTCCCTGAATTAGCTTCCTTGCTCTTGAAAGCTGGCATCAATTTTCTTCACCAACTCTGTGCTTCTAAGACACTGTGGCCCATCACATGCCCAGTGGTCAGAGTGGGAATGTGGATGGAAGGCAGGGCCAGCACATCCCACCTTTAGGTGAATTAAAATAAAATTAGTAATTTTACTCATTAGTGATGTCTGGTGGTACTTGGCACCCACCCATCCAGCAGGCAATGCATTCACTGCCTCACTGGAACACTGCAAAGCCCAAGTGAACAACTTGGGAGTGTTTCTAGTGCTGCTGCTGCAGGACAGTGGTGACTGCACACTCATCCTGGCTTCCCTCTGAAAAGAAACAAAGTGGCAAGCAGACTGAATTGTACCAATAATTAGCTCTAATTAAACTAACAAACCTGGTGGCATGGCCACTTCAGCACTCAAAAGAAACTGAGGTTTGTACCAATGTTTCTGTGCTGGGACAGACTCCAGGGCAGGAAGGTGCCCAGCAGGCAGCACGAGCAGCAGGCTCAGCACAATCTGTGGAACAGTGAGGTTGATCTGCACAGTCCCCTCCACTGCCACAGCCACAGCACTGTCCCCACCCCAGCCTTCTTGGATACATAACAGGCAGTTTCATCTCAATAAATCTCTAAGAGGTGGCTCTGCAATCTGACCCTGAAGTCTGCATCTGCTTGTTTCCAATAACCTCTGACCAAGATAATCTCCATTACATGAATTTTTGGAGCTTCCCTATGAAACACAATCAGCCATATTCTCATTTTCAACAATAGTATTTTAGAAGTAAAAAAGAAACAGGGGAATTAGCTACACATTATTTAGCTATCCAGTTATCCAAAAACCAATACTATTTTTAGTTCCAATACAACAAAATTAAAGTTTGAGATAACTGCTAAGGTGGAAAACTTTTTTCTCTTCAGTTTTAAAAGCCAATTAATTTCTGAAGTCTTACAAAATAACGAAAACTTACAATTCACCTCTGTGTGATCAAAAATTAATTTTAGGTTTACACACTGTGTCTCCTGCTGTACTTGCTGCTCTTGCAGTGCCTTGAAAAGGATGCAATCACTGCCCTGAGCAATTTCTAAACTAAACAGCTTCATATCTGTGAAAGTATCTTGGTTCCTGAGCTGTTCACTGCAAACTGTTTTGCAGTCATCCAGATGATAAGTTTTTACTGAATTACACAAGATCCATCTTGAAAAGGCTTAAATGTTTAATTTGCTTCACTCCATCTACTAAATAAATCACAAGTGGCTTTCTCCTAATATAAAATGTTGAAGGGAAATATATAAAACAGTTGGAACATAGACAATTTCAAAACAATTTTCTGGAGTCAGTTGACCAGCTGCAATACATTTTGTTTGCATCTGAACTTCTAAGTAGAGAAGAGCAGCTGACTCTGGAGGAGCTCACTACAAAATACTCACAGTATGGTTTTGGTATATGTGAAATTTTAAAAACGTTTCATAATTTAAAAGCAAATTAAAATACTTCTTGTATGTAATATCTTAAGTTAAAGATGATTCAAATTGATTCATTTTAATATTTGGTCATATTGCAGAGCAGTATCAGAAAATAAGTCTGCATTACAAGGCACGGCATAGAAATACCGACCCACTAAGAAAGGTAAGAAAATGTTATTGGTCAAGAAAGAAGTCACAAGTCAAAAGTTTCTTCTTCTGCACTGTAAATGCATGCAGTTATCTGTGTCTCATCAGAGGAACCTGGCAATAAAAACCATTCAATCTCACAGTTGGTGTAAATGAACATTATCTAGAAAAGGAACACAAGCACTTAGGCTTGAAATAAAAATTTAACTTCTTACTAAAAATCATACTCACACCACAGCAGTGTTCTCTGAACATACTATACAGCTCTGAGTCTGATCTTTGGTTTAAAGCAATAAAGCAAAAAGCAGATAAAAAGCAGATAAAGCAAAGTGCTTGAATTAAAAGATCTGTATAGCAAGACACATACTGAGTTATATTTTCACTTTTCTAATACTTTCACTTCCTTTTCTGCTTCCCCATGGGAAAAGAGCTTGCTCTCCTTGCTCCTTACACATTTTTAAACATTTCCCAGAGGATATTCAGGGAGTTTCTCCTCCTGCATTAGCAGCACCAGGTAGTTCCTTGGTAAAGCAGGGGCTGTCACAGGGTGCTCTGGCAGAGCCCCAGACAGCAGCTCCTGCAGGACTGAACCTGCAGCTCTGCCACTCTCCAGGCAGTGGGACCACATTTCCTACTGGGATACACAAACCTGGTTCCACTGCTCTTCACTGAGACTGGAATTTCAAAGTACCTTACTAAGCCTTTTTCTAAAGGAGTTTTTCACCTTGATATGCAGATCACCTGCTCTGTATTTTTCACAGTAGAGTCACAGGAGTCCTACAGGCTCTGTTTCTGTAAGATCAGCAATAAAATCTGGAAAAGCTGCAGAACACAAACAGGCTGAGAAGGACAACAAAGGGTTCACAGAACAATGAGCTTTCCCACAAGAGCAGCCAGGGACATTGCACAGTATCTGGGAAAGAAACCAGCCTGAGGTACCAGTAGGAGCCTAAACCTCCCAGGCAGCTATCACGGCACATCTGCTACACCCCAAAATCCAGAATGGAAGCCAGGCCAGAACACAACCCCTCCATTTTAGTCAGGTTAAAAAAATCAGTAAAGAGGATAAAGGTGCATTTACATGTGGAGAATACTGAAAAAATGAAAGGGGGACACACAGAGAGGACACGGGACAGTATGAGTCAGTGTTCATTTTGTTTGACATTTAAATGGACAGGCAATGACTTATCTACAAATGATTACAAAAACGTGGGTCTATTTCCTCCTTCCAGACATCAACATTACAAGTCAGTATCACTGTGTTAGTCCACAATGACCACTGACGTCAAGAAATATCCATCTTCAGCTGGTTTTCCATTGAGCTTTCATCAACTCTGAACAGCTGCTGATATAAACTGAAGACTGTGCAGTTACATAAGATAATGTAACCAAAATACCAGCCCAAAAGATGTATTAGTAAATATTTTCGTCACATTCTAAAAATATCCTGCATCACTAAAACCATTTGGAATTATTATTTTTTTACACCAATCTTCAGTGTTTACTTTAAAATTCTTATCTGTAATATTTGGGTTAGTTTTGTAAGGTATGTTTTCAAAAATGTGCTAGTATCTGGAAGTGATTTTTCGTAACACACCACACTTACATAAGATAAACATAAAGTACTTACACCACTCCCAGCATATCGAACAATAAATAATAGATTCTCCTGACAGGACTTTGATGACCTGGCAAAGCCCGAGTGCTTTCAGCCAAAATCGTATGAAACCATAAATCACTCTTTATTTTATAGAATATTTCAAAATGGATTCCTGCTTTCTACCTTGAAAGTCATTTCATGTGTTATTTATAACCACTGAAAACCAGAATGGAAAGAAAATTGCATAGAACTAGAATATTTACTGTGACTGCTTTCATAAAGAATAACTCTTTTTTAGAAAAAAATTAGAATTACTGGCAGACAAACTTGTGAATGCAACACCTTTCAAAGAGCCATATCCTTTATAACTTTCCCAGTAGTCAATGCAGGTCTTGGGGAGTGCCAGAGACAAGAAGTCAAGACTGAATACAATCCAATTCACTGAAGAAATTCCAAGGTAAACATGACCCTGCACCTGTATCCACACCACGCTGCACAGCCACAGAGCTGCAAATCTTGGCACTTACAGAGGTTTTTGCCCTGAACTCAACACTGCTGAATGTTTTGCCTATGAATTTTCCTATTTGACAACTGCCTGAAGACAAAAGGTCTGCCACTGATCTCCAGTTCTGCTGTTAGACCAACAAAAATCCCAGAGAAGAGTCCTTCCCAAAAAGCAGATCTGCTCTGAGGACTGATGATCCTGGACAGTAACTGCTTTGGCCAAGAACCATCTAACAAACACTCCTGCCTGGCTGATGGATAACTCCAGCACAGCACTGTGTTTGAAAAGCAGCAAAGCAGGGATATGAGAGACGAGGAGACAGGGAGGGGAGAGTGACTTCAAGGCTGCAACAAAAAAGGAAGTAGAGCAAAACAACATCACAACAGCTTTCATTCTCACATTGTGTTGGCCATGAAAAACCTCAAGATACGCTCACCAGTTTCATGTCATGAGATAATCCACTTTTCTTTACAACTATGGATGAAAATTACATGATGGTAGAGAAACTTCAGCTGCTGCACCCACGAGGACAAGTATTTTTGCACCCACATCCACCTTGCTCTAAACTTTCTCATGCAAGAAAACATCTGAGTTAAGGAAAAGGAGTTTCTTCTAAAATAAATTTTCCTTTTCCTGTAGCAATATTGATGAATTAATTGAACTTAGACATTAACTGAAGCACTGATGACTAAAATTTAGTTGAGGTTCTATTTGCACTAAGCTTACTACAGGGAAACAGTTAAATGAGCCTGAAGTAAAAACAAACTCAAATCTTATGTTACCAGTCAGTCTAATTACTAAATTTAATAGCTGCACCAGGAAAAGGCCACACATGCAGAAATTAATACAATTACTACTATGCATTAAGAATACCATTAACCACAAACATTCTAGTTATTATGGTATGACAATTAGCTATTCACAGGTACACTCAGCACTGGTGACAGCATTAGAAACTGGAGTTGAAGACTAGGCTAAAATATTCCCTCAGGAGTCACTTCCCAAAGAGAAGACAGATGAAAGTTCTACTCTGAACCATCTTCCATACTGAGAAATTTAATACAGATTGAAAGACTCTCAGTGAGTCACCAGTGTTAATCACCTCATATATATGTTCTTAGTAAAAAGGAAGGCAAAGACAAAACAACTCCTGAAGTGCAGAACTCTGAGAATCCTGGAATCAGTTATAGCAGTACTCTCTACAGGTGGGCAAAAAGGCATCCTTGAATATAGCTCAACACCCCCAAAGAGAGCAATATTTTAGAGAATTTCCCTCCTGCAACATCTAAGCTCCAATATTACACCTCACTCCAAAGCAGGGAAGATTTGGTTTTATGGCTGCACATGACCTGCTCTCTCTGGCACAGGTAGTCCTTGCTCCCTTCGTGGCTAGAATAGCAGATAGCTTAACATTAATATAATTTTCATAAACCTCTGAGTTTCTGCATTGGATGCATGAGCACTATTTACCTCATGGCAGAATATAATGGATCATCCCCAAAAGTTACACAATGTTTAATATTTCACCCTTACAGTTTGATACTTCAGTTTATCATTATTAACCAACCTTTTTACACACTCAAAATGTTCTCAAATCTGAGCCCATATGAAAATGTCAGATTCATTACTACATACCACTCCACAGAACAGGGTTAAGACATGCAAGAGATCTCTTAATTTGCTCAAGAACTTAAATTTTGCATTTCTAGCACAGTTTTCGTCAAAACAATAGCGGCAGTATGGTTTTATAATGACTCAAAAACTCCAGATATAAATCAGGAATCTTTTAAACAATTACACATACATTGTATGGGGATTGCTTTTCTCTACTGAACACTGATATCAGCAGTTTCTTTAATAAACTTATTCATTCTATTCCAAATTGCTAGAAATCTTAAATCCCATAGACATAATTTGACAGATCAGTGAACTCCAAAAACAGTTACTAATTTCATATGGAAAACAATAACATTTAGAAGTGCCTTTCCATTTGTGCTCCCAACAACATCCTGGGCTCTTTACAAAGGCAAACAAAATCTGACTGTAAATCTGGGACCTATAAACAGTGATGCATTTTAAGACTAAAGTTCACTGCTGAATTTAAGGTGGGGGTTTATCAAGAGCAATATGAACCAGGTCACTGTCACTGGGTTCTACAAACAGAAATCTATTCCAATGCTTCAAGATTACTTTGACACATGTTCAAGCACCAAGAATCTTAGTTCTGAAGTGGTATTTTAAAATTCCTCTTGTAGTTACACTGTGGTAAGTTACAGTGAGACACTCCAGGTCTCCATCATTATTCATCTGAACAGGATGACCTTGCAGAGGATGCAGAAAGATTAGAGTTAAGTGTCTGGTATATGCAATCATTCATAGACAGAAGAATGTGCTTTAATGAGAAAGACTCAACAAGCTTTATGTTATTTATAAAGCAGGCATGGAGATTAGAAGAACGACTTTGAAGATTCAAAACTACTTGTATTGCAGGATATGATAAAAAAAATATTATCAGCCTATAGCACATATACTAAAACGAGACAGAAATTCAGCTCTTCAGAGCTATTTTCCTTGCACAAACGCAAACCTGACCAGCAGGATGGCAGTTTGGGAATAAGGGCTGGCAAGGGAGGCAGAGTCAGTCAGACAAGGCTTTCCGAGGCTCCAGAGGAGCCCCGATCTCAGGTGTAGGGACAGGTTTGTGGCTGTCACAGGGCCGGGGTCCTGGCAAATCCCTCAGAACCGGCCGCACACGGTCCTCCGTGACAACAGCATTTCTGAGCAAATGTGGCCATTTCAGTGTGAGCAGCAGCCCTACAGCGGGCTGCGAGTGCCCGGGACGCTGGGGGAATGTCCCCGCCGGTGTCACGGAGCCGTCCCCGCAGGTACCTCAGCAGCCACTCGCAC
>VXBI01001486.1:389765-406985 GCA_013397375.1 Toxostoma redivivum | reverse complement strand
CCCCGCTTGAGGGAGAGGAGTGCGCGGGGAGGGAGTGGCGGCCCTGGCTGAGGGAGAGGAGCGGTAATGGAGGGAGGAACGGCCCCGCCTGAGGGAGAGGAGCGCTCGGGGACAGCCCGGTGGTGTCGCCGGTCCGTCCCCTTTCAAGCCGCCAGCCGCCGGGCCTCAGCATCCCTCACCTCTCTGCTGTCCCGCTCATCCCCAGATCATGCCTGACCAGCCGTGCAGAATGCTGCGGGATGCATCAGGGAACATACATTGATACATTCTGTGCTCACAGATATGTTCTAGATACGTTCTATGTTGTAGATGATACGTTCACAAGTATCTACATCCATCAATAAGCTTCCTAACTACGGTTACATGACGGCATTCCACCTACTGAGCCAAACACAAATCGTTTCAATGCAAGCACATGTGTTTTTGTATGACTTACGGGTCGGTTTGAGGAAGAAATTATTAAATTCTTCCCTGTGAGGGAGGTGAGGCCCTGGCATAGGGTGCCCAGAGCAGCTGTGGATGCCCCTGGATCCCTGGCAGTGCCCAAGGCCAGGGTGGACAGGGCTTGGAGCAGCCTGGGTCAATGGAAGGTGTCCCAGCCATGGCAGGGGGGGCACTGGATGGGCATTAAGGTCCTTCCAATACAAAGCATCCCGTGGTTCTGTGAACTCCACTGAGGTTTCTTGGATTTTCTCAGAAACAACGAATTTCCCTTTTATTTCCCCTGCATATTCATTGTTTCCAAAGCAATTTCTGTTATTTTTTTGGTCTTGTTGCTCATTGCTCCTTATTAATATATTCAAGAAAATACTTTCATCGTTATTTTAAAAAATTTCCCTTACCCCCAGTTGCAGTATTTTTTACTTTGGCCAGCACATTGAACACAGATATGAAGTTATTAGTGTTAGAAAGTTTATCAGTCGTTAATTTTATGTCCTTTCTTGTTAATTAACAGATAGATGTTTGACTGTGCTACATTCTCTGCATGCAAAACCCTTTCTATTTTTGTCAACTCATTCATTAACTCCTTCTTTCCCTCTGAAGCCCAAAGCCACACTTCAGTCTTGCTAAGGCTCTTTCTTCACCTTCCAAAGAAAAGAAGGTGGAATCAGGGATAAAATCCAGAATCTCCTGCTTCAGAGTTGCCCCTCCCATAAGATCAATCTGAGTGTAAGAACAGCAGGACTAAAACCACAGACTTGAAAAAGCCAGATCCAGCAATGCAGGAAAAATAACCCAGCACAGAACACCTGTGCCAGAATATGCTGGAAATTTCTGGAAAGTTTTTATTTTGCATTTAATGGCTTATATGGCTTTAAACTAATCTCTTAATATTATTCATTGTGTATGATTATATTAAAGTCTTAGCACCTTGAATCAATAATAACAATAAACCAGCTAGCAGCCTGTTAACACCTTATTACAAGCTCCTTGTTCACATAGCAAAAGAATAGTGAAAACAGTAAAAAGTGACTAATGGAAACCAGAGGCCAGGTTACCCCTGTGGTACTGCCAGACGTACTGGAGCAGAGTGCAGCACAGAAAACAGTCTGGCAGGAAACATCCAACTATGCAAGAACAAAAAAATAGAGATTTAAATATCAGCACTTGCTTACTGCGCTGATAAACACGTTACAGAGAAAATGAGGAGTTAAGAATTCAGATAGAAAAGGAGTAAGATCAAGTCTTATGTTCTTATGTTTGTATTTCCAACTGTCCCACAGAGACTTTGATTAAAACTTCCATCGTGCAGCTCCCATGCAATTCCATGTAGGGAGCTGTCATTTCCACTTTTTAACATGTAAAAGAAATATAGCTGTAGAATTCTCACAATGCTGGATCATCCCTGACCTAAATGTTGTGTGCTGAAGAACAAAGCATCACTATATTGGTTAGATGAGATAAGACAAACTCCCCTTGCACATCCTTTTCCTGCTGAGGGAAGGCACACTCAGGAAAGTCTAACATCATCACGAAATCCTTTTGTTACTGTTTAATATAATTCTAGGACTGCACTGGAACAGAGCTATTTCACTGTCAATGTCTCACTGTTTCTCAAGTGCTTAAGTATTTATCCCACCACAAAATGCTGTTGTTTGGTGCTGTGAGTTCCTGTTAGCTTCATTCATAAGATGCAATCAGTGCAATCCTATTTCGTGATGACAGTCATTATCCACTGGACCAGAAATCCTCCTTAGTACTTTTTATTTGACAAAGATGATTATTCAGGATCCTTAACTGCAAGGCTTGTCAGTCCCACACAACACCAAAATATTTCTCTGTAGTTTGCAGTTTTAGTATCAGCAAATGTAGAAGTGAAATATGTAAGTATGAATAATTTTTATGAGAATTTCATGGACCTTGAGAAAATATCTTGCCATGTTTTTCTCTTTAGCTATTTAATTGCAATGTCATATTAACAGAAAGCAGCATACCCAATTCTGCATGGATGAATAAGCACATTCAATAAAGAAGATTTAACAGAGTAAATCAAACACTGGATTAAACATTTTCTGCATAACAGACCACAAAATGGGCATTCATTTTACCAATAGATCCTCTACATTAGAAACAAATAGAAATGCACACCAATGTAATTAAACTGCACATCCTGTGCCCTGCTTACTGAATTTCCCTATATTTTGTTAAACTAGGTCTCATCAATTAGGATTTCCAAAATGCATACTGAAAAACTGAATGTAATTTTTTAAACATTTGGATTAAATAAATCTTTCCCTATGTTTTATTAAATAATTCCTACATATGTAATCCCGCATATTGCAGAGGATTTATACAGAATTTTTAGCAATAGCAGTTCAAAAAGGCACACAAAGGTAATTTTAAGAACCCACTTTTAGCAGTTCTAAATACTTTTTCTGTGAGCAACTTTTCCAACTTTGATCTTAACCAAAATATCTCTCATAAAAACATGGTGTTTTACTTTAGGACTTTTATTTGGGATTTTCACAAGTTCAGGGAACTACCCTTGTTACTTTAAAGTTTATATAGTTAATATCTAACTCTATCAAAATGCTTTTCAGAAGTACAGCAATCTGAACAAAATCTCATAAGCTCTGGAAGTGTTTTTATTTATATAGGAACAATGAAGTCCAAAAGAAAATTAGGAAGAATCAGCATTAGAATTATGGAGTTTCTAGTAATCTCAAGATCTAGTCTCCCACCATTTGATCAAATGCTTCTTCCTCCAAAAACAAACAGCAAATGCCTCATCTTCACTATGATGAATTTTAATTTTCTTGAGTTATGTGGTCTCTATCCTGCAGTGATTTCACATGTGAAATCTCATTATTCATTCTATTGTTCCCTCAATGGATACAGAATTTAATTCTCCTTGAGTACCGGTTTGAAAAAGGATCAGCAGCAGGATCGGGCCCATTAGCTGCCTGAAACATCCAGTGAATAACCTGGTTGATCCCAAGGGAATGGCTCATTAGTTCAGGCAGCAGGGCAGTGTTTGTGGGTGCTGCACTTGTGCCTGGTTCTCCTCTGCAGTTTTGCAGTTCCACAGCTGGCTCCCAGTCCTGCATGCACCACCCTGACTGTTCATTAACCACAGGAGCAGCCTCGCCACAGTCAGGCGTGCTTGGGAAAAAATATTTCTTTCCAAATTTATTCTAAACTCTCAGACAACCTTTATTGCAACTCCCTCTTTTTACCATTATCTGAGTTTGTCTTCCTGTCACAGTTTGTAGTGGTCAGCCTCAATCATGCCCATATAACATGTGTGATATTAGTGACATTAGACCTTATACTGCAGATCCTCAGTCGGATGCAGACAGTTCCCGTGGATGGTATGAATATTCCTGTGATAAAGGCCTTGGTTGATTAGTGACATGAATATATTTTTAAAACTCTGAATAATTAAACCCACATTCTCTACTGAGGAGCACTGAAACTCATTTTGAAGTTGCCCTTTTGATTACTAAGATGTGTGTAAATTATGGGATTGCTTAGAGAGACTGGAAAGAGAATTAAATGTCACTTGACTTCTGTAACCATGCAAGGCAAAGAGTTTACTTTTTCAATCTTTACTTAATGACAATCTGCAGAAATTCTCTCATGGCAGTCAAACTTATCTTGTACAAAATGAGTACCAAGGAGAAAAAAACCTAAGATCATAGTTTTGACAAGGCAGCTCTGCTCAGTGTAACTAGCAGAGTAGAGAAATAAGGTTCCACTACAGCTACATTAAGGATTACCTATGAATTTTATGGGTTTCCTAAAACTACAGGTGTTCAGGAAGAAGGAGAAAGTCTTTGCAGCAGCCCCAAGATTCAGGTTGGTTCAAAATCCAGGATGCCACAAACAGAGTTGAATGCTTTCTGTCCTGGCAGTTCCACTATTTGTCTATTCCAGCATCTAAAAGTCTTGGTCAATTACGATACTTCAGGAAGTGTCAGTAAGCACCAGAAAAAAGAAATGGACTGGAGATATAAGACTGCTGTATGAAGTTCTGTAATAAATGAAGATTCATTAGGATTACAATTTATTAAGATTTAAGGAGGATTAAGTAAAGATGGACAAGTGTGTCTAATGACATTCAGTTACTGCCTTACTTCATTTGCAATATTACTCAAAGCAGTTTTATTGCACAGTAAGGTTTTCAGACTTGTGTTCTCTGAGTTTAGGAAACTGTACGTTTTCCAGCACATCTGGAGACTATAGCTTATGTAAGAAATAAATCTCTTTTCTCTGGAAATATTCCCATTCTTTTATATATTGCATTGCTTTTATTCATCTCCTCTGAGTTGTTGCCAGTTTATGAATACAGATCCTTCAGCCATTAGTGCATATTCCTACTTCATTACAGTCAGCACAAATTTTGCCATGCAAAGTTCAGCCTCAACATCTTGGTCTTTTCTGTTTGATTAACAAACCATAATTACAGCTGAAGGTGAAATGTTTATTGCCTTAAACAGGAGATAGGAGCACTTATTTTATTTCACTTCATATACATATACATATATATATATATACACACATATATTTTAAAATATGCCAATGCAAATACTGAAAAAGACAGGAATTAGTCTGGGAGATGGACGATACAGCAAATGAAACAAAATCAGACAGCCCCAGATTGGAAGTTTTGCATTTCCCTGTTTGAGAAGAATGACGACTGCAAGATTATTGAGGATTTTTTAAACAGCAGTGTTCTCCAGTCTTGAAATATCACAACTGGCACCTGGCTGAAGTGAAAAGAGAGGATAAACCAAGACTTTAACTTCTGAAACTGATAAAAGTCCCTTAGGAAACTCCCCATAAATATTATCATATAATTAAAAGGGTTTAAAGTAGTCCATAAAGTAAAGGAATTGATGTGTCTCATATGCAGTATTTTTGCCTAGACTTCACCAGAGAAACCATAAACAAAAGACTATAAAGGCCTCAGCTGAAATGAGTTTTTGCCAGCTGGGATTCTTGTGAAGACACACGTGTCACCAAGGACTCCAACACCAAACTGCAGCCAAGAGAACCTGAAAGTTAGGAGTGAGTAACAGCCAGGGACTGACTTTCAGGTAAATCAAGCTATTGGTGGTAAAACTGCTAAAAATCGAATTAATGCAACAACTACATTCGAAATTACAGAAACGGGTGACTAAAAATGATAAAGCAAACACTGTTCCTACTTTGAGAAAATCTCTGTGGGAGGCTGATTTGCCTCAGTTCCAGTGCTGGGCCTGTCAGGGCTCCACTTGCAGCTCTGTGTAAGAGCAGAGATTTAGTTTGGGCTTTGCTGCTGCAGTGGTGGAAATTTAACATTATCTGAGGGTACACCCAGCCAGGGAGGGGCTGCCAGACCCTCTTCCTCTGTTTCCTCTGAAAAGGCATGTGTGAAAATATCTGTCAGCTGCAGCAGGGTGATTTGGGGACAGATTTAAGTTGTGAAAGGGCTGTGGCTAAAAAGAAAGTTACCAGCTTATAAAGCAGGAGTATGTGTAATCACCTCTTAATAAGTGAATTTACTAAACTCATATACAGCAAAGGCCTCCTTATTGAGCATTTCCCTCCCAACATTACAGTTCAAGCAAGCTTTGTGTTTAAAATACTCTCTTTAGGATTTTAAAGCCAGAGAGTAGCAATAGTGGTGCACTGAAATCTTTAAGGCATTTGAAATGAGATTATACTCAGCTTGCTCACAGAAATGAGAATAGCTCTTGTTTTTCTTTCAGAAGTTGAGAACTGGTGCCAGACTGTATGTATGTGTGATGCTTTTGAGAATTCAGGATGGACACTCAGGATTTAACATCCATTTTTCATTAATCCAAACATAGTGCACTCCGTTTAAATGCTGCCTTTTCTTCTGCAGAAAAGAAGACATCCACATTGCACTTATTAAACTTTAATTATACTATATGTCTAGGAAAAGAATGTTCCTACTGTAAACAATATGTGGGCCAGCTATATTGAAGTATTTAATGTTTTTATAAGATGCTTGCATTTTAATCTGTTTTTGGGGGACAATATCTGCAACCTGAATTTCAACCCCATTGCTTTGATAACAGGATTTTCTCCAGGCTGTGTGTTCTTAGAGTGATAATATATAAAATGAAAACAATGAAAGGTCAGATCCTGTAGTCTGAATGAGAATTTTAGGTGTGAATGTAATAAATCATAATGCACAGTACTCATTAGAAAGTTGTTTTTTTGTTTGTTTAGTCTTAGCATCATCTTTTCCAGGGTAAGATGTTGTCTTAGCAGATCCCAGATCCAAGCAGTACTCCCAGGACAGCTCTTCAATAAGGTAACTTCTCCTGGAGCACAGCAGTTATCCCAGAACTCCAACCACCTCTCTCAGGCATTCTGCACCATAGAATCTCTGAGGGGAACAAGGAGACTTTGAGCCATTATCTTTATTTCAGCTGGGTGCCTGAAGTGGCTCAGAACCCAGAGAGCAGAACTAATGGGAGCATAATGTGCCCTCCCCTTTTTGTACCTCCTTAGCACCTAAGGAGCAGCACTTCCTCCTCTGTTTGATGAGTAAATAAAGAAATATCTGTAGCTCCTCACACTGGCAATATTAATTCTATATAAAGACCCTCATTTCGACCCTTCCATTAAGCCAGAAGAGACAGAATTCCCCCCCTCTCTTCAGAAGAATGCTGTGCTGTTGTCAATGTTGAGGCAGATTATTAGGAAGATTTGCAAGAATAACTACTTAAAATGGTCACATTCATTTTAAAGAAAAGAAATATAATTGGTATTTGCATAGAAGAAAATGGATGAATTTAAATTTTAGTTGATTATAATTATTGTCATCATAATCATCATCATTATCTTTGTATGTCTAAATGACTGATTCAAAGAAGAATTTTTAACACATTTCACATGTCAGTGCAATTCTTTTCTGTTTTGTGCTTTAGTGCTTGGGGTTTTTCATTTGCTTTTTTCAGTCTGAACTTTTCATGGAAGCTATTGTAATTTTCTTAAAAGGTGGAAAAATGTTTCAAAAGAAGTCAGATCTAGAAGTACTACATACATCCTTTTTTTTTCCCCCCAATAAAGTGTAATCAAATTGTACAGAAAAACAGGTACATAAATACTGTGGGATGGCACTTTGAAATGCTCCTAAGAAAGAGATTTTACATAGTGAGGTGCCACCTAAATCTGGCCTTTTGGGCCAGACAAGGGATGTTAAACAGGGATAGTTGCACACAAATTAGTCAGTGAACTAATTGAAGTGGTCATGCATCCAGATGAGGGTATCATTCAAAAAGTCCCTTAATGAACTGGGACTGTATGTAGACACTGAGCTCCTAAAGATTTCCAGAGTTCCTAATAATTGTTTGTATTTCAGCACTATTGATACTGATCCACCTGGGGTTTAATTCTGTATTCCCTGGTAATTTTGCTACACAGTAAACTCTGTGTATTCAACTACTAAATCTTTATTGTGTGAGTTTATCGGTATTGGCAGTTATGAACAGTTCAGATCCACAATATTTGTTGGTGAAAGCAGTTTCCTTTTTCCTGAGTTTATATCACATCAAACCAGAGATGAGCAATCAAGACTACAAGCACTGTATACTGTGCATAGCAAAAGAAAAGTTTCATAATTCCCATTTCCCTGATGACTTTGAAATTACTATGAAAAGCATTTTGCAAGAAGAATCATCAGAGTTGGTGTGATAGCTGTGATACCTGATACCTGGCATCTGTGAAAAACAGGGCTTGATCTTCCAAAACTTAACCTTTGGTGTTACTTTATTTTATTTTGTTCATTTACTCTTCCACGAGGGCCAGTGAGCCAAGTGCTTAAATCCTGTTTCTGACCAGGGTTACTGTGACTTGTGGAAACAATTGCTCCCTGCAGCCTTGCAGATGGCGATTTCCTGACAGCCTCTTTTCGGATGGCTTCCTGAGTGACAAGGAATTCCCTAGGAAGAAATTGGGAAGATGGATTCTATGGGAAGCCTTACTTGTCTTTGCTTGGTTAAGTTATGGTATCTTCCTATTTTCTTGGGATAAACAGAAGCACATTCATGCCACTACACAGAAAGATACCTTAAAAACCACACTTGGAGCTGTAAAAACTCACAGATGAGCTGTCTGCCCAGGAGATGGACTGAAGGGAGCCTGTTGGAAGGGTTTTCCTGAGTGGCTTCTCTTAGGCAGAGGAATTGTCAGATGGACTGATGATTATTGAGCTGCAGCACAGCCATGGAAAACCTCTGGCCAAAAGACAGACTTTGAAGTTTCCTCTCTATGTCCAGGAATTGGTATTTTTAACATGTATTTTCTATGGAAAAGGACTGCACTGAAAGATGCTGAATTCAAGTAAGTTTCAGTGAATGGAAAATATCAGCACACCCAGGGTTCCTGGTTAATTTCATGCACTGAAGTGACCACAGTGTGTTCAATCAACATTCATTATTAAAATAGCAAAGAAAATCGGTGTCTGAAGTCCTATCACTCTAAGCAAAAACATTTTTTTAAAATTTTCAGTTTTCTTCAATTCTATTGATCACATAAAATAGACCATTATCTAAAATAGAACACTCAGTTCAATTTTTAAAAATCAAACTATATCGTACATTTACATTTTAGGAAAAAAATATTTACATTGCAAAGTTTCTATTAAACGTTGCTTTATTCTATATTCATAGACCTTGTGGGAAAAAAATAGGGAAGATCTTGTCATATTTAAAATCATAATGGAATCAAATTGTAGGACATCTCTTTAGAAAAAATACGAAGAAATACTTTTGGTTTACAATGCAAAATACTCTAAATACTAATACTCCTAATACTAATGAAAGAGATCAGTGATGGTTTCCCAGGGTACTAACAGGTTTTTAACATTGTAAATATGGGCAAGGATAATTTTTAAAAACTCAAACTACAGGATGGTTGTGCATTAAATAATTATGATCACAGGTGTTCCAACCTCTGCTCTCAATTCATGGCCTGATCATCCTTATGCCTCCACAAGTCACTGATAATTCCATCAGAAAGTCAATGAAGTTAAAGTATATAAAACCAGGTTTATGTAAGATTATGGTTTTTTTTCAATGTTTGTCACATCAACCTTGATGTGAAGGTAAGTAAGAGGAACAAAAGGTAGATAAAGTCAATAATGTCTCCTGAAGATAAAGAAACGTCTTCTTTCACATGACTTTATCCAAAAGCTCAGACAACATACTGAGACACAGAGATTGGTCAAGTTAAAAACAAAACCTGCTCTTAAATATTTGATTCTGATCTCACTCTGAGTTGCTTTGACTGAGATTCAGACAGACTCAATTCTACTGTGGATTCAGCCTCACCAGCTCAGGCTTTGTGACAGGGGTAAAATAGCAGAATGAGTCTCCAGTGAGACCTTTCCCTTCACTTCCTATAAAGAGCTATGGAGTATCCTTAAATGAGTATTCATTAAATACTTACTTTTATTAAAAAAAAAAAATAGGTTCATTACATTTTCTTCAACCTCCATCAGAGCTGTGAAAAGGGTGACCCAGGAGTTGGCAGAGTGGCAGGAAGGCCTCAGGACCAGGCTCACTCCTCAGGGAGTTGAAAATTGATGAGAATTCTGAAGGAGAGGCTTTTGCAAGGTCTGTGTGGACTCAGGAGTCAGAGGTTGTGTAGATCACCGGCCTGAACTTCCCTGCACCTGCCTTCTGTTCTCTCCAGACTGTCTTCCTAATTCCCTGGACCTCCCGAGCCTCTCGTTTAGGTGGGATTTTTATTCCACTGAGGGAATGTGAGGTAGAACATCCTGGACTTCATCAGCTCCAAACAGAATCCCAAATGAAAGTACTTGCCTATTTTTAAATTTGCATTCTAAGTGAAATTCAAACCTTCCCAGGCACATGGTTCAGGGATCAAAGGGTCAAAATGGCATTTACTACCTCAACCAGTTTGGACCAGTTCCACTGATTTTTCCTCAGAACTGCGGACTGATTTCAGTAGAAACTGACAACAGATTGATATTCCCTTATGGATTTCAGAAGAAATGTAGTGTTTGAAAAGACAGTATCATAAAATTGATGTTCAATGCAAAATACCCATTGATCCCCATTTGTGTCAATATGATTTCTATAATTTGGAGATTGTAAGACACTGAAACATCTAGTAGTATCCAAGGTAAAAATACCACTCACTTCCATGGAAACAGAAGCAGGCCCACATCATGAATACTAAAATATTATCTGTGTAATGAAGTATTTAAATCTTTATTATTTAATTACTGGTTTAGATAGTAAAAAAATCAAAGTATCTATAGAATTTTAAAATATGGTAATTTCTCAATATTTACTCTCATGCTTATAAAAGATCTGGACTTCTGAATGATGTAAATCAATTATCCCTGTGTGTGTGAAATGCTGTAACAAGATCAATGAGACCTGAACACAAGGAGGCATCTTAGGATAACAGCTGCAGATGCACACGTTCTGTGGTAAAAACCAACCAAATGAACACACACTGCTCACCCCCATGGTTCTCCCTGCCCCACAGAAAATCCCTGCCCAACTGGAAATGCATGAAAGGAGAACCAAGTAAGAGCAGGTAGCAGTCAGGATATCAGCACAGGCAAAGTACAATAAATGGTCACTCTTAGAGGTAAAAGGAATGCTTTGCATTCAGCTTGGGAATTTATTTTAGATGGGACTTAATGGTCAGACTCTGCTTACAACCAAAAGCTGTACAGTTAATGGCTCTGTGGAAAACTGCAAGGACGGATCTTTACTGCCTAAAATACATATTGGTTTTAAAGATGAGCTCAAGATGATTACTTTCACAATATTAATAATTCTGCCAATTGGATTTCCACAAAGAAGATTCAATAAAATACTGGAAATATTTAGTCAATAAATCCATTACACTTCCACTGAGCCTGGATAGCTATAAATTGTTTTCTCATTGATAAAATTCTGTTTATGAAAACCTATTTTCAAGGAAACGACTCCTAAGTTTTTTATTGGAAAATGCTTTGCAGTTAAAGCAGAAATGAGAATTAATGGAAGGGCCACATGAGCCTTTTATGTATAAATTAAAATAAAAAAAAATCCCAGAAACTTTTTTTTGTTACTTGAAGTAGGATGTGATGTCCATGCTTTAAAATACCAAAAAAAAAATGTAAAGAAAATTAAATACCTTCTTATCCCACTAGATGGTGGTGCCTTCAGATTAGGGCTGAGATGCTCAGACAGACAGTGCAGGAAAACTTTTGCTTTCTTTAACTGACCTGCAAATGTGGAGAGATGAGGTTGACCTTGTTCCTCTGGGAATAGTAACAAGCATTTGGCTCTGATGACTTACTGAATATATCGAAGTACATGGAATTGTGTCCACAGTGCTTTGCTATGAAGTGTATTTTAACTTCAATACACATCTAATAGTATTAAGATTTTTCCTGAAGAAAAAAAGGTGCAAATAATATTGAACCTTAATGATGATTGTGTCTCGTGTAAAACAGCATTGTTCCACTGAGGTCCTGGTCCTTTTGCTGCTCTCTCTCCTCAATCAAAATCCAGATTAATGTGGGGGAGCATTAGCAATGACTTCATCTTTTATTTCTGGATTTCATTGGAACAAGTTTAAAAGTACCAGTCACATTTTTGTGTGCTGCTGGCTTTCAGAAAAGGTATTCACACATCTGTTAGACAGAAAGTGATAGTGCCAAACGTGGCAGGTCACATCTCTCCAGTGATAACACAAGTGACATTTTGATGAATAGGAAAAGTGGATGGGATCTTGTTTGAGGGAGTATGTTTGTGCTTTAGTTATCTCAGGCTCTGTGGTAAATGGCCACATCCTTCATGCCTCACACAGAACTCAAACTGGGAACTCAGGGCAGGTTCTGTGAACTGCAGAACTTCTCTCAGGGGCTGTGCCTGTCGAGGGCTGGCCCAAGAGGGGGCCCCGAGTCACGCTGAGGGCACGGAGGGAGCCTTGAGGTGCTGGCTCACCTGGGCTGGAGCTCACAGAGTATGAAATGTGCAATTCTGCCAGTGAGCAGCCACCAGTCCTGCCCACACAGGCTGTCCCAAACCAGCCACAGTGCCCTGGGTCCAGGGAAAGCCATGGGGACAAACTGCTGGGTGCACACAGTTGGTCCAGAGACCACTCACCCAAATCTGTGCAAAGCAGTCAGGGATCAGTCAGAAGCAACGTGTGAGACTTGCACTGGAAAGAATAAAAGAAGTCTGAACTGTTTTCATTTAGCTTAAATATCATGATGCCCATTGTTAGTATGAGAAATTTAAGATTAAAATTTAAAACTGCTTTGTGGATGAAGAACTCTAGTCAGGTAAGCTCTAACATTAGGTTTTCCAATTTTCTTTTTAAAGATGATGTAAGGTACAGAAAAGTTAAGGATGACCGTGTGTGTCTTGGGAAAGACAGCATTCACCAAGAATCCCAGGCTTGTTTTGTTATCTGTAACTATTGTTGCTCAGTGGGTTTTACTCATATCACCCAACTGGTCATCCCATTTATAATACCTGGAGTCATTTAGAAACCAGCTTTCCTTCTGGCACAGTTTGCTTCATGCTTATTTGCTATATACTCCCTTCCATGTATTCTGTTCTTCCTATTTTTCTCCTTCACTTTTTGATTTCCATGTTTGCAACATCTCCTCAATTTCCTATTTCTGTTGCAGGTAACATAATGAACAGCAGCACAAAGCTATGTCACATTAGTGTGACTTCCAAGAAAGATTACAGACCCAATAGTCCAGATACTTCCACATGAGAACATCACAGCCAATAAAAGCTTAATCTGAGACTTTTTAATGAGTGCATAGCAGGGATTTCCTTTGTATATACAGAAATGGATGTGGATGCCTGGTTCTTCTGTAGAGCTTTAATTGTTTTGCATGTTAGAATCTTCCCAGCTGTATTAGGGAGAAGGGATCTGCTCTTACTTTCTCTAGAAAGGTAGGCAGGATTTTCTGAAATCCTAAAGAAGCAAAATTCACTCCAATCATTGTTACTTGGTGCCATTAAGGTTTGAAATGCAGCATTTGCCAAGAGTGCAAGTTCCTTTATTTGATCCCTCTGACTGTACCAGTATAACTGCCAATCACAGGAAATACCTCTAATAACTCTTCCTTTTACTTAATAAGGAATACCACATCTTTAAAACATTAGAAACAGATGTCACTGCATTACTTCACTGCTGATGTATGTAATAGAAATGACACACTAATTAATTTAATGCAGTATAAATGTACTGATTATTTATCATGGCTGACAATAAAATTATGAAAACATTCAATTACAATCAGTGGTAATTCATTATTTATTGATTCTGCATTTTGCACACATTAATACAATACATTTAATCACCTAAGAGAAGGGATCATTTTTCTATTGATACTTAAGACATTTAGATTCATCAGTTTTATGTAAAATCCTTGATGTTTAGGTGGGAAGTTTTAATCCACAATTCCAAAAAAAACACCTCAGCTGAAATGTCAGAACTAAATTGAATACAAGTGTCAAGTACGAGTGCGTCTAGAAAAATGTGGGCACAAAGAATGACACACTAATTTCAGTCTCTTTCTCACGTCAGTGGCCTACATTTGTTAATGTAATTGTGGGTACTCTTTCTCAAGGAATCCAAGGCATTAAACACTAACCCAGCAGAAAGCTAATACACTTTTTTCTTCCTTTTCAAGTTATTCAGATGTAGCACCATCAGGGCTTTGCACGCTCAGGATTTAAGCTCAGAGCTCACTCTAGGGCGGGTTACCAGCTTTCAACTGGGCCCTGAGAAATGTCATTGTTAAGGATGAGGAGAAGGGTTTGTCACTCAGACTCCAGTTGGGTTGGAATTCAGAAAAAAAAGGTGTTTCATTTCGTTATGATTAGGGTGCATTGCAAATGCATCTTCCAGTTTTTTATCTTTAATTTTGAACCCACAGTTACCTCTGACCCTTGTAAGTCTATGTTCACATTTATCCCCTCCCACTTATTTTAGGGACAATCCAAGTTCTTTACTAAAAAGTATCATTTTTTTCCTATCATCTACTCACATTGGATATACCTCTATGAAGTCCATAGAAAAAAATATATTAAAAAAATATCACATTGTCATATGTATGGAATTCCTATTTTTATTGTCCTCCCTCATGTTTGGCTACAGGAAACTGAGCACAAATAGCACTACTGAGCTGTCCAGTCTTCTCTAAACAAAGTCATTATTTTTAGTTCATACCCTACTGCTTCACTTAGCTGTCATTAGTTTTCCTCAGCGTCTCCCCCTTGTCAGGTGTGTCCCCCATCATTTTCTCCCTGGAGCCCATGGAGAGCAGGAGCATTGTTCCTGCCAGCTGGCAAGAAGAGATTTCCAGAATGCTCTTGACTGGGGCTTTCCTCTCTCCTCCTGCACCAGGGAAGACTCTTTCCCATTTCACTCCAGTGGGGCATATGCAAGGATGATAAAAACAAAAACAAACAAATGGAACCTTTGCTTGACATCTTGCCATACAAAGACAGCCAATTTTTGTATAGGATTAATACACAATACACCAATATTTCTATGGCTGCCAGTGTAAGAAAACAGCGTCTTGCACACCAGTCAAAAAGGAAGTAGTATTTAAAGTAATATTAAAGTAATATTGTGAAAGTGTTCAAAAGTAATATTGTGAAATACTTATTTCAGCTATAGAGAGGCTTAGTAGTTTGTACACATTCAGATTACGTTCTGCTGGACTCCATTCAAAGAAACCATCTGGATACTTTATAACTGACAAGATATTACTGGATGATTGTTAGGCTTTAGTAACTTTGCCTTGTCTTTAACAAAATTACGGAGAAATAATAATATTCATGGATATAGTTGATTTGTATATGCTTAGTTGAACTGGACAGCTGCCTGGCATTAATTCTCAAACCTTGAGCATTTTCTAAGTTTCAGAGCAGTTCTTCTCTCCATGGACAGTCACCTCTCAAGGGTACTGCTTTTACTACAGCCTTTATGATTTTATATTGCTTCATGCCACTCCAACTCGCTGGGTGTTGATGTGCAAGGCTTCCTCTGGCCTTGCGAAAATTCAGCCTTATTTAGAAATATGTTTAGCTTATGGAAGGCATTAAAGTCAAAAAGGCAAAAGAGTTCTCACGGTGGATTTTGATTGTCGCATTAATCTCAAAGAGGGGGGAAGTCTTTAAAAGGGCAGTGTTTGTATCTGATTTATTAAATCTCTTAATAGCAATCATGTTCAGAAAATTAACGCCCAAAAGTTTCTATCTGGAGTCAGTTGTTTGCTATTTCTATAATTTCCAGTATAAAAATAGATGAGTTCAGTGCTTGATTGTACTGAGCACTGCCAAAGTAAGTAGCCCTTGCCCCACAGAGCTTTCAGTCTAAGGTTTGAGCCTAAAAAGATGCATGAACTAGTTCAGAAAACACGGTAATTCTTACTGAAAGGTATTAATTTAAACTAGGTTATGTGAAAATTCTGCCTTGGATTCAGGCAGTGAGGTTAGAGACCTAAAACTAGTGGCCAGGCTTCTCAGAACACATAAAAATCAATGGGGAGAAGGGGAGGTTCCTCCAGAGTGTAATTTAAGATCAGTTACGTTCACAAATATAGCAATTTAGTTAGCATACAGTCATCTTCTCTCATCTAAAATGGGATTAGTCATAATGCAAAAAACATTAAACTTTGCAAAGAGGTGCCTAAATAAGCAAGCCTAACAAAAGGAAAGAGAAGGTGGCACACAGGCAATGGAATCGTGGAAACAGCTGAAATGCTCTTTGGTATTGCTTGCTTGGCATCAACTTGAAAAGTTTTATTTATTCTTTTGTGCTTGCTTTGTTTATTGAATGGCTTAGGAGAAAGCTAAAAACAAAAACAAAAAAAGGGAGGGGAGTGAAAAAGTTAAAGGACTAGGAAAGAAGGAAAGATAAATAATGAAAACCAGTGGCAACAAACAGGAAAGAAGCATGCTGAAACACAGGAAAAACGGGAAGAGGGTGGGAAAAGAGGTGTGATACAACACTGGGAGAGGGTGAGAAGCAAATAACCAGTGTAGGCAGCGTGCCCTGGGTGTGTGCTGGATGTCTGAGCATCCTTGGGCTCCTCTGGTTCAGGGAGAGGGGCACAGCGGCTCTGCAGTTCTGTGTCCCCAGCCCTGGAGAGGTGCAGGAGGCCGGGATGAGCCTCTCCCGGGATGTTCACGGGCCGAGGGACCACATGGAGCTTTTGGGGGCTGTGTGAAGCACAGGGCCGAGCCCCTTGAAGCTAAACCACGGCTGATGCCGCAGCCAGGCTGGGAATTTCAAACAAGCGTGTCAGAGCTCCCCGGAACGGGCTTTTCCTGCTGTGAGCGAGCACAAACCTGCCCATCTCCCACACCTCCCTCTGCCCTGTTTGTCCCCTCTCTGGAGGGTCTGGGCTTGCTTTAGGCCTGGCTCAGTGGCCGTGGACCGCAGCCTGTGCTGTGCTGGGCCGGTGCGTCCCGCTCCGTTTGTCTCCCGTACCACACGGAGCTTTTCTCTCCCTGCCACCCCTCCCCATCCCCTCAGCTCTGGCGGGGCACAGGTGCTTTAACCCTCTCTAACCGTGCCAGGGGCAGCGAGCGCTCCAGCTCCCTGGGGACGGGATGGGGAAGGGATGGGGAAGGGATGGGGAAAGAATGGGAAAGGGATGGGGAAAGAATGGGGAAGGGATGGAGAAAGAATGGGGAAGGGATGGGGACGGCCCCAGCGCTGCCTCCGTTCCGCTCCCTTTTCTCCGAACGCGGGGCA